>PVJD01002715.1:0-191266 GCA_004026545.1 Mormoops blainvillei | reverse complement strand
GTGTGTGTGTGAGAGAGGTATGTGTAATTTATTTCCCACTGCCTTTGCTTTTGGGAGTAGTTTCACTGCCCAACAGTCCTCTGAGGATCTGTCCAATCCCTACACCTTCGCATTCACAGAGGGACAGGTGTGGCAGGCTAAAAAGACACACGGCCCAAGTCTGTATGACTTTTGCTTCCAAAAGCCTGAGCTGAGTGGGAAAGAATTCAGGGTAGAGGAAAAAATGCCTTGGCCAAGTGCAGATGGAGGCAGAGTTTGGAGTTAAATGGCCATAGGCCAAAAACACCTGGCGCTACCAGACATTCCGGAGGGAGGCGGCTGTGTTGGCATGCTGGCTTTGGACGTCTGGCTTCTAGAACGGAGAGAGAATAAATTTCTGTTATTTTAAACCTTCCAGCTTATGGTAATTTGTTACTGCAGCCCCAGGGAATGAATAAATTTGGTTTTCACACCCTTCACTGACTTCTTCCTGTGCTCCCTTCTTATCACTCACACCTGCCTGCCCCCCAAAGTAACTGACACCAACGAGATAAGCACATGCAGAACCTTTTTGCCGGCTTCAAAATACAAGGTCTGGAAAAAGTCTAGCCATTGTTAGTATAACGAGAACAGTTTGCGCGATAGCAACGTAGCCTGGCAGCCAAGGAGGGCGGACTGGACTGCACGTGTGTGAACAATGACGACTTCACTGTACTAGTCAGTGGGGGTGGTAGACGCCATTGAGGGCGCATGTGTACTGTGTGGCCGTCTCATTCAAAATGACTGACTGAGCAGAGCAATGAATCTGCGTCAAATTTTGCCTTAAGCTTGAACATTCCTCCATGGAAACTATTCGGAAGATTCAGAGGCCACAGCTGTGGGTAACTAGTGACTGGCAGCTTCATCGAGACAATGTGCCCATGCATGCATCATGTCTGGTGTAGAGTTTTTTGGCAAAACATCAAATCACCCAGGTAACTAAGGCCCCCTACTGCCCAGATTTGGCACCCTGTGACTTCCGGCTTTTCCCGAAATTAAAGTCACCTTTGAAAGGGAAGGGATTTCAGATCGTTCATGAGATTCAGGGAAACATGACAGGACAGCTGATGGCAACTGGGAGAATTGTGTGAGGTCCCAAGGTGCCTATTTTGAAGGGGACTGAGGTGTCACTGTCCTATGTACAGTGTTTCTCGTATCTTGTATTTTCTTCAACAAACACCTCTATTTTTTAACATTATGTGGTTGGATCCCTTCTGGACAGACCTCGTATTTCCTGCTGCCAAGAGGACAGAACACACACTTTGTGGAGATTCGGGGCTGTGCGCTACGGTAAACGGACACCATTTCCAGATGCCATTAAACCGGCTGATTGATTTGAAAGCCCATCCCTTTGTTCTCATGAATCTGCATGATTAAACTAATAGTCTGGGGGGGTGGGGAGCAAGCCTTGGCCAGAAACAGAAGGAAGAGTGGAGTCACCCCATGACCAGAGTGGCCCACTGTACTAGCCAGGTGGCTGAGGGTGGGGGTGGGGACTCACAGCCTTCTCAAGTGAGGCTTGGAGGGCTGGCCAGACCTCAGAATGGTCACCTGGCGCCCTGAGGCAGAGGGCTCAGGGGCAGCCTTGAGGAGAGCGTTCTGCCCCTGGCAGGACCCATGAACACTAAGAACCACCAGCCTCAAGGACCAGAGGGGCACCTGTCCCCACAGCCTGGCCCTGCATAACTTTTGGGGGGAACCTCAAGCAGCCCAGAGAGGCTGGGGACCCCTTGTCAAGAGTGGGATGAAAGCTCCTTGCCAGCCAGCAAGATGCCCGCTTCAGTTAAATGAGAAGAATCGCTACCCCAAACTCCCGGCCCAAGTTGGTGGATAGAGGTTCCCACCAACCCCACCCACCTGGACGCACTGGTGGGACAGTGGCACTTGCTAGCAGGGGTCTCCCTGCAGCCGCCAGCTGCCAATCCTGAGCGCTCTGCCTCCTTTGATCCCAGGCTTCCCCATGAGTCGGGTCAAGGGCACCTGGCCTCTAGCTCAATCATTTGTTGCCAGGCCAATGCCTCTTTGAAGGCTGATTTCCTTGGAATGTCTGCGGCTGATCCTGGTGGCCAGAGCACTTGTGCCAACCACTCCCCTGAGCCCACGGAACGGAGCGGGACCCGGGACTTGGTGCAGCTCGCCTTGGAGCAAAACTAGCACTTGCTGTCCTTGGACGTGATGAAGCCAGACACCTGCCTGGGGTTTCCCGCAGAAGCGAATTAGGAAACAGGTGAGGCTGACATCTATGTAAGAAGGGCAGAGGCCCAGGAAAAGCATTAAGTTTATTTTACTTTTTGACCACATTTAAGTTAATGGCCAGGTTAATTCTTCTGAAATGTCAAATACAAGAGACTTGAAAAAAAATGGACACCAAACTCCCTCCATGTAATATTCGAAAATTAAATAGTTCCAATCCGGCCCTAGAGTTGGCTGCCTGAGTTTACTCTTCGGTGCCTAGAACTTTCCACTGTCATGCTTTTGCTTCCGCTATTTTACTGCCTCACTGCGCCCCTCTTCCCGCTTAAAGCCAACTCTGCTCATCTTCCAGGCACAGTTCGGGCGCTGCCACGCTCTTGGAAAAAGCTTCCCCGAGCTGGCCGCTCCCCTTCCTATGACGCTCTAGGCTTCTCAGCGTCCTCGCAGCCCTGGGCCTTGTAATCCTGTATTCAAATCATTATGAACCCGCTTCTTCCTTTCCAGACTTCTGGCTCTATTGAGGGCAGAGAGTCTGCTAGGATCATTTTTATATGCTCAAGGCACCTAGCAAATGATTTTCCACTCAGTAGATAATTTTAATTAACTCAACTGAATACAAAAGAACAAACAAAAACCCCTCTGAGACCCTCCGCACTGTTTTCTGCAGTGGCTGCACCATCTGCATTCCCACCAACAGTGCACGAGGGCTCCCTCTTCTCCACATGCTCACCAAGTCTTGCTTGTTGACTTAATGATGGTGGCTATTCTGACAGGTGTCAGGTGATATCTCACTGTGGTTTCAATCTGCATCTCTCTGATGATTAATGATGGCGAGCGTCTTTTCATATGTCTGTCAGCCATCTGTATGTCCTCTTTGGACAAGTGTCTATTCAGGTCTTCCACTCACTTTTTAACTGGAATTTTTTTTTGTTTTGTTTTGTTTTGTTTTGAGTTGTATGAGTTCTTTATAAATTATGGATACTAACCCCTTATCAGATGTACCATTGGGAAATATCTTCTTCCATTCAGTGGGCTGTTTTTTCATTTTGTTGATGGTTTCCTTTGCTGTGTAAAAGTTTTTTAGTTTGATGTAGTCCCATTTGTTAACTTTTTTAAAAGAAAGATTTTATTTATTTTTAGAATGAGGGGGAGAGAGGGAGAAAGAAAGGGAGAGAAACACTGATGTGTGAGAGAAACATCAATTGGTTGACTCCCATATACATTGTGACCAAGAACTGAACCCACAACCCAGGCATATGCCCTGACCAGAAATCAAATTGGCAACCTTTTGGTTTGGGGGACAATGCCCAACCAATGGGGCCACACAGATCAGGGCTGTTTACTTTTTCTTCTGTTTCCCTTGTCCAAGGAGATAGATCTGAAAAAATGTTGCTAAGAGAAATGTCAGAGGCTTTACTGCCTATATTTTCTTCCAGGAGTTTTATGGTTTCGAGTCTCACATTTAAGTCTTTAATCCATTTTGAATTTATTCTTGTGTATGGTGTAAGGAGGTGGTCTAGTTTCATTTGTTTTTTTGTATATATCTCTCCAATTTCCCCAATGCCATTTATTGAAGGGACTATCTTCACCCCATTGTATGTTCTTGCCTCCCTTGTCATACATTAGTTGACCATGTAGGTGTGGGTTTATTTCTGAGTGTTCTAGTTTGTTCCAATGATCTATATGTCTGTTTTTATGTCAGTACCATGCTGTTTTGATTACTATAGCCTTGTAGTATAGTTTTATATCAGGTAGTATGATACCTCTAATGTTATTGTTCTTTCTCAAGGTTGCTGTGGCTATCTGGGATCTTCTGTGATTCCACATAAATTTTTGAATTACTTGTTCTAATTTTGTGAAATATGCCATTGGTATTTTGATAGAAATGGCACTGAAGCCATAGGTTGCTTTGAGTAGTGTGGACGTCTTAATGATGTTAACTCTTCCCATCCATGAACACGTTGTGTGCTTCCATTTCTGTCCCTCTGTATTTCATTCTAACTCTTTGTAACAGCCTGTCATCTTACTCTTAAAAGATTGTATCAAGGGAAAAAAGCTCATAAGATAACTTAGCAAATTCACAGAATATTCGACTCCGTCACCTAACTTTTTTGAGATTATGTAACAATTTAATGGCTTGATCTTGGGGAAAAAAAACGGTAATGTAGTTCTCATTCTAGATTAGAAGAATTTATGACCAAATGACTCAGAAACAGCGAGCCGTCTTTTAAAGAGGAAGAGCTGACACTGAGGGCTGTCACCCCCTGACACTGCTGACAATTTGTTACATATGTTAACAGATTTCTCCAAGGTGCCTATTCACACTGTGCAGACGGACAGACAGACCTGCATTGCTCAAGTGGGCCCTGTGCAAAGGGGAACGTTGTAACAGCAGGGGAAAAAAGGAAGGACACATTAAATGAGTCTGAAAATAAATCTGGCTGTATGCATATTTTCCAGGAAAAAGAATGCAGAGTCTGACACACGTTTTTCCTTAACATGTTGACAGCCTGCTGACGATCTCAGCAAAGTGGTTTCCGGGGAGAACTGTCCCTCGGTAGTAGAGGTGGTGGCGGTGAGTGGCAGGGCGAGGCTGGAGGCAGGCAGAGAGAACTTCCTCCTCTGCCCCGCAGCCAGAGGTGCCACGGCAAGTGACACCAGTCCTCCTGGGCCGTGTGGCCGGGCCGAGGGGCATCTCTGGGCAAGGCAGCGAGCCGGGGACACCGGCTCCGGCAGTGTGGTGAAGAGGCCCCGAGATGGGAAGCTGTGAGTAAAGGGGCACAAGACATGGCTATAAAAAGGAAGGAAAATAGGAAACGGGCACGTGGTCCCGCTCGCGTATGGAGTCTTTGTAGGTAAATGGGGGGGTGCAGAGACCAGTATCCAAATCTGAGAGCAGGTAAAATGAAGGTGAGCCCCAAGGAAAGGCTCACCTGGGACCGGGGTGGGGGGGATCCAAAACCAGAGGGCTGGGACTGGGGGCTGTGACGCACGCTGAGGCCCACTGGTCGCTGACTAGTCCCCACTTTGGCAGGGAGGGTGGGACCCACAGCCAGTCCCAGAACTGCTGGGTGCCCCTACACGGGGAGACCCAGCCTTCACCCACTGCCCGGTGGAAGGGGCAAGGCCCCTGGGAGGGTCTTCCACGCGGCAGCGTTGTTAGGGAGCTTGGGGCCCAGAGCCAAAAGGGATTCTGCAGACAACGGGTCCGGGATGTTTAAATCTATAAGTCCCCTCTACAATGAAAAAATAAAGGCAAAATAAAAATAGCAGCCTCCCTTCCAGCAATACTTCTGACGGCTATTGACTCACAAGATGAGACATAAAGAATTCAGCGATACACTTAAGTCCTTTTTACCTCACTGATGCACACTTGCAAATTAGCCATTTACTCCGCATGACACCCGGCGCTCAGTCTGCAGTGGCAGTGGTCGGCGCGGGCTGGATTCCGAGCCCTCTGCAGGAATCCTGGGCACCGCTGTGAGGAGCCGAGGGCTGGAAGAGGGGGCCGCTTACCCTCCTCTAACCAGCCAGTTGGTTTGAGAACCGGCAGCACCATGCTGCAAGGAGCCCTCCTCTGACCTCCGTCTGGGGACCTCGGGGTCCTCCCTTTCACTGGACAGGTGAGCCCAGACCAGGGGTCGGGGAACCGGCTCTGGGCACAGACAGAGCATCTCGCCGGCTGCTTGGTGCACCTCAGGGCGGGTGGTGGGGGGTGGGGAGCGAAGCCGGAAAAAGACAGACGGGGGCATCCTGCTCTGCCCTTCCGCAGTAAATGCTGACAACCTGCCTCGGGGACGCGCGCGGGAAGCAGAGCTTCTGATTTGTCTGAGGAAGGCTGTCAGGAAGGGCGGGCCACAGAAGCACCCAGACAGAGAGCCGAGAGAGGCGAGGGTGGGCCTGTCTCCGGGACACCTGTGGCCAAGGGAGGGGTGCTGAGTAGGGCGAGACAGCCTGGGACCCGGGGGCGCAAGTGGAGGGAGCGCAGTCAGCCCTGAGAAGCAGGCCTGCAGCCTGTCTTCATCGCACTGTGAGCCCACACCGGCAGCCACCTGTGGCCACACAGGGCCACTGTCACTCATGCCAATGCCACATTCTCTGCAGGCCTCCCACCAGCAGGCCCTCAAAGCACTGGGGGTCCTCCACTGGATGCCTGTCTGCGCCCAAAGCGAGGGTGAGTCTCATCCAAACTACCGCACGTGACACTCATGCCAGAGGCACAGAGGCTGCAGGCACCCCTCCAGCAGGGTGGGGGCCCCAACATGCTGAGAGGCGCTGAGCTGTGGGTGCTTCAGCTCTACTTGTATACTCAGGAGGGGCACCTCCGGTCTGGAAGCTTGCCCCGTTTCCTTGTGAGCGTGTTTTGAGTTGCTCTGTTTTCCCTTAAGAGGCAAAATAACGCAGGAGAAAGCGGCACCCGTTCCCAGACCCGCGCCGCAGGGCACCACGGCCCGGCGGCAGTTCTCAGGCCTCAGTCTCTCCAGCAGGGCAGCAGATCCCTGCCTCCGAGCACTTGTGAAAAGATCGGTGCGTGGGGGCCAGAACGCTTTTGTAAACTACAAAATGCTAATCAAATGTTGGCTTTTGCTCCTTTGAAATCTAAGCACAACCCATAAAATACTTGGAATACAAATTAAGGAGACGTATCTGGAGTACTGGGTCTAGGTGATGTTTATTTGTGTTTAATATTTTTTTAAAAACTTAAAAATACTGCTTCAAAATTCCTCCCACCATTTATTTCGGTCAAAGGCTGAGGGATGGGGGATGCTTTGTATGAAGATCAACAGAATTAGAATGAATACAAGAATTACAAGGTAGAAACACATATCTGAAGACTGGAGAATTTGAGATGCATAAGGAGGCTGCATTTACGCAGCGTCTCTCCTTAACCACCAGGCTGGGGGCCGGGGCGGTGCTGTGAAAGCACCTGCAGTGGAGACAGGGCGAACACTGAGCACGTGCAGGGTTCACCTCCTGATGCTCAGGCAGCCCCGACGGCCTGCTTCTCAGTCCCTGCCTGGCACTGGGAGGTGAGATGGGCATGTGCCAGACCTGCAGCTAGAGCAGCTGAATTTCGAATCCTGGATCCGCACCTTATTCACTATGCAACTTTGGGCCATTATTTAACCTCCGGCTTTCTTCAACTACAAAATGGTAAGAGAAATCGTTATATTAGTTTCTTATTGCTGCTGTAACAAATTGCCTCAAACTTACGGCTTGCAACAATGCACACTTATTATTTCATAGTCTGGCATTTGGAGGGCCACAGTTGCTGGGGGTTCTGGGGAGAGTCTTGACTTTTTCTGCTTCTGGTGCTGCAAGAGGCCGCGTGATGACACTGGGCCCACTGGATAGCCCAGGTTAATCTCCCCATGTCAAGATTCTGAACTTAACCACCTCTGCAAACTCTCTTCTGCTCTGTAAGGTAAGAGATTCACAGGCTCCAGGGATTAGGGGGTGCCCATCTTTGGGGGGGCACTGTTTTTCCAATCATAGTAGTTGCCAAGGAATAAACAGCTAATACAATAAAAGACATTTAGAGCCTGGCGTGGAGCGAGCTCTTAGTATGCCAGCTATTATTGTTAGTAGTAATGTTATTTGCTCAAGCAGCAACTCGGCCTGGAAAGCCGCCCCCACTGGCTCCGCCCCAACTCTTCCCACTGGCCAAATCCCAAGCCCTTCTGGGAGCCCTCCCTGACCTAAGCTGGGTTCGGGGTCCCACACTGTTTGGGTGGAACCTGTTCTTGATTCTGTGTTGTGTCAGAATCATCTGCCTCCCTCGCTAGATTGTCAGCCCTCAAGAGCGGGGACCTTCTTGCACCGATCTCCGAGATCCATCCCCAGCACATGGTGCAGGCGCGTTCACGGCTCATCGCGGCTAATGACCGTCCTTCCTCACACCTAGCAGACCAGGGGGTGTAGGTTCGCCCAGATCACAGAGCTGCTGCTTCCAGCGGTAGAAGGGGAGGCAGGCAAGACTGTACTTTGGGGTCATCACACTCCACACAGAAGGCTGTTCTTCAGGGTGCATAGCTGGTTCCCCAGTAAGGAGGAAAACAGAAGATAGGGCCATGTGTTCAGCTGGAAGGGACACCTGGGTCCTGCGGTGTTTCAGCCTTGTGATGGTGGCAGGCATCCACTGCCTCCCAGCTCCAAGAGGGTGGGAGAGGCCGGCAGAGGAAACGGAACTGGGGACACTTACATGGTTTGGGGGTTATCACATGCAAGGAAGAGGATGCACGGAAATCACCTGGTTCTCTGGTTTATAAAACACAGATTCCCAGCTCTAGCCCAGGGCTACAGAGTCAGACTGTCCAGGGCCAAAGCAAGAAGCAGTAGTTTTGAAAAAACTACCCAGTACAACATCCCATCAAGATGGTAACATAGGTAAACACGGCTGGCCTCCTCCGCAACTACATCAAAATTACAACTAAACTACAGAACAACCATCATTCAGAACCGTCAGAAATCGAGCTGAATGGAAGTTCTACGACTACAGAATTTAAAGAAGAAATCACATTGAGAGTGGTAGGAGGGTGGAGATGCAGAACACCTGGTCCCAAACCCACATGTGGCAGATCAAAATTGGGAGGGCTATCTTGGGAGTGAGGGGTCCCAGCCCAAGTCGCAGGGCGCCAAATCTGGGCTGTAGGGGGGCTGAGTCACCTGGGTGATTTGATGTTTCTCCAAAATCTCTGCACAAGATGTGATGCATGAGCGGGCGCATTGTCGTGATAACGTTGCCAATCCCCAGTTGCCCGTAGCTGAGGCCTCCGAATCATCCGAATAGTTTCCGCAGAGGAATGTTCAAGCTTAACGCCAAATCTGATGCAGATTCATTGCTCTAGTCACTCAATCATTTTGAATGTGATGGCCACACAGCACAAATACTCACTCAACGGCATCTACCACCCCCACTGACTAGTACAGTGAAGTTGTCATTGTTCACACCTGTGCATTCCAGTCCACTCTCCTCGGTTGCCAGGTTACACTGATGTCACAGAAACCGTTGTTACATTAACAAAGGCTGGACTTTTTCTGGACAGACCTCGTATATGCGTGACCCAGGGGACCGCCTGAGGGAGTGGGGGCAACTGGGTGGAGGGGGGCAGAGGGGGAAGACTGGGACAACTGTAATAGCATAAACAATAAAATATAATTTAAAAAAACTACCCAAACAATGCTGCTATGCAGCCAGGATTGGGAGCCACTGGTGGGTCCACGCTGAACCACGCAGACAGACTGGGCTGCGAATAAATGGCTCCAAAACAGGTGTGTAAAAATGGAAGGGCGGCCAGTGCAGCTGGTCCCCCAACAGCAAACTTACGGTCAGCCCGCCAGGCCACGTGTCAAGGTACAGTTGTCCCTCGATCTGTGGGAACCATGTTCCAAGACCCCCGGTGGAAGTCTGACATTACAGACAGTATCAGACCCCGCACATTCGCTTAAATGAAGCACCTGATGGCTTGTCCTTGGCGCGTCAGGACTGCTGGCGTCACTGCTCTGCACAGGGACTTGGGAACCAGCACTATGATGCCCTGACAGTCAAGGTATCACCCAGACGGCTCCTGAGTGATGAGTGGGTGGGAGCATCTACAGCGTAAAGATACTGGACAGAGGGATGGTCCACATCCTTGGGGGGACAGAGCAGGACAGTGCAAGAGTCCATCATGCTACTTAGAATGGTGCACAATTTGAAACTTACGAAATGTTAATTTCTGGAATTTTCCATTTTTAAGATTTTTGGACCTCAGTTGACTGTGGGAAACTGAAACCATGGACAAGGGGACCACTGTACATAAAAGTCTTACTGAGTTGTCCCCTAACCCATCCAGGTCCACAGCAGAGGGGACCGGAGGGTGGCCTCTCTGCTCTAGTTAGCCCCCAGATCTTCGGGATGTGGGGGTCTGTGATCCAGCCCTCATGGGCACCTCGGGAAGGCTCGGTCTCTCTGGTTGGTGTGGTGCCCACAAAACAGGGTGAGAGCTCTTGGTGCTGTGTGTCACGTTGCTCAGTCCGTTCCTCTGAGTTACGCTACCAAATGCTCCTCTTGGGAACGTAGTGACTTTGTGAGCTGGGGGTGTGGCGGCAGGGGCCCGAGGGCAGCTACACCTGGTCCTGCCCGGGAGGGCGGCTGAGCAGAAACCGCCTGAGGCCCCGCGCGCCCCACCCGTTCCCACTCTGTGGGCCCCACGCACACCACACAGGCTGTTTCCAGGCGCCTTGGTCCCGAGCAGCCTCTGCAGATCTGCTGCCCTCTCCCCAGCTCCCTGGCTTCCTTTCTGGTTGCATTTTTCCCTCAAGCACTCATTAAATTTAAGATGCTTATTCATAAATTTGCTTACTTAAGTTACTTTTGATTTTCTGACTTATGATGGGTCTGATCCCTCCACTAAAATGTCGATTCTGCGAGGGCGGGACTGTTCTGTTTTCCCCGCCGCTGCCTGCTTTTGGTTAACTGCTGTGTCCCCAGCACTGAGGAGGAGCAGCGAGACGAGGCAGGAGCGCCCGCCACAGGCGCGCCTCACAGCTCACGGCACAGGCGCAGGGCGGGCAGGGCGGCCTGAGCCTGGGCAGTCTGAGTCGCCATGGCGACTGCGAAGCAGGGCCTACGGAGCTTGGGGGCAGGAAGAGGGGGACCCGGAGGTTTGGGAAGAACACAAAACAAAAACTCCTCTCGCCGGAGGATAATGAGCTGTAGCCCCAACGGAGCTGGTGGGAGCAGCCGCGGGTCAGGTGGGCAAGTGTCAGGACAAAGCAGCACAAATGGGAGGCCAGGATGAAAGTGCTGGCACAGAACAGGGGTCATCAGGGCGGGTGGTGGCAGCTTGAGGGACCACGTCCCATGAAAACCTGCATTAGAAGGAGTATGCATTTTAGAGAATAATTTTTGGTTTGCCCCAACACTTGCATGTGCTCTTTGGAGCCCCAGGAGGTCAGTTGCCCACCACATGGCTTTGCCTGGGCACCAGCGACACCTCTGTCTGTGTCCGACCAGACTCCTGCTCCTCCCAGACGGCCCCTCCTCACCTGCAGGTCACACACACTCTTTCCACCTGCCTCTTCCTGCATTCACTAAGCAGGGCGTGTTACCCTTTGAGATTTGCCCCAAACTGGGAATCCTGGGCTCACAGGACATTGGCTCCTCCCTTGCCCTCACCTTCAGCCAGCAACGCTGACTGACGGGCAGGTCTGAGGGCCCAGGGACCCACTGCAGTCCACCCACAGGCTCTGCCTGCCCTCCCTCTCCCATCTCCTTGCTCTGACCGGTCCCACACAGCATCTGAGGGCCAAAGCAGGACGTGTGAAATCCTGCACCTGCCCAAAGGCAGCCCTGGGTCCCCACCCTCAGGGCACAACCTCTACAGAGGCTCCCTGGCACCCCGGCACCCCTGCAACCGCGGCCTCTGTGACGCTGGTCCCCCTGCTTGGAAAGCCCTTCCTCATCTGTCTGGGCTAGAGAACCTTGCTCAACTGTCAGGGCCTAAGGGCATGAACCCTGCTGCCAGACCCACCCCAAGTCCCACTGTGTCAGTGTCACTGCTACACGGCACTCTGAATGTGCCTGTCACAGGATCCATCCAGGGGCAGGGAAGTTCCTGAGTTCTATGACGGGCATGCTGTGTCTGATTCGTCCTGAAGCTGTCAGTGCCGAAGACAACATCTGGGGCCTGAGTGCCAAGGCCTGTGTCGGGGGCTGTACATGAAGCCCTCGGACTCATACAGCTCATGTGTGGGCTTTTAGAGTCTTATCCACTGCTTTTAGCACCGAGGAAGTTATTCTGTGGTGTCCAGTGATTAAGGAGAATGTGGTTAGCAGCAGAAACGCACAGGAAGGCCAGAGGAAGGCCGGCTGTCTGGGAAGGCTGGTCGCAGCGCGGACCAGCAGGACTCTGGGATGCAAACCCCACAGCAAACAAAACTTCTGTTTAATAAGACCGTGCCTGAGTCTGGCCCAGTGATCAACGTATCTCAAACACTATTTACTACAGCAAATTCTAGCACAAGGAGAAGGTTCAGAGAGAAACTGGGGAGTTCAGAGGAATCAGACCCATTAGAGAGCACAGTGAGCCCAGGGTGCGGGGGCTGGTCCCTGAGGCAGGACACACAGAGGTTTTGTCAGACATCTGTCTTCCTAACAGTAGTGAGAATGCGGAGACAAGACAGAGCGGTGGCAGTGGGTGCACTTGCTGCTGTCCATCCAGCGCTACCGTGGATGAGCCAGTTCTACCAGACTGCCAGAGTGACAAGTGGAGGAGGATGGTCCTGAGACTCGGGGCCAGGGACAGGGTGGTAGTCCACCCACAGGCTCTGCCTGCCCTCCTCCCATCTCCTTTCTCTGACCGGCAAGGAGGTCCGGAGTGGGATCCACCAGGGACCTAGAAGGTCAAGGTAAGCAGAGACTGCAGTCCTGTTAGATGAAACTCCGGCTAAAGAACGGAATATAGAACGCCAATGAAGGCCAATTAATGATCTTCGCCTCACCTCACTCTGGTAGCCATTTAGTGGCTGATGTCGCTGTCAGTTCCCCTGTGTCATTTCCCTTGAGGGTCAAAGCCGGGGTCTCTGCACCCAGGCTCAGTGCCCCTGGGCAGCTGCACTCCAGACCCACCACTGCCCTGAAGTGTTTGGATTAGCTCCGTGCCCCTGGCCTCCCTGTCAAACGTTCACTTGTACACTTAAGCAAGCTGTCACCTTAACCAGGGCGCGGCCCTCCCCAGTCGCCGTGCACCCACAGCTCTGGGGGGTAACAAGCAGCTACAGGTGGTGGAGGCCCTGGGTTGTGAGAGCAGTTATCAGGGGCACAGAGCAAACAGAACTGTCCCAAGATGGGAACAGAAGTTAAACAGAGTAGGATTCCCTGCGGGGGCCTAGGATTCCAGGGTGGCCACAGGTTGGGGGCTCCTGACTTCGCTGAGGAAAAGTCCCGCTGGAAATGTGGAAGGGTATCTGAATGTGTCCCCCCCGCAAACAGGCCACTCTGGCACAGGGATGATTTTGAGCTGAGGGCAGTTAAGAGCCAACAGACACAGGAGGACCGCTCTGGCCTCCCCGTCTGCCTGACAGCAGGACCGAACTTTCCCTCGGTGCAGGCACGCCCCTCCCACCTCCCACTGCCAAGGGGGCCGAAGGTCTGACTGGCAGGCCTCGCCAAGCCAACTCTCAACTGCTGTCAGTTAAGTTACCTTCCCAAATTTACCATCCCTAGAAACTCAGCTTCCCTCTGTCTTGTCACCTTCCCACAACTTCTCTCCCTTTGCTAAAATACAAGTGCTGGAGCCTCCGCCCTCCTGCCTGGTCGTGCCGCTCCAGTGGGCCCGGGTGACCAGCCTTCCCTGCTTCTAACCTTTCCCGCTGGAGTTTAATTCACAGGCCACAAACACGGAACCTAGGAGGGCAGAGAAGTTTCCTTCCTCCCCTACTATTGCCATCAAGGGCATGCAGAGCAGGTACCCGCAAGCGACAGGACAGAGGGCCCTGGGGCCAGACGGGACACACACTGCAGAGACACCAGTTCTTGGGCTGGCGTGGACGCTGACTCAGATAAAGAAGGAAGGGAAGCTGGAGACCGCTGTGAGAGGGGCCAGAGATAAGAAGGGGGTCCTCCCACAGCAGAGGCTCGGTCTGTGAGGGTCCTGGGCAGCCAGAACCTCCCAAGGACAGCGGGTGTTGGGGGAGAAAACAGCCCTTCGGAAGCTGTGTTCGCGATTTGCTCCTGGGCATAGGAAGGTGGGCTCTGTTGCCTGACCTGGATGCAGACCTCGCTGCCTTTGCCCTCCAGCATGTCAGGACCTGAGCCACAGAGCTGGCCATCACAGAGAACCACCTGCTGGTCACAGGCAGCCTTCCGCGCCCCCTCCCCAATCGGTCTGCTGTCACTCCCCCTCCCCCAGTACCCCCCTGCTCTTTCCTTCCTGTTTTCTAATTCCATTTCTCCTACTTGGACCTTCATGCCAGGGGTGGGACATGGGAGCATATCTATTTGTCATGGTAACACCTTTTGCAGCAGTCGTGAAGGTAAGCTAATAAGAGCTCTTAAAACACCAAACAATGTTTACCTTCTCCCCATTGCTCTCCCTGCCTGCCTCCTTCGGGGGTGGCGGAGCGCGGGTGAAAGAGAAGGTCCACAGCTGCAAACTGGACGCGCGCACCAGGGCGATGCGCAGGGACCAGTGAGAAAAGCAGAGAGGCGCCCTGAGTGGGTGGAGGGCTGTCCTGCGCGTTGTGCACATGGCCATCGAGGAGAAGAGAGGACGTGGGCCCCAAAGGATGCTAAAGCATTTCTTTGGTCTCTCCTATCTAACTCCCCAGCCACCAGGGAGCAAAGGTCTGAGAAGCGAGAGCTGAGAGTGGAAGGCACACGCACAGCCCTGGGTGCGTCTCACCCTTTATTTCTCTCCCCACGTCTTAGCCGCTCTCACTTCTGGGTGCATATGCTTGTCCTCGGTTAGTCAAAAAGTCACCACTATCCACCAAACACCCTGCCAGTCGTCACCCTGTGTTTTGCCAAAGAGAAACCTTGCAGGTGTGGTGTGAGGATTAAAGAGACCACCCATGTGATGCACCCACCAGGCACTCCCTCCCCCCTTGCCAGCTCACCTGGGCTCCTCCCAGGCTGGGCCCTGACGGGGACCCTCAGGGTTTCACGGACACGAGCTTCTCCACAGCTACAAAGACCTCCTCACCTCCTGGACACCGGGGCCCCACATACAAGCACCATACCTTCAACACACCCACGTTCCCATCAGCACGAGACCTGCCATTGTCTGCCGAGGTCCACTAGGAATGCTGGTGACCGCACGAAAGCCCCCGACGGAGTGGCTGGGACGGTGAGGCCCACTGTCGGACTGGTCTCTGTGTTCTCGCTGTTCTCTGTTCTCTCCGAGGCGTTTTCCTCCGGCAGCATTTCGTGCCTCTGCTTCCTTCCCCAAATGCAGATTTCATTTGCATTTGTTTTCACTTCCGATCATTTAAGATAATCTGCTGTATTCTTTCCGTGGTTTAAACCAGCGAGTTGAAATCTTGCAGTAGTATTACGCTAACTTTTATATATCTCTGGCTTTCCTTTTTCTGACACTCGTTTAGCTTCTCTAATTTTTAATTAACTCAGCTTAGCTACTGTTAAAAGAATACTTTATAGTGATTTTGGTGTATTAAAGAAGTTAAATTTCACTTCTTGTTTACAAAAGCTGAACAAATAATCTCTACTGGATACTAAGTATCTTTATGCCTGAGTACGTCTAGAGTGACTAAATACACCAAGTAAAAAAGGAAAATCTGCAAGATTAGATCGTAGCTTATGCTCCCAAAGGTGTTCTGAGAACAAATCGGGTAATATCTTAAAAGATACTGTTTCAAAATTCCATGAAGAAAAAGGGCAATTGAAATGCATTGCATTTTAGGCATTCTCCCTTCTTCAAAAACGAGAAGAGCTAAGAAAAAAATGAGAGAGTGAGACGTGGCTATAAATAAACGAGACTGACTTGAGTCGTAGACGTCAGTCATTTCTCAGCCACTTGGCCGCCTTCCCCGCTAAGCAGTAGTTGTGTGTGTGACAGCGTGTGTGAGCGTGTGAGAGAGGCGGTGTTACACACAGTCGTTCCTAAAGCCCCACCCATCCTCCAGAGACTGCTACCTGGTACTTGCTCCCCCAGGGACCAGGGGATGACAGTGCCCAAGTTCCCACGTGATGTTCCACCATCTCCAAGATTGGGGGCGTCGGGACTGTCAGTTTCACTTTAAAAACTATAAAATGCATATGCGAAAGCTTTTTCCCGGTTTTTCCACCATCGACACAGGCGATGCCTAGCCGATCTGGGGCGTGCGGATGACCCTTCCGCTGTGCTTCTTCCCAGCGGACCGGGTTTCCTCCAGGCAATTTCATTGTAAGGAGGCTGAGGGTTGGAGCCACGGGCGGGCGAGCGGAGGTGCAAACAGGAAGGTCATTGCGCTGAACAGTCATTTCTGCCTGATAACCCCAGTGAGGCTGCTCCTAAAACTAGCAGCACGGCACACCTGGTGTTTACGTCGCACCGACTGGTGCTAGCTCCACCTTTTCCAATGACTGGTGAGGGAGCCAACCTCATGCTTTGGAAATAACCCACAGTTCACAGGCTCGGGGACTCCTTTCTCTGGACTGAAAGGCCTTCCACCTCCCCGGTTCCCACTGCAGCCTCGGCAGGGAACAGGCCCCGGTCCACGCGGGCGCCTCCCTCCCAGGGGCAGACGAACGGCGGAAAAGGGCTTCCCCGAAGAACCTGGGGGCCAGCACCGGGGCAAGGTCTCCTGGTGGCCACTCCAAGGCACCGGCCCCCGGGTTTTCTGGTCCCCCTGGAGGAGTGGGGAGCAGAAGGCGGCACTGGCACGTCTCCCGCGGGACATTAGCGCAGCCCAGCAGGCCTTTGGCTGTGACCAGCCTTTTACAGTCCTGGGAGGGAACAGCAGGCCAGGAGAACCAGGGGTGAGGAAGGGGCCCGCGTGGCCACCAGCCCCGTTACCACTTGATCAAACTTTGACATATTGCACTTCCTAGTACCCTAGTTCAGGATACACAAAATAAGCAAATTCTCCTAAATTAAGACGCCTTCTCCGGTCACACCTCTGCCCCCTCGTCCTCCCGTTATTATTTCTAAGGCACTTAGAAAATCGGACCAACGCTCCCCAAAGCCATCGGGCGCGCGCCGCGAGTGCAGCGCAGGCAGTTCAGCACCAGAGGCGCGGACAGACGCCATAGGAAGGGACAAAGCTTCGCCTCTTCGCCCCCGGGGCTGCTCTGAGGCAGGTGTCCCGGGTGTCGGGAATCAACAGAACTTCTGCTAGCGCTCGCGGAAAGCGTTTCTCCTATAAAAATGACTAACTGGCCACCCTCCCCTTCCATGACGGTCCTGTTCAACGGGGACGTCCCTGCAGAGAGGGGAGCGACCGCTCCGTGACCTACATATGGACACGGGTCCCGGGAATCTCGCCGCCTCCGACGCCGACCCCGGGAGGCTCCAGAGCCGTCCCAGCGGCCCGTACGCACCTGCTCTCGGCGGAGGGTCCCGGGTTCGAGCAGCCGCGCACTTGCCGCCCAACTGCTGGCCGCGGCGGGCTGGGCCGCGAGCTTCCGGACGCGGCAGCCCCACGGGCACCGGAACCGCCCTCCGGCTCCGGGACGTTCCACCGACCCCCGTTCGTTTCAGCTCCCCTGAGCGCGCGGAGCCCGGGCAGTGTCGCCCGTCCGCACAGCCCCGCCGCCGCTCGCCGGGCGCCGCTCACGCGCGGGCTTTGTCTCCAGCGCGGCGCGCGCGGGGGCCCAGGCCGCGCGGCATCGTCCCGAGGGCGCGGGCGGGGGGCGGGGGCCCGTCAGCGCCGGCCGGCCGGGGGGCGGCCGCGGGGCCCGAGACTGTGTCAGCGCGCGAGGCCAGCCGGACGCCCAGTGCCTGTCCGCTCGGCCTCGAACGCGGCTCCCGAGGCGCGACCCGCTCCCGCCTCCTAGTCCGCGGGGGTCGCGGCCGCTCCGCAGCGGGGTCTCCCCGGGCGCCCGGGAGGGGCTGGGAAATCCCGCCCGCCGCCGACGTCACTGGTGCGTCACCGGGGCTCCCGCGCTGGGGCTCCGCGCCCCCCGGCCCCGCGCGCCCCGCCTCCCGTCTCCCGCGCTGGGCCTGCGCCACCTACCGCGCTTTCCATCCGCGCCCCCTGCGCCCCCCAGTCCGGCTCCCAGTGCCCCTCGCCCTGTGCCCGGCTCCCGCGACGCCGCCGAGCTCCACGGCCCCGAGCCTGCCCCGCACTCTGCCTGCGGCGCGCGCCGCCCGGGGCTGGGGGAGGGGCGCTGGGGTCCTGGTGCTCGCGGGGTCCGAGACCAGAGCCTCCCGTGGCCGCATCTTTACCTGGGGCTTCGCTCCAGGGACACGCTGGGCTGCGCGCGGCAGTTCACATGCATCACCTCGGAATGCGTAACATCCCCCTCACCCACCCTTCGCCCGGGGGCAGTGACACCTGTGCGTAGTGGCACTTACCGAAGAAGCGACGGCCGCCCGGACTGCGTGACGGGATGTGCGCGAAGTGTGGGGTCGCTGAGGGACCACCCCAGAGTGAGAGCCGCCGCGCCTAGGAGGCGGGAGCGCACGCTAATGTTCGCGGTGACCAGGAGAGGCTCAGCACATAGCGGGGTCTGGCTTTCTTAATTCCGCCTGAGAGCCGTTACATGTCTTTGAATGGGCTGTTTAGGTCATTTACTTTTATGTAATTATGATATGGTTGGGTTTATTTTATTTTATTTGTTGAATTTATTGGGGTGACAATGGTTAATAAAATTATATAGATTTCAGGTGTACAATTCTGTAATACGTCATGTGTGTTCACCACCCCAGGTCAAGTCTTCCATCACCATTAATCCTTTTACCTTCTTCTCCCTCCCCTGATCCCTTTCCCTCTGGTAATCACCACACCGTTGTCTGTGTCTATGAAGGTTTTTTTTCTTAATTTCTTCACCTTTTCCACCCAGTCCCCCCAGTCCCTTCCCCTCTGACAGCTGTCAGTCTGCTCTATCTGAGCCTATTTGTATTTCATTTGTTAGTTTGTTTTGTTCATTAGATTCCACATATAAGTGAAATCATATGGCATTTGTCTTTCTCTGATTGGCTTCTTTCACTTCGAATAATTCTCTCCAGGTCCATCCATGCTGTTGCAAAGGGTAAGGTTTCCTTTTTCATGGCCAAGTAGTATTCCATTGTGTAAATATACCACAGCTTTTTCTATGCGCTCATCTGCTGATGGCCATTGGGCTGCTTCCAAATCTAGGCTATTGTAAATAACGCAGCAAGAAACATAGAGGGGTGTGTGTGTGTGTGTGTGTGTGTGTGTGTGTATTTCGTATTAGTGTTTTTGGTTTCTTTGCACAAATTCCCAGTGAAATTGTTAGGTCATAAGGCAGTTCATTTTTAATTTTTTGAGGTAACTCCACACTGCTTTCCACAGTGGCTGCACCAGTCTGCATTCCCACCGACAGTGCACGAGGGTTCCATTTTCTCCACATCCTCGCCAGCACTTGTTGTTTGTTGACGTATTAATGGTAGCCATTCTGACCCGTGCGAGGTGATATCTCGTTGTGGTTTTAATTTGCATTTCTCCTATGATTGGTGATGTTGAGCATCTTTTCATGTGTCTGTTGGCCACTGTATATCCTCCTTGAAGAAGTGTCTATTCATGTCCATTGTGCCTTTTGAAAATTGGATTTTTTTATGTTGTTTTATAAGTTCTTTATAAATTTTGTATATTAACCCCTTATCAGACATATCATTGGCAAATATGTCCTCCCATTCAGTGGGTTGACTTTTCATTTTGTCAATGGTTTCCTTGGCTGTGCATAAACTTTCTAGTTTGATATAGTCCCATTTTTTAAAAAATATTTTATTAATTTATTTTTTTAGAGAGAGGGGAAGGGAGGTAGAGAGAGAAACATCAATGTGTGGTTGCCTCTCACGTGCCCCCGACTGGGGGCCTGGCCCGCAACCCAGGCTTGTGCCCTGACTGGGGATCTAACCAGCGACCCTTTGGTTCCCAGGCTGACACTCAGTCCACTGAGCCACACCAGCCAGGGCCATTTGTTTATTTATTTATTTTTATTCCCCTTGCCTGAGGAGATATGTCAAAAAAAAATATTGCTACGAGAGCTGTCCAAGATTTTATTGCCTATGTACTCTTCTAGGATTTTTATGGTTTCGAGTCTAACATTTAAGTCTTTAATGTTAAGTCTTTAACTCTTGAATTTTTTTCTTGTGTATAGTGTAAGATGGTGATCTAGTTTCATTTTTTGCACACTTCTGTCTAATTTTGCCAACACTTTTTATTGATAGACTGTCTTTATTTTACCCCCTCGTATGTTCTTGCCTCATTTGTCAAACATTAAGTGACCATAAAGGTGCGGGCTTATTTAATGGCTCTCTGTTCTGTTCCATTGATCAATGTGTCTGTTTTTATGCCAGTGCCCTGCTGTTTTGATTACTATGGCCTTGTAGGACAGCTCGGTATCAGGGAGCATGACTCCTCCCACTTTGTTTTTTCCCAAGATTGCTGTGGCTATTTGGGGTCTAGTGGTTCCATAAAAAATTTTGAAATATTTGTTTTAGTTCTGTGAAATATGCCATTGGTATCTTGATAGGAATTATGTTGAATCTATAGATCGCCTTGGATAGTGTGGACATTTTAATGATGTTAATTCTTCCTATCCATGACCACAGTATATGCTTTTACTTGTTTGTATCTTCTTCGATTTATTTCTTCAGTGTCTTACAATTTTCTGAGTATAGGTCTTTTACATTCTTGGATGAATTTATTCTTATGGCTTTTTTTTTTTTTTTGGATGCAATTGTAAATGGAGTTGTTTTCTTAGCTTCCCTTTCTGATAGTTCATTATTGGTGTAGAAAAATGCAACTGATTTCTGGGTATTTATTTTGTATCCTGCTAACTACTTTACTAAATTCATTTATCAGTTCTCGTAGTTTTTTGGTGGAATACTTAGGGTTTTCTATATACAGCATCATGTCACCTGCAAATAATGACAGTTTTAATTCTTCTTTTCCTATTTAGATGCCTTTCATTTCTTCTTTTAGACTGACGGCTGAGGCTAGGGCCTCCCGTACTCTGTTCAATAAGCAGTGAAAGCAGGCAGCCCGGCTGTGTTTCTAGGCTTACGGGAAACAGTCCTAGTTTTTGCCCATTGTGTACGATACTGGCTGTTGGTTTGTCATATATGACCTGTATGATGTTGACGTATGTTTCCTCTATTCTCACGTTGCTGAGAGAGTTTTTATCACAAATGGGTGATGGATTTTATCAAATGCTTTTCCTGTATCTATTAATACAATCATGTTATTTTTATCCCTTGTTTATGTGGTGTATCATGTTTATTGATTTGCGGCATTGTACCAGTCTTGCATCTGGAATAAATCCCACTTAATCATGGTGTATGATCTTTTTAATGTCTTGCAGGACTTGGTTTGCTAATATTTTGTTGAGGATTTAAGCATGTACGTTCATCAGGGATATTGGCTTATAATTTTCTTTCTTTGTAGAGTCTTTGTTTGGTTTTGGAATTAGGATAATGCTGGTCTCATAAAATAAGCTTGGGGGTCTTCCCTCCTCTTGAATTTTTTGGGATAATTTGAGGACAGGTGTTATTTCTTTGAACCGTTGGTAAAATTTCCTGTGAAGCCATCTGCTCCAGGACTTTGTTGGGAGTGTTGTGATTACTGCCTCAATTGCCTTAGTTGTAATAGGTTTATTCAGGTGTTATGATTCATCCTGATTCCGTTTTGGAAGATTATATGTTTCTAGGAATTTTTCCAATTCTTCCAGATTATGCAGTTTGTTGGCATATAGTAGTTCATAAAGTTTTCTTACAATCCTTTGTATATCTGTGGTGTCAGTTGTTACTGCTCTTTCATTTTTTACTGTATTTATTTGGGTCCTCTGTCTCTTTTTTTCTTGATGAGTCTGGCTAAAGGTTTATTGATCTCATTTATGTTTTCAAAGAACCAGGTCTTGATTTCATTTATCTTTTGTATTTATTTTAGTTCTATTTCATTAATTTCTGTTCTGATCTTTATTATTTCCTTTTTTCTACTCTGGGCTTTGTTTGTTGTTCTTTTTCTAGCACCTTTAAGTATAATGTTAGTTTATTTGAGATTTTTCTTGTTTCTTGAGGTAGGCCTGTGATGCTATGAATTTCCCTCTTAGGATTGCCTTTTACAAAACCAATAGACTTTGGTTTGTTGTGTTCTCATTTTCATTTGTTTCAAGGTATCTTTTGATTTCTTCCTTGATCTCATTGTTAACCCATTCATTGTTTAGCAACATGTTATTTAACCTCCATACATTGTGTACTTTTCAGTTTTTCTTGTGCTTCATTTCTGGTTTCATACCTTTGTGGTCAGAGAAGATACTTGATATGATTTCAGTCTTTTTAAATTTATTGAGACTTGTTTTGTGTCCTAACATATGGTCTATCCTAGAAAATGTTATATGTGCATTTGAAAAGAATGTATATTCTTCATCTTTTGGAGAAATGCTCTGAAGACATCAATTAAATCCACCTGATCTAGTGGGTCATTTAAAGTGGCTGTTTCCTTGTTGATCTTCTGTCTGGAAGATCTATCCATTGATAGCAATGTGGTGTTAAAATCCCTTACTATGACGTATTACTGTCAATCTCTCCTTTTATGTCCATCAAGATTTGTTTTATATATTTATGTACTCCTGTGTTGGGTGCATAAATATTTACAAGGGCTATATCTCTTATGTATTGTTCCATTTATCATTATGTAGTGACCATCTCTTAGTATAGCCTTTGTTTTCAAGTCTATTTTTTTCAGATATAAGTATTGCTACCCCAGCTTTTCTTCCTTTCTATTTTCATGAAATATATTTTTCCATCTCTTAATTTTGTTCTTGTGTATCTTTTGTTCTGAGGTGGGTCTCTTTTAGATAGTGTATGTATGGGTCTTATTTCTTTATCCATTCAGCTACCCTATGTCTTTTGATTGGAACATTTAAGCCATTTCCATTTAAAGTGATTATTGTTGGTACATATTTATTGCCATTTTATTCTTTATAATTATGTTTGTTTGTTTTGTTTTATTTTTCTTCTTCTTAAAGACCCATTAACATTTCTTATAATACTGGTTTGGTGGTGATGAACTCCTTTAGCTCTCTCTTATCTGGGAAGCTCTTTCTCTATCCTTCGATTCTAAATGATAGCTTTGCTGGGTAGAGTAATCTTCATTGTAAGTCTTTGCTTTTCATCACTTTGAATATTTCTTGCCTGTCCTTTATAGCCTGCAAAGTTTCTTTTATAATTTTAGCTCTTAGTCTTATGGGAGCTCCATTGTAGGTAACTAACTGCTTTTCTCTTGCTGCTTTTAAGATTCTCTTTGTATTTAACCTTTAGCATTTTAATTATGATGTGTCTGGGTGTGGACTTCTCTGAGTTCATCTTTTGGGGACTTTCTCCTTCCTGGACTTTTATGTCTATGTCCTTTACCAAACATGTTTTCAATTTCTTGTTCTCTCACCGCTGCTTCTGGCACCCTCATGATGCAAATGTTGATGTACTTGAAGTTGTTCCAAAGGCCACTTACACTATCCTCATTTTTCTGGATTCTTTTTTCTTCTTGCTGTTCCGATTGGTGTTTTGCTTCCTTATATTTTAAATCACCGATTTGATTCTTAGCTTTATCCACTCTACTGTTGATTTCCTGTAAATTGTTCTTCATTTCAGTCAGTATATCCTTCATTTCTGACTGGTTCTTTTTTATGGTTTCTATGTCCTTTTTTATGCTGTTGAAGTTCTGAGTTCATCTGCTGTGCCCGTGTTCATTGATCATGCTTGTAACCAGTGTTTTGAACTCTGCATCTAGCAGAGTGCTTGTCGCCATTTTGTTTCATTTTTTTTCTGGAGTTTTGTTCCGTTCTTTCATTTGGATCATGTTTCTTTGCCTCCTCATTCTGGCAGCCACCCAGTGTTTGTTTATTTGTTTCTATGTTTCTATGTATTAGATAGAGCTGCTGCAACCCTCTGGCTTGGTAGGTGTCTTGTAGGGTCCAGTGGCACCTAAGTGGCTCCACTATCGCCTAAGCTGGGTACTCGAGGTGCACCCACTCTGTGGGCTCTGTATAGCCTGCTGTTGTAGTTGAGTCTTGATTGCTTTTTGAAGGTCAGTGGGTGGTATCTTCCCAGGCATATCAGTTGCAAGGACTGGCTGTGACCTCTGACCACCATGGAGGATCAGCTGTGTGGCGCCCACCCCACAGAGCAGGACTGCCTTCAGCAGGGCTCTGGTGTCCGCAGCATCTGCCCCTTGAGTGTGTTGCCTGTGGAGGTGGTTTGGTGGTGGTTCTCCTATGCGGTCTGTAGTTGTCCACTGGGTGCACAGTCTCTGGGGCTTCCCAGGAGGTGCATGCCAAGGTCAGCCACTGCCTGTGTTTGGTCTTGTTGTAGCTTCTTTTTAATTCCATAATTGTAGGACTTCCATTTAGCTCAATTTCTAGTGGTTCTGAATAATGGTTTTTCTGTAGTTTACTTGTAATTTTGATGTGGTTGTGCAAGGAGGTGCATCGTGTTCACCTACCACCCTGACTGGAAGTCCGGCACAGTCCTCTCGATCTGGGTGCTCCAGGAATGTCCCTTTTGCGGGTTATGTGGTCCCTCCTGCTGTAATTGTCTTGATCGCTGCTGGCTGGTTTGTGTGTGACGTAAACATTCAGGCTAGCTGATCGTGAGTTTCAGCCCCAACCGTAGCTGCTTTGCAGGTTGCCGACCACAGAAAACAGAATTTGCCCCAGCAGATTTTGGTGACTGCTGAGATCTTGTGCCATTCGTCACACTAAATGGATCCTGCTCTGATGTTGTCTGAAGCTGGCCTCTAAGTATGTTGGTTCCTAGGCCTCTTGGCAGGGACCTTGGTGCAGTCCGTGTTAGGTGCAGACTGCGACTGGCCCTGGACAACCTGTTTGGCGGTAGAAAGTGGTCTACGGTGTGTGTGGCTGCCTCTGCTGGGCCTGGGTGTGCACGTGAAGCACCAAGCTGTGCACCATGGCTGGCTTTTACCAGCACCAGGCCCAGAGGCAGGTCAGCAAAAGGCCCGGAGCACCCTGAGATCTGCCTTTGCCTGTCTCTGCCTGCCAGACCTGCCTGTTAGGCTCAGTTACTGAAAAAGTCTTTGGTGGTACTTAAGTTGCATGAGCTAGGTTCCCTGTGAGTCACTTGGTAGGGGCAAGCGGTGCTCAGCAGATCCACAGAGGTTCGATCTTTGTGCCTGTGCTGGATCTGAAGCTGCTCAGCAAGTGTCCCAGGGTACACCAAGGCCAGCTGCCACTTGCTGGGTGCGTGCACACCTTTGTGGTGGGGTGGGGTCATGGAGTTGTCAGGGCGAGGCCAGCGGAGTTTATCAGGCCCAGACAGACCAAGATCTGGCCACGTGAGGGGAGGCTCTGCACTGCTTGGGCGTGCAAGGGAATACGACCCTGTCCTAGAGCCGCACAACTCCGTCTGTCCCAGACTCTGCTCAGAGCCTGAGCAGGGCAGGGCAGGCCAGAAGGCAGAAGGGTGTGGCTAGTGGGTCTCCCGTGAGGGGTAGGTGCCGGTGAGGTGTGGCTAGGGCCACAGCCCTAGAACCACACGACCCAGTCCATCTCGGATTCTGCCAGCTCTCAGTTGGGAGAGTGGGACGCCATTAGCCTGGAGAGTCCACCCGGGGCTAGTGGATCTCTTGTGAGGGAGAGGCACCAGTCAGGTTCATGGGAAAGTGGGGTGAATGACTCCCGTCCCAAAGGCGCACAACCCAGTCACCGACCCCTCTGAATCTGCCCAGGCTCTACACCCCAGCCTAGGCAGCTGACCCCTCAGTGGGGCGCAAGATCCGCATGGTGGGGCAGCAGGTCATCCAAAGGTTGGTGCTACTGCTTTCCCCCGGCTGATGCCAAATGGAGGGGGTGCTCCATCCAAGAAAGATGGTGTCTGTGGTGTGGAGGACTCGGCACAGGTGTTCTGGTGGCTGTCCATTCAGCTTTCTCCCCAACCCTAGTCTCTCATCACGGCTCATCCGCTCTGTCCTCCCTCTGCCGGAGCCCAGGGCGGGTGGCTGCAAATGAGATTTTGTGCATTGGCCCTTTAAGAGTGTGCCTGTGTCTCTAGCAGACTCATGCCTCTCCCCGATGGACAGAATTCCTGCTGATTTTCACAGCCAGATGTTATGTGGGTGCCTCTTCCTGACTCTGGTGCACTGGGTTGGGGAGCCTGGGGTGGGGTTGATACTCCATGCTTTTCAGGGGGGAGACACCTGCAGCCGGGTTTTCCGTCCTAAAGCTCAGCCACCTGTGGGAGTGGGGCCAGCCCTTTTCGCATCTCTGCCCTTCCTACCGGTCTCGATACGGCTTCTTCTGTAAATCCTTTAAGACTTCTATTCAGCCAGTCTTCAGTTAGTTATTCAGGACGATTGTTCTATAATTTAGTTGTAATTTCAGTTTGGTCCTTGGAGGAGGTGGGTGTAACTCCTACCTACCTACTCTGCTGCCATCTTGGATCCTGGGCTCATGATATGGTTGGGTTTAAATCTGCAGTTGCTGTTTGTTTTCTATTTGTCCTATTATTCTTTAATCCTTTTCCCCTGCCTCCTTTTGAAGTAACCAGGATACTTTAGCATTCCATTCTGTCTCAAGTGCTGGCTTGTACCCTCTCTCCCTCTCATTGTTTGAGGGTTTATAGTACGGATCTTTGACTTACCACTGTCTACCTTCGAATGACATGATACCACTTCTAATATTCTGTAAGATCTTTACAACAGTAAGCTTCCATTCCCCTCTTCCATCCTTTGCTTTATTTTCATGTTTTCCTTTTACATATAAATAAACGCCACAACACATTTTGTTTTAAGCTGTCGATTCTCTTTTGAGGTAATTTTGAAATGATTTTTAAAAAGATTTTCTACTTTATTTTTAATTTTTAAAAAAATTTTATTTATTTTTAGAGAGAGGGGAGGGGAGGAAGAGAGGAAGAGAAACATTGGTGTGCAAGAGATACATTGATTGGTTGCCTCCTGCATGCCCCGAACGGGGGACCTGGCCTGCAGCCCAGGCACATGCCCCCACTGGGAATCAAACCAGCAACCCCTCTGTCTGCAAGTCATTGCTCAATCCACTGAGCCACACCAGCCAGGGCTCTTTTATTTTTCTTTAAAAAGTTTTAATTTTTTTTTGAGGTGATTGCTTAATAACATTATATACATTTTAGATGTACATTATAATTCAGTATCTGTATATGCTATTGTATGCTCAACCACCAAAAGTCTAGTTTCTATCCATTACCATATATTTATATTTGACCTCTTTTACCCATTTTGCTCTCCGCCACCCCCCTTCCCTCTAGCAACCACAGTTCTGTTGCCTGTATTCAGAAATTTGTTTGTGTTTTGTTAGTTCATCACTTTTTTATATTCCACACATGAGTGAAATCATATAGTTTTACCCTTTTCTGACTTATTTCACTTAGCATAATATCCTCAAGATCCACCCATGTTGTCGTAAATGGCAATATTTAATCTTCTTATGTTGAGTAATACTCCGTTGTGTCTATATAACACATCTTCTTTGTCTAATTATCTGTCCATGGACACTTAGCTTGTTTCCATATCTCAGCCATTGTAAATAATGCTTCAGTGAACATAGGGATGCGTATCTTTTCAAATTAGTGTTTTCATATTCAGATAAATACTCAGAAGAGGAATTGCTGGATCACATGATAGTTGTATTTTTTAATTTTTTTTTAGGAATCTCTATGCTGCTTTCCAGTGGCCACACCAACCTACAATCCCGCCGACTGTAGCTCCCCGTCTCCACATTCTCCCAGCACTTGCTATTTTTCATCTCTTTGTTAACAGCAACTGTCACTGGTGTGAGGCAGTAACTCACTAGGGTTATTATTCACATTTCCCTACGAATCAGTGATATTGATCATCTTTTCATATGCCTATTGGCCATCTGCATGTCTTACTTGGAAAAATGCCTATTAATACCCTCTGCCTATCCTCCAAATTGTTTGTTATTGTTGTTGAGTTTATGAGCTCTCTCTGTATTTTGGATATTAACCCCTTACTGTAAATTTCATTTACAAATATCTCCTCCCATTTGGTTGGTTGTGTTTTGTCGATGGTCTCCTTTGCTGCGCAGCTTTTTAGTTTGACATAGTCCCATTTGTTTATTTTTGTTTCCCTTCCTTTTGGAGTCAAATTCATAAATATACCACGGAGACAGATGTCCAGAAGCTTAGTGCCTATGCTTTCTTCTTTGTATTTTAGTGTTTCAGCTCTCACGTTCAAGTCTTTACTCCATGGTGAGCTAATTTTGTATTTGGTGTCAGATTGTGGGCTAGTTTTATTCTTTTGCATGTGGCTTTCTAGCTTTGCTGGTACTGTTTATTAAAGAGACTTTCCTTTCATCATTGTATATTCTTGGCTCCTTTTATCTTAAATTAGTTGCCCATATATGTGTGGGCTTATTTCTGGGCTCTCAGTTCTGTCCCATTGGTGTATGTGTCTGTACTTCTGCCAGTACCAAGTCTTTTATATTCACCATTTCTCATGCAGATCATTCATTTGTGAAGATCCAAATTTCTGTACGGTATTTCCTGCAGCTTGAAGAACATCTTCCAATGTTTCTTATAATGTAGATCTGTTGGTGAATGGTCTCAGCTCTTGTTTGTCTGAATGTCTTTATTTTGCCTTCATTTTTGAGGAGTCTTCTTCTGGTCTGACCGTTGAAGCAGTTTGGAGGTGTTAGTCCATCCTGCTCACAGCTTCTCGTAGGAGATCTGCAGTGTTTTTACCTTGTTTCTCGGCATTAGTGCCTCTGTGTGCTTATGAGATTCCCTCTTTATCATTGTTTTCCCAGTGTGATTATGAGGTGTCTTGGTGTGGTGTTTTTCGATATTTATTCTGTTTGGTAAGACCAGTTTTAATTTACACTGGAAACAAGCCAAACTTCGCCACAAAACAGTGTTTTCTAAATTCATCTCCCATGAACTTTGTTCATAAGAAAAGAAGTAAGCTCAGCACTTGAGCGAGAATATTGTAGCTCAGTCTCAGATGATCCAGTCATTGTGGCCTCGAAGGACACATTGTGTTATTTAATTTCTCTCAAATAACTGAGTTGCAAGCCATTGTCCCCAAAGTGTCAAGATATATATATTTATATTTGTTCAGGTCATATAACACAATAAAATTATTGGAACTTCCTTCCCTACTCAGTATATATGTATTTTGTATTGGCAAATGTAGCTACTTTAAAAAAAATTATTGATTTTTAGAGAGTGAGGGGGAGAGTGAGAGAAACATCCATTTGCCGTTCCACTTATTGATGCATTCATTGGTTGACTCTTGTATGTGCCCTGACCAAGGATCGAACCCACAACCTTGATGTATCAGGACAATGCTCTAATCAACTGAGGGTCCTGGCCAGGACTGTAGCTGCTTCTTAAACTGTGTAGTCTGCAATGGGACCCCCTCGATCCCTCCTGTTCTGTTCTTTCAGAGGACCCCATACGCCACCTTCAAAGTCCTTACCACGCTCTGTAAATACAGTGTATGTTGTCACAGCAGGTTCCCTCATCAGCCTACAACCTCTAGGAATGCAGGGAACACCTGTATCCTCAGCACACAGTCGGGGCTCCGTACAGATCTGCGGGAGGCAGGGCAGATGTTCCTCTCCTTATGACAAGTGGTTTCACCGTGGGCCTGACTGAAGTCCATTTAAGGGCAGTAAAGTTTGAAATATAAAATTTCTCACAAAGACCAAAATTAAGAAATGAAAGTTATCCTTTCACACTTATAAACTAATAGAGGACCTAAAGAGAGAACCTATGCAGATCATAAAAAAAGAGCCATCAATATGAAATCTGGTCATAATGTTGATTGTATAAAAAAATAAGTCTTCAAGTCTATTTTTATGAAATTTATTCCCAGCCTGAAGTGGCAGTGTATACAAAGAGAAGAGCTCGTGGTAATTTACAGAAACATTTGCTACAACATGCACGTCTCAAGGTGTTTCAAACATATACATATTAAATTTCATGCTGAATAAATAATCCCCCCAAATTTTTATTTTTACATAAAAATATAATATTGCACTCTTAACAAGACCAGTTGGTTTGCGTATTTCCTTTTTAGATACATGATGAAATTCAGCCTTAAAAAAAAAAGACTGAGTAGCAACGTTATTCTAAGGGGACTAATTTGAGGTTCTCAGTAGAAAAATGAAAGCTAGACAATAGCTGCAATTTTTTCCTTAACAAAGCAAATCACTTCAACGTGAACAGGAATAATGTCATCTCTGCACCTGTCCGGACCTCCGCACTTGCAGCCGGCCTGGGTGGACGCGATCGGGACGCAGCCTGCGTGGCGTTCTGACGCTCGTGTGGGCTTCAGGTCGCAATCACTGCAGCCACTTGCTGCTGCTGGTACTGATCTTGACACAGAGACTTGGGAATTGCTGTTTGATAGTTTTTAAGTAGAGTGTTTTAGAAAGTCTGGAAGTTATAAAAGTAGTTCTGTAAACACCATGTGAGTCAAACTTTCATAACAAACATGCCAGTTATTCTCAGGTAGGAACGCGTTTTTATCCCGTGGTAACATGTCACTAAGCTTATTTAACAGTATCTCCAAAGCCGATACAGCAGCACCCAGCAGAAGTACAGCCCTAAGCCCGCGGCAGCGACGCTGGCCCCGGACGCCAGGGACTCCTCAACACGTAGTTGGGTGCTTCCATTGTTGCTCGGGCTATCAGGCGGTGCAGTTAGTAGAAGAACCAGAGTGGCAACTGTTTCCTGAAGGAATTATTCCGCCTGATGTTTAAGCAAAGTGAGCGGTCACCTCTTCTCTTGGGGAAGAAAGCTCTTCCTGCACAGCAGTTTAAATGTCTCGCCCGGACTGGATTATCACCACCTGCGCTGACTTCCTGCCTAGCGGAGGCTTTCCGCTGCAAACGGCTAGGTTCTCAAGGATCTGAACAGCACAGACATTCAGAGGATTATGGTGGCTTTAAATCTTAGCGACTCAACGAAGGGAAGTCGGTATCTAGTGTTTATGTTTATGAAGACACACAATGTGTCTGAGGTCAGAGATACCCCTGTTCTTGTTTGTGGCTGTCAAAAACTTCTGGTTCTGCCTTGAGCTAAGAAGGCACCTGGTAGAAGCTGCCTTGTGGTACTGGGATTCACTACCGGTCTTTTTCTAGTCTGCAGGTGCCCCATGAAATGGGGCAGAGGCGCCTACTGAACAACTCACTCCTTAGAGAAGTCTATGGGGCAAGTCCTGGATTCTTTATCCTTTCTTTTTCTGGGGTGGGGGTTATCTTGCAATAAAACTTTTTAAATATAATTTTTAGAGTATTTTATAAATAATCCGCTAACCAATTTAAATTCTATTGGCCTTTTGGAATAATAGAAAAAGGAGTGACCCAGATCTTTTCTTTAGAAGACCCTTGTAGAAAGAACTCAAAGACCATGATTTTCAATTACTATGAAAGGCCTCAGTCCTGCTGGTCAGCACACGCTGTCGCAATCCCCCAGACTGTCACTAACTTAGTCCGAAACTCCCTCCCGGGGCCCTGGGAGGCTGCAGAGCTTTGTGCAGATAAGTAGCTTTTATAATTATTTGGAAGGTTTGTTTGGTCATCCGTTTCTTCAGGCTCAGCCTCCTAAAATGGGTGAGGTCCCCAATCTAGCATGGAGTTCACGTGCTCGGGGAACACACAGCCCGCCTTCAGCCGGCTGCATAGCTGCTCAGGAAGGAGTAGAACATGGGCTGCTTCAGGCGCTGCTGGTCCTTCCGACACCAGGCAATCACGGTCCCTTCACTATTCGCTGTGTATAGATGGTGGCCATCACAGGAAAACGTGAGGCTGTAAAAAAGGAAAAAAATCCCGTTTGTACAGCATGTCTCTTAAAATTGTAACAGCATATTGGTGATCATACAGGGGTTGGTGTGAAGAAGTTACAGTGTCTTTACTGGGGCAGAGGGACCCATGAAATGACTGCAGTCCCCTGGCTTCGACTGCGATTCTCACATTAGCCAGTGGCTCTGCGGCCGCGTCTGTGAGGCTCCTTCTAACCGGGTGACACAGGACAGTATCAGCAGCCCAGAGATCAGTACCTGCCATTCCTTCCTTTCACATTTTCTTGTTCCTTCTCATTTATCCTTTATTAGTTGAACAACTACTCGGGTATATAGGAAACTTTAAAAAATGTAACAGTACTATATTTTTTCTTTATAGAAATGAATGATTATGGAGATATTTTATTTCCCTGAAAAAGGGTAAAAATATAACAATAAATTATTAATTTAGGTTCATTAAACTTTAAATTTAGTATTTTAAAAATAAGTTTATTTTAGTAAAGTAGAATTTGAATCACTTATGTCCACTCAAGTTTTTCAGGTCAAACATGTCCACGGAGGAGAGAAGAGCTGAGTGTTTCCCGGCCTCGTCAAGCTCACCCCTGCGGCCATCAGCCACCGCGTGGTATTTTCAATAAGGAAGGGAAGAAACAGCACTTCAATTCGAGAGGCTTTCCCTGGGCACTACCCCAGGGTGCCCGTCTGTCAGACTCAGTCCCTGACTGGGACTTTAAGCTCCAAAAGGACGAGGACTGTGCCTCCGTTGGCCACTGGGTCCTAGACAACCTGGTGCTTGATAAATGGCAGCTATTTACAAGACGCTCATCATAGGTCTCCTTAGGTCTGTGTGCTTTATCTCTCTCTGATGAGTGGGAGGGGGAGGCCTTACCTTACAATGGGCTGATTGGATTTAGGAAACGTGATTTCCCGCACAGGCTTTAGGTCCCACGTACTCCATAACCTGGGGGAAGGAAAGTGATCATCCAATGATGCGAACGACATTCCCTTCACTAAGAAAACCTGCATACTTGCTTATTTGTTAAAAATCATCTAGAGGGAAACACAATCAACAGTTAATAGCAGTTACTTCTGGGAAAGTTGCAGGGGTGGGTATGGGGATAAGAAAACCTAACTGGGTGTATTTTTGTATTATTAATCTTCAACAGTTAACAATATACAATTTCACAGTGGCACTAAAGCCATCTTTATTGCTCAGAAGTAAAACAGGAATTACTGAAGACCCTATATTTGTAAGGTGATTTTAAATTCTAATGGTTAAATATTAATCTGCCTATATATGAACAACTGATTTTTGAACCGCATGTCCTTGTGAAAAAGGCAGATAGAGAGCCGGGAGCATCTCACCTCACGACCCCATTTTCCAGTCCCCCCGCTATCACGTTGACAGAGACGCCCTCAGGCTGGTTGGAGAAGGCCACGGAACAGATGATCTCCCTGCAGTGCACGTGTCCCACGAGGTCCCCATTCACTGTCCACAGTCTGAGATCACTGCCTCCGCCAGCTGAAACACCAAACCACTGTGATCACCAGGGAGGCATCTCCCGTCCACCACCCTGGGTTCTAGGGCACCCTGGGGCCAAGTGATGAAGCTGGGAGGCAACTCCCAGCTGCAGAATGAACAAATGAAATCACGACACTGCAAGTCACAGGGAGCTCTGCATGTTTATCTAGACAGTGACCAGTAAAAAAATAAAAATCTGCCATAGAGAGCAACGAGGTAAATTAATCATGAATCATAATATTTCAACACATGAACCGCCAAATCTGAATCTGAAAGAACCCAGAAAGCTAAACAGTCTCCAAAAAGAAAACATTCTGTGAAATCATCTGTAAGAAGCAACTTATATGACATCTGAGGAAAAGAAGTTACCTGAGTTAAACACGTTCTTAAAAAAGAAATCTAATTCTTCAGAATGTCTAAGTTGAGTCTTATAAATCAACACCTTATTAAGGTAATTTTTTCTTTACACAGACGCTGGCTGACCGAACTTTCTATGGTTTTCCAGGGGCTGCAGGAGGCAGTACTGCTGGCCCTTCTCTACGAACAGGCTGCTGGTTTGGGGCTACACGGCGCCGTGGCTGCCCTCCTCGGAGACACACTCTCAGGTTGGTGGCGGGGAAGAGGCCTGATGAAGTTCGGATGCCATTGTGTTGCTACACTTAATTTTATTTCTCCATTAGAACTAACACAAAAGGAGAGAATTTATGCTTCTCCTTCATTAAGGCAGTAAAAAAGTTTCATATTTTATAGCAAAGAAACAAATATTGGAAATCCTTCTTTATTTAAAGATATGCTAAGGATATGCTTCAAATGTCACAAACCAAAACACCTAGTGCTGCACACTGTTCACAGTAGCTGACGGTGGAAACAACCCAAACGTCCATCGGCAGCTAAACAAATACGCAAACGCAGCCCGCCTAAACCAGCGATTTCCCACTTTTCCGCCTCACGGCACATGTAAACTACCTGCTAAAATTCTGCCGCGCACCAAAGAATACTTTTTGCCAATCTGACAAAAATTAGGTATAATTTTGATTGATTTACAAAAAATAAGAGTAATTACCTACATTTTTGCTCCATAATGACATTTTTTAAAAAAGCAGGTGCCTATACCTGTATATAAGGATTTGTGTTACCAAGAATTAACTAATCAGACACAACCTTATTATGTCACATGACCAATAAGATGCAGTTCTATTATATGACCTATATATTTATGATTCAAGATGGCTATTGTTGTGTTGGCTGTTGTCATTTTTTAAAAATTTGACAACCTAAGGGAAAAGAGGTCAGTGTCCCAGACTAAATAGTCAGGTATTACATGTTTTAAACATTCTCGTGGCGCACTGGTAGAAAATCGTTGATCTATACAACGAAATAATATTCAACCATAAAAAGCAATGAAGCCCTGACTGGCGTGGCTCAGTGGGTTGGGCATTACCCCACAGACCGAAAGGACGCTGGTTCAATTCCCGGTCAGGGCACAGGCCCGGGCTGTGGGCCAGGTCCCTGGCTGGGAGTGTGCAGGAGGCAACTGATCAGTGTTTCTCTCTCACATCAGTACTTCTCTTCCTCCCTATCCCTTTCTCTAAAAATAAGTAAATAAAGTCTTTTAAAAAATGTAATGGAGCTCTGACACATGCTACCTACAACATGGATGAACTCTGAAAACATTATACAAAGTAAAATAAGCTAGACATAAAACAAACGGCATATGCTTCCACTGCTGTCAAATGTCTAGAGCAGACACAGAAAGTGGGACGGAGGTTTTCAGGAGCTGCGGGGGAGGGAGGAATGGGGAGTTACAGGGTTTCTGTTTGGGGTGATGAAAACATTTTTGAAATAGAGAGTGGCAATGGTTGCACAACGCTGTGACTGTAACGGTGCCACTGAATGGCATACTTTTAAGTGGCTGAAATGGCAACTTGTACGTTAACTATATTTTAACATACATGTATGCATGCGTGCACACACACACAAATTTTAAAATGCCCAATGTTCTACCCAGACTTCCGATGGCAGGATATTGATTAGGAGAGGTTATCTAAATAAGGCATCAGGACGTAGGAGACGACACACTCATCTTTCCCACAGGCAGACTACATTTCACTTTCTTTTGAATTTAATATCTGATGAAAGATAAAAAAAAATAAAGGAACCCTATGTGTGAAGTTAGAAGGTTTATTAAAGTCATTGGCTACATGTCCATAAAAGTCAACACAGGGTTTGGCCCCTGTGACCCCCAGCTGTGGTGCGGCTAGTGCTTCAAAACAGAATTGTGAACATATCCTGGACTCACTGAGCACAGCATGGAACTTAACAGCAAAGCGTTACCACAGTGGATTGCCCAGCAACTTGGACCACAAAACCAAGTAACCACTCATCCGCCTAAGGCCGCCAAAATAAAAAATATCAAGGCCCTTACCCAGCACTAGGCTGCTCTCATGTATAATTTGGCGCATCAACTAAAAGTCAGAAAATTGGGCTTTGCTGGAACAACTTTATTCTTTCTACGCATCTTCACTGAAATTAAAATAAATCAGAGAACCGTCCTCCACCCTGACTCTTACGATATTATATTAATAATGACACTATAACACACAACCAGTCTAGGAGCCCTTGCTAAAAGACATATATTTTGCTCCAATTATAGAATGATTTTAGAAAATACAGAAACCATGTAGTGTAGTATTTACATAGTTTAATAAATTGCACATCTTATCACTATGAAGACGACATCCCATAATAAGCACTGTGGAATTATGATCAGGAAGAATGAGCCGCTGTCACTTCAGCCCCAATACAGAAGTTTTTGAGAAGAAAGTATGTATGTATGCACACTCACAGCATACACACATATAATGTACATGTGTAACACGTACACACATATGTTCGTTTATAATTTTGATTTTAAAGTTATTTGGATGGTATTCACCAAAAGGTCAAGGCTTTTGGTAGACTGATAACTTTCTTCCCTTCTTGGACTCTTAAGAGTAGGAGGATGAACTGCAGCGTGAGTCACCAAACATAAATTTGGTCTCTCTTTTAAAAAATCATTATTTTGTTGTGCTCCCTATATACCAAATGTTCTTTATGACTTCTCCCTCATATGTACCAAAAAACCTTTAAAAAGTTCAGAAGGCCTTTTTGTCCAAATTAGAAAAAATGTTCCACCATTATCACCCTGTGTGCTGCCCGGGGACACCTGCAAACCTGCGAGTGAGTTGGTAACTGCGGCAAAAGTAATTTTGCTTCTTGTTCCCATATGACTAGCTGACACAACAGCACAAACGTAAATCACTGCTGGCAGCAGGAAAGTAATTAACTTGAGAGAATTCAGCTCCCTCAGGACCAGTCCTAACTTCCAAACGTTGCCAAAACAAGGAAGTAGAGACCTCTATATAAATAATCATTATGTTATTCCCCCAGATTTCCTCTTGATGTGACACACCGAAAGCTGCTAATGTGCTCATCAAGGGAGAACAATTAGCAAAGTCATCAGTCATCTGCCTGCACTCATGTTACCCAAGTCAGCCGTTTAAGAGCCTTCCCCTCAGCTGTGCTGCTTAGGAAACAGAACTGTTTTCGTGACATTGTTTGATGACTGGGGCAAAGATGGGAAAATCACATCTGAAATCTTTAAGCATGACTAAAGACATTACTTTCCTTGAATACAAGAATGAACGAACATTTTGTAAAAACAATAAAACTACCAGAGATGTTTGTGGTAAAAACCCTCCTTAGGATGTTTGTCCTGAGTTGCTGGCATAGAGTTCCTGAAACCCTGGCAATTTACTGTCTTTTGATGCTCCTGGTAGGGGGGCGGGGGGGAACAGACAGCTTCAGGATGGGGGCTGGTCCCCAGAAAACCCGACCACGTGATTCGAGGGTTAGGACATGCAGTACCTCGCTGCCTCCTGGGAGGGGAGAAGACCTGGCGACTGAGCTCAGTTACCGGGGGCCAGTGATCTAGTCGGCCACGTCTACCTGATGAAACCGCAGCGAACCCCTAAACACAGGGGTGCGAGAGCTTCCGACTTGGTGAACTTGTTCTCGGGCCAGGAGGTGCTGTGCTCTGACTCCATGTGCACAAGCCGCCTGGATTTCACTCCAGGTCCCTCTTCACCTGGCTGTTCATGTCTGTCCTTTATAATAAACTGTAGTAGTAAGTCGTGTCTCACTGATTTCTGTGAGTCTTTCTAGTGGAGCACTGAGCCTAGCAGGGGTCTTGGGAACTCCCCGATTTGCTAACTTTAAGTAGTTGGTCAGAACTGAATCACATGGTTGGACACCCAGTGTTGTCACAGAATTGGAGAATTGTTTGGTGTCTGGGAAGACATCACATATTTGGTGTCAAAAAAAAAAACCAAACCCACAATGCAAACAAAAGATAGAGAACCACCCACTGTAGATGTGTCAAAGATATTCTACATGGAGAAGACAGAAAGGAACAGTTTTTCAAAGGATGCTTTCAATTTTAAGATCCTGAGGAAAATTTATGAATTTTCCAGTTCTTTTCTGCTGAATGCATCAAGTTTTTTAGTATGTATACATGAAAAAGCAAAAACCAAAAAGAAAGACCTTTGATCTTTGTCATGTAAGTTTTATGTGAAATTATACCTCCATTTGTTATTCTATGTTACCTGTCTCTCTCTGGCCTGGAAGACATACATTCAAAGCCGACTGCCTGCTATCAGCTTCATTTCAGGAGAAAGGTAATGAAGTTAGTAGTTAGAAAGCAGAAGAAAAAAGTATAGAAAAACAAAAAGCAAGAAAATTCAGATAATTACATAACAATAATTACATGTACTCAAATGCAATCTTAAATATATCAGAAAAAGAGTTAAATTAGAACGATATTAACTTTTCCATCCACTGACACCTAAACTGATGACTCGCCCTTGGGCCCGGTCGTATTTAATACACACGCCTGCTGTTAACAAAGCAGTTAGATCTGGAAGGGCCTGTGCAGTGTATCCAACAGCGTAGCTCAACATCACCTTAGCAATGGCCCAGTGCTTGGTTTGGGGCTGGCTCACCTGAATCACACACTGTGGCGATGTCACCTGTTGTCTCACTGGCAGAGACAGCCGTGACGGGGCTTTTGTGTCCTGCCAGAGTTTGTACATAGCACAACCTGAAAGACCAAAGACATGACTTTACAAATGATCACTGAATACAATTATATTGTCTTATTTAGGTAGCTGTCATTCGTAAGGCTTTCCTAACTGACCTTTGATTTCAATAAGATTACAAAGGTAGCCCCGGCTGGTGTGGCTCAGTGGATTGAGCGTCGGCCTGCGAACCAAAGGGTCTCCCGTTCGATTCCCCAGTCAGGGCACATGCCTGGATTGCGGGCCAGGTCCCCAGTAAGGGGCTCACAAGAGGCAACCACTTATTGATGCTTCTCTCCCTCTCTTTCTCCCTCCCTTCCCCTTTGTCTAAAAATAAATAAAATCTTAAAAAAATAAAAGATTACAAAGGTAAAGTTTGTACTTCATGCTTTAAATTATTATGATGTAAAGATGTTATTTTCATGCACCTGTCATGCATTGAGAACTGGAGTGTTAGTTAAATCAGCTGTGCTGGAGCTGGAGACTCTCCATACCTGTTCAAGTCCCATATGACGCAGGTCCCATCTCTGCTCACACTTATCAGGATACTGTATGGCTTACAGACAAACAGGCTGGTGACCTCCTCGGTGTGCCCATAGAGATGTACCTGAGACTCCATCTCTATCTCTGAAGGCTGAAATTCAAAATTAAGTAAAGCATAAGATATAAGCAATGACAAAAGCTATCCTAGTATTTACCTAAAAAACAAAACAACCGAAGTGACTCAAATATTTGCAAACATTTCATTTTTCAATCAAATTCAGTTCAACATTTTCTAACGAGTAAAACTAAACATTAAAAACATCTTTCATCATCCTGAGGACACGGGGCTCAGTGGGTTGGACATCATCCCGCAAGCTGAAAGCTCGCCATTTCAGTTCCTGGTCAGCACACACGCCTGGGCTGCAGACCGGGTCCTCGGCTGGGGGTGTGTGAGAGGCAGCCAATTGATATTTCTCTCATATAGATTTTTTAGAAAGAATATTTTACTTATTTATTTTTACAGAGGGGAAGGGAGGGAGAAAGAGAGGGAAACATCAATGTGTGGTTCCCTCTCGAGTGCCCCGTACTGGGGACCTTGCCTGTAAGCCAGGCATGTGCCCTGACTGGGAATCAAACTAGTGACCCTCTGGTTCACAGACTGGCACACAAACCACTGAGCTACACGAGCCAGGGGTTCATGTGGATGTTTTTCTCCCTTTTTCCTTCCATTCCTCTCTCTCTGGGAAAAAAACAAAAACGAAAAAAAACTCTTAAAAATTTTTTTCCATCAACTAATATGATTTTTAGTTTTTGTCCAGTCTTTGTCCAAGTATACATTATTTTTATAGTTGTAAAAATTGCCATATAAAGAATTTTCTATTGTATATTTTATACAATCTCCAATAAGCATTTTCCATTTTTGACACTGTCTTCAAGATAATTTTTAAGAGTTATAATTAATATTCTATGCAGTTAGTATCCTGTAATTTACTTGAATTTCCTTTATTGATAGACATTTCAATTGCTTATAATTTTAAAAAATTATAGATGCCATAATTAAATTCTTCATGTATAAAAGTTTTATTTCTCCTCTGAATTATTTCTTTAGGATGAATTTCCAGCCCTGGCCAGGTAGATCAATTGGCTGAAGTGTTGTCCCATGCGCCAAAATGTTGCAGATGCCTTGGCTGCGGATTTGATTCCCAGGCAGGGCACATGTGGAAGGCAACTGATCAATGTTTCTTTCTCTCTCTCTCTCTCTCTTCCCCTCTTCCTTCTTTTCTCTCTAAAATCAGTGAACATGTCCTGAGGTGAGAATTTTTAAAAATTTATATTTATTTATATATGTATAGATATATACATATGTATACACACATATGTATGTGTGTGTATTTTTTTTCACTCCCTGACCATGAATAATATTTATGGAGTAAACACAACACAGGGCCCCCATAATGATTTTTGATAACTTTATAGATTTTTGCACTATAAAATGATGATGAGTGTTAGTGCTTCTAGATGATTCCCTGGTGGATCAGAAAATAATTTCTATGGGTAGAACAGGGATCTTGTGCTGGCTACTTCTTTTTAAAATTCTTCTTGAATGACACAGTACTACCTTGGATAAGCTGTATATAGATCCTTCTCTCCCCATCAGTTTAGAGAATAGAAACACAGGTGGTCATTTATATGAAGATGATGTGGCCACGGTATTAGAGAAAAAATGACTCAAGAGCAACTGTTTTAAAATCAGTTATCCCTTTTGGAAGACACTCCTCTCTAATATGTAAACGGCTTACAGATAATAATTCCTTATAACAAGCCCACTGACTCCCCATTGCCTAGGATGCATTTTATGAGACTGCCTTGGGGGACTCAGCGGACTGCGAGGCTCAGAGTCGGGCGCACTTCACCAGTGAGCTCAGGAGGGATTCCCTTGCAAGTATTTCCAAACGACAGTTATTTTGGTCAAATCCCACACAGCATGTGGGGCTCCTATCTCTTGTGAGCGCTGAAGCCCTGGCATGCAGTCAGGGGAGAAAGGACCTAGTGAACACGAAGCACCTCCCGCCAACTTTACGGGCACAGGGTCACGGCGCAGTGTTAAGGGCACCAAGCTGGTGAGGTGGTCCCTGGGAAAAAGCAACAGTCACATCTACAAAAACCCAAGCAATGTCCCGTCAAGTCCAACAATGATAAAAGCACACTGCTAAGATGCATTTCTGGACATAGTTTCAATAGTAACTGTTAATCTCATGACTTGATTACCTAATACTATTAATACTTAGGAGAACAAGAAAAGTCTTATAAATAAGCTGAAAAACCTACCTCTGGGCAAATACATAACCGTGGAAAGGTAAGCAATCTGAGACTTCACAAGCCTACAGTAACTTCAAAACTAGAAGAAGACTATGTCTTGCTTGTTCAAATTATAACGGTGACACCTTTGACCTGCCATAGTCAACACTATGCTGTGCGGTTACTCCTCTACTGACAACTTTATCTTTTTTAAACCTATACACGTACTGCTTAGTGTACAATTAAAAATTTAAATTATAGGGAGAATGGAAGTAAGAAAAACTAAGAACAAGGCTGTTCAAAGTGTTGGGAAAAGCAGGAGGAAAGAAAAGACAACAAACGAAGCTAGTTTTTAAACGGGGTCTGTGGCATGGTGCCAAGTCATCTGAGCGCATGAGCGGGCGGCTGCTCCGGCAGCACTGGTCAGGCTGGGTTCGAGGGAAGAGGGAGCAGAGGTTGAGCTCAGGAGGCGAAAGGTAAGGGCAGCAGTGACCAGCACGGATATTATATAAGGAACATCCGCTTCAGGCCTTGGGGAGAGAAAAGGGGACATCCAGCAGTGAAGGGACTTCCCGCCCAGATTCCTCAGCAGTCTCTTTTCATGACATCAGGGCCTCCCTCAGCCCTCTTCCCTGCCCTGTCGTGGCCGCCATCCACGCACGGAGAAGTCCCCAGCACCCCAGATCACCAAGCCTTTGCTTCCATGTGGCTGGCTGCCTATGAACCCTTTCCTCTTTGCTCCTCTTAGTGACATCATCCTTTAGACTCCAGCTCGGTGTCACTTCTCAGGTTCCCTGACATCTGGTAGGCGCCTCTTCCATGCCCTTCAGACCTCGGTAGAATCTTTCCTGAGCACACACTTCTCTGTCCTGCAACCATCTGTCCGAGCCTGTCTCCTGCCTGGGTCACTGCAGTGGCGTTCTCGCTTGTCTTATACCCTGTTTCTCCTTGTGGGTTCCACATTGGTCTTCCCAAAGTGCTGATTGGATCCTCTCCTGCTTAAAGCATTTCAATGGCTCCTCAGGCTATGCAACAGAAATGATACCACGGCCACAGTCACACTGCAAGGGTCATGGCCAAGAACCTTAACAAGGATTTAAAAGGGGCAGACTCGGACAGAAGTTAGAGGAACCTAGTGTCACCCCATGTCCTATATTAGGAACACAGGCTTCACCTGGTAAGATATAATACTATAGTGGAGAAAACTGTAATGGAAAAAAGGCACAGAGAAAGTTCTGAATCAGAAGATTTCTGAGTTCCCACCCTGAACTTGCCACTCCTCCTCAACGGCACCACCAACGGTTGACGGGAGAAAGGAACTACAGTGAACCCTAACGGGTTTCTTTTTCTTCACTAGACTGAGAATTTAACTCAAGTCCTGGAGCTTCAGTAAATGGCTGAAAAAACTTCTTCCCGTAAGCGGCAAAATGAAGACAGGCTATGTGGGTTTTGCTGTCACTTACTTCACCCAGACTGTAGCACTGTTGGCCGTTAGTGGCTCTAAGCTTTAACTATTATGGTGAGGTTTATGCCTAGGCATTCAAGTTGACACTGAGAATACAGACAACCAAGCACCAGGTGTGAAAAAGCCCAAATGCAAACAAACCATAACTCAAAATACCGTCTGCGACACCGAACACTAAGACCCTCACAATCATTTTCAACGCTTTTTTGTGATCCTAATAAGCCTAAAACTATAGAGTTAGATATGTGACCTTTTACATTTTAAGAGCTTATGTGAAGAACAGATTAAAACTCTAAAAGATTAAAGCACACAAATTCTGAGTTAACCTTATATAAAATGAGCTAGACTGCATAAAGGTTTTCTTCCCCTCATGGACTCGAAGACCCCAGCGCGCCACGCGCCCAGGCCCAGTTACCGTGCCGCTGGTCAGCCTGTTGGCGTAGGCTGTGATGACGCCGCACCTGCTCCCGGTGAACAGCTGGCAACTGTCAGGCACCCACGCACAACTAGTCACCTTTGGAAAAGGACAAATCAAAGACAATCATGTTTTCAAAGCATCAGAAATACTACGCTTCTGACAACTATTTTAAAAATGTATGATCACAGAATTTGAGGTTAACACTTTACTCGAAATAACAGTGTTCTGTGTCTGCCCCCAGTTCCCATGCATTACAGTGCAGCGTTTGTGGTTTTACAGTTCTCTGTACGCACGTGTACAGCAGTGCGTTCCTTAGAGATTTAAACAAGATGGTCCAAGGCTGACTAGATCCAAGGCTGGGTGGGTGTGATGTGTGTGTGTGCGTTCCACATATTTACTTGATTTTTACTTTTATTTATACTTTTTCTGTTTTTTGGGGGAAACAGCACATATAAACAGAGGCATTGCTTCCAGCAGTTCTAAAGACTGTCAAACCAGAGAAGGAAGGCCAACATGGAGACAAGCATCTGGGGTCGCCCCTTTGGTTTATAAGCTCTTCAGTCCTGACCACGGAGGCATTGTTCAAGGTGACACGCCTCCCGCGCCCCCTCTCCCCCTGCCTGCAGCACCCTCACAAGTCACGAAGAAGATGGGGGCCATCAGCCACAGACCACATCCTCGTCCCTCCTTTGTGCCTCAGACTGTCCCTGTGTCCTCTCCTGATTTCGCAGAGGGGGCCATGCCCCCCTCACCCCCATGTTCCTCGGAACCCTCGTCACCTCTTAGAATTTCAAATTGCCTTTTGCTGGCATCTTCGCCAGGACCTACAAATGTGTTCAAGTGTCTGCCACCTTAAAAAATTACTTGTTTTGATCATGGCTCTTCTTAGCTACATAAATCATCACAGTCCATTGGATCCAATTTTATTTTTGAGTTTCTTTCTTGAATAGTTCTGTTTGTAACGATTGAATTTCATAACTTTTATTTGTTCTTAGAGGACTTGCAAAGAACAAAGAGAACATGTACTTATTTATATATAGAATAAAACTCATTCTGTCTTGCAATTACCATATGGGTTTACTCAAATCTTTTGTAAACCTAAGTTACATTACAGGATTTTAATAATCTTATTTTTCCTCTATCTTGAAACACTGTGCTATTTCATCATTCTAGGGATTATTGCATCTCTATTCATCAATTACTCCTGACTTCGCTAAAACAAAACCAACAAAATAAGAAAATGGAAGAGTGATGGGTCTCCCAGAAGGATAATGCAATAGGTGAAATAAATTGTCTTATTTTGGTTTCTTAATGCATTGTACAAAGAATGTTGTCATTTTTCAAGAATGCATAAAAGGAGATTGGAGACACTATTTCTGAAGTCTGCTCTTTTCTTTCATTGAACACAATTGGAAATACTGAATTTTCCATTTTCTACCAATGACAGAAAAGAGAAAAAAAATTTAGAGGAGTATGTTCACAATTATGAAATCAATCAGAAGATGAAGACAAAGAGAGAGCGGGACTCTAATCTCTATAATTATGATGATGAAGTTGGTCAGTGTGTGAGCCTTCATATAATACCGTAGATGATTTTTCTCAAGAATTAATGAGTCAATAATATGTTTCTAAGGACAGAAAAAGAGACACGGCATTCTCATCCAGCTAGTTTCCATATTTCGCTGTGTATAATGAGCACCCACGTTTTTGTACACATTATACATAGGGTTATTACACCCATGGTATGTTTATTACTATACCCATGTATAATGTGCATCCTTATTTTTCCCTGAAAAATTTGGACAAAAAAGTGCACATTATACAGAGTACAATATGGTACTTGCCTGAAGTACTTTTAGCACAGAGTATCCTCCTAAAAGAATCTGGACCATCCTGTTTTGCTAACAGGACTTATGAGACTATTCTTTCATGTTTAATGATGTCGGTGTGCCAAACATTACATGACAGAAATAATTCTGCAATGCTTAAATTCTTATTAAAATTCCTAATAAGCTTGTTTTTCACTGTCCTTTATTCTTACTTTTGTTGACTGGTAAGCCAGATAACAAAAGGCGAACATGACATTTTCTTTTCAGGTATATTAAGGGTTAAGTAAACAAGTCACTGCTCTCCTTTCTTTCACTGCTGAAAATTCCCCCAAAGTAGCTCACTCCATTTCAAAGTGCTCAGGGAACGGGAATAATCATCAGGACGCGTGAAGAGGCAGCAGGTGGAGATAATGTAAGTCCAAAAACAGTAAGAGAACATCCCATGGAAAGACAGTCAAAGAAAGGAGGTTCCACATACACTTTAGGAAGCTGTGGAAGCACTGTGTATATAAACACATGTATATTACATAGTTTTATAGTTTACAAAGTAACTTTTACAGACGACAGAAACATTTTTACAACAGCTGCATGAGGTGGTAGTGGGAGTCCACCATCATCATGGTTCGTTTTAAAGAGGAAGAAAGAAGTTCAAGTTTGGGAGGGTGAAGTTATTTGCCAAAGGCAACACAGTGATTAACAAAGCTGGACACTAACTCAGATCACAGGGCTTTTGTTAGACCCAGTGCTCTCTCTACTGCACTGTGATGCCGAACACGTGGCCCGTCTTAGGGAAAACCAGGTACAGAAGGTGACAGAGGGGCAGGAGGCAGGCAGACACTGAGAAGAAAGCAATGCTGATTTTGTTCAAATACTGTGCCATGAGCTCAGAGCTGAGGGTCTTACACTGTCTCAACAAGCTACAGGGTAGAAGCCAACCTGGGGACAGAGGCAGAGTCGCGGGGATTAGGACATCAGTAAACAAGGCACATGTTCAGCACCAGCAGCTTCTCCATGGGACTAAATCGTTGAATCCGAAAGACTGGCTGCTACCAGTCTGACTCCCAGTTAAAGCATTGTATTTAATTACTGTTATAAAGTACTGCATAAAGAAGCTTACCTGATACTGTTGTGAGCTTTGTATAAAGTTTATTGGAGGCTCGCTTTGCTTACTCTTCAACCTTAAAATGTTGTCAGCGTACCCCCAGCTGAGGATGGCGGACCACTGGATGTCTGTGCTGTTCATGCTTCTCACACCTGGAGGGGCGGAGAGACGGCGTGTCAGGCTGCCGCTGTCGGCGGGTCCCTGGTGGCCCCCCAGCGGCAGGGAGAGGCTGAACACAGTAGCACTCCGACGCAACGTCGTTTTTACATCCTTAAGACGGTCTGATTTATGTGAGCTTTATTCCCTTAACGCTGATGGGATTCTTTTTCATTCGTGTTAAGAAACTTTTATAAAACATGGTAACAGTCAAGCTTACACGCTTCATGTTCTGCAACAGTTTATTTCTGAAAATAATATGAATTAGACGCTGTGTGAATAACTCCCTAATGACCCCTGTAGCAGTGACACCGTCCTGAGAAGGGACGACAGCCCTGCCGACTCCAGGACTGCAAGCAAGACCTTCAGTTAAGGAGGTTCTGCTCTTTTCTCCTCCTCTCCCTCTTTTTTTTTTTTTTTAAAGATTTTATTTATTTTTAGAGAGGGGAAGTGAGGAAGAGGGGAGAAACCTTGAGGTGTGGTTGCCTCTCGTGCGCCCCCTGCTGGGGACCTGGCCCGCAACCCAGGTGTGTGCCCTGACTGGGAATCAAAGCAGTGACCCTTTGGTTCACAGGCCGGCACTCAGTCCACTGAGCCATACTAGCCAGGGCTCACCCTCTTTTTTTCTAACACTTAGTTTTATGTCCCTTTGAGATAAAAATTTGGACATTTCGATGTCCCTTTTCAGTACTACTCAACCCATGCTTTGCTGGAATGCTGACCGCAGCTATGGCAGCATCAGTGCTGTGACTGGCCCTGCCCGACACTTGGAGGGCTTCAAAGTCCTTAAGGAGGGAGATGTGCTTCTTTCACCCGGGCGCCCAGCATAATGCCCAGTATATAAAGGAAGAAAGTGAATGTTTGTTAAATGAACCGACAGCACACTGAAAATGTAATTTGCAGACTTTTTTGTTTTGTTAAGTATAATACCAAATGTTGACATCAGTTTTGCAATAAAGGAATAGGGAAACATTAAATATATGCTCCTCTAAATATAAGCTTCAGGGAAAGGAACCTCATTTCATGGGTCTCAGGACCTCCCCAGTGCCACCAGAACGGCTGGTAAGTGGTAGGCACTTGATGGACTGAGTATATTTAATAGCTGTTCCTAGTTTCTCATTCTAGGAATACAAGATGCACCATCTTATTCTCCTTTTTTTAAAATGAAAATACACTTTTCCTTTACCTTTTAGAACAGTGGATTGTAAGTAGGAGTTTGCAAGAAACTTGCTTTTTCAGCACAGACTTGGACCCAAGCCCCAGAGATGCTGATGCAGTGTGTCTCAAGTGGGACCCCGACTAACACACTTCGAAACAAAGTGGCAATTCTGAGGCACAGTGAATTCCCAAGTTACTGGCCTATCATTAAAACATCCCAGTTTAGTCATTACATTGACCATCCAAGTACAACTAAGCAAACCTACACAGTCAATTGAAATGACATTGCTCAATACTTTGCAGCTGCTAACACATGGCTCACCTTCCGCCTGCTTGTCCAAGGCTTCTGGGGAGTGCCCACATGGACTACTGGGTGCTGGGTGCGGCGGTGCACACCACATGGGCCCTGGTCCCAGGTGCTCACAGTTCCTTGGACATTTCTTGAGCAGTTAGAATGAGCCAGGCCTGTGCTAATCATTCCCTACATTATCCCACTTAATTCTTACAATAAAGTACCCTGTGAGGTACATCCTTTTGTTATTTCCCCTTTATAGACTGAAAGCCAGGATTTGGAAGGTGTAAGTTTCTCAAGGTCACACAGCAGTGAGTAGCAAACTCAGGCCCTCCCAAGTCCACAGCCCTGGGCACACCTCGATTCTGGCAAACCCCAAATACATCCTGCAAGGAAACAGTGCAATCTGAATGAATGCAGCTATTAATGAGGGCACACTAAGGGCCGTGGCTGTAGTGGCACAAGTAAGATAGGCTGACATTATATTTGACGTATTTAAATCCCATAATGCTAAGTGGTAATTTCAACCGGTTCTCTTCTGCTCAATAGAAATGTACTTCAATCCACTCTAATAAATTTTTTAAAGGTAAATTGCTCACACATTTTAGTACTTTAAGTATTATCAGTGGCATATTACCTCTGACACACTGCACAACTAATTGTAACATACTAGTGAGGACAAATCACTGATCTCAAAATAATTACAATTAAACAGATTTATCCTATCCTACTAATTCGTGAAACTTAGATAAAGTGATTTGCAGGCTCTCTTAGTTCTCACAACTATAAAGGTGACCACTCATTTCATGACAGAATTAAGAGGGAGTCCGAAAGACCTGTGGCCCAGCTAGCTGGTCTCAAACCTGTCCTTCACTGATGGACATCCGCAGGGGTCCCGGCACCCCCAGGTTGCAGTGCTGTGTGCAGTGGGAGGCTGTGTGGACCCCGAGGAGCAAGGTGCACATACAGCAACGTTGAATGCTAACGTGATTGCTTGAGTGGCATCCAACCCAGGCCACGCATGGGCGTCCGGGCAAATCTCCACGGACCTGATGTGCACAGACAGGCTAGCGTCCCCTGCCATTCACTTCAGGGCCCAAAGCCTGTGCCTCTCAGCTAGGGAGCGCTCTGCTGCCCTTGGCGAAATAGCTAATTGGGAAGGGCTGAGGGGTGACTTGAGTGGGAATGACTCAGTTTTCCAGGGCCTAGGTGGCACTTAGGAACATGAAGAGGGCCTCTGGTGTCCAGCTCTCGGAAGTGTGTGGCTTTCAGCAAGCCGGTGCCTAGGGAGGGAAGAAGGATTGCTCTCCAGGCACGTGTGCTTGTAAACCTATTTCCAAGGCTCTCCTGACTTCCTTGCTTTGTTTGGTTTGATTCTGGTGACTGTACCTTCTGAGGACTAGGTTTGCTGGTCAAACAAGTCTGTCTATTCTGGGATTCAAGAGCCTCAAAGTGAACATTTCCACCAAATTATCCATTGGCAATGTTTTCATCTTGCGAGCATAGTTTCTTCTCTGTTCTGGGCCTCCGAGTAGGTCAGGTTCTAAAAAAGTTTCTCAAGAACATTTCTGGCAGCCCGAGTCTCCAGCCTTAATCCAGACTTATGGTGTCTCTCCTCTTTATGACTGATTCAGCTTTGTGTTCTCAAACCTCTCCTTAGTCTAAGAGGAGATCAAGAAATCAGATGCCAGACCACGTCCTATCTTCCTCCCTTCTCTTCTCAAACTCCTCCCTCTTGCAGTGACGACTCAGATTCTCTCGCGCACGGCAGTGGCTGGGACAGTGAGCAGGGCCCTCTAGTCTCGTCCCCTTCAATCTCCTCCTCTCGTGTCCAACAGCGCTGCATTTAATTCCCATTTTTAAAAATGTAGTATGTTTTAATTCCTACTTTGTACTAAATAACCACAAATTTGAGTAGTTTGCCCCAAGGACTCAGAAAACTTAGGAAAAAAAATCCGAAATAGCAGCACAGATGATCTGGAAACACTCAGATCTCATGAAAAATATTGGAATGATTTTCCTTGTTTTGTTTTACCTTGTTCTTTGCTGTACGTCATCAGGAGGCAGAAATTTCGGGACAAACCACAGATGGCTCTGGTGGGCAGAGCCTGGAGGGAAGCAAGTCTCTCTCCGTGGGGCTGGCTGAAGCAGACCACAGGCATGGCGGCGCTTGGAGAACCTACGTACTCCCCCCACTTCAAGCCTTTTATCCATGACAAAGGACTCTAAAACCAAAGTAAAAAGCATTTTTTTAAAGAAGGTGGTAAATATAGAATTACTTCTAATTTAAATTCTAAACAAAGTAAGAGAAAGCCTGATTATAAGCCTTCGTGGGCAAGAATTTATGCTTTTTTACTTCCCCCAGGCTTAGCAGACAGAGAGGCATGTTTCCACTGCCTGACATGGGGATGAAGACGACAAAGTCCCATCCCCATGGAACGCCTTTTGGTGAGATGGGGGCTGACAAATACATGGCTACATGTATGTCTGGAGGTGAAAGTGCTGTGAAGAAAAACACAGATGGGGGTGAGGACCGAGGGTGACAGGGCTGCTACTTCACATGCGGAGGTCAGGGAAGACTCTCTGAGGAGGTGACATCTGAGCAGGGACCCGAATTAAGTGAGGGGACAAGCTGGAGCTGTATATGGAGACAGGTCAATCCCTGTGGAGGGGATAGTCAGTGCAAACGTCCCGTGGTAGGAGTGAGGCCAGCTGGCGTCACGTTCCCACTGCAAGCCACGCACTGCTTAGGGCCTTTGTACATGCACTACCTATTTCCCACAGGTAATTAGCAGTAAGTATACTAGTAAATTAAATGGCATCTGTTACTTTTTAGGGATGTACCATTAAATTATTTTGCCATGTTAATGTAATAGATTCTAGTTTAAAAGAACAACCTTGGCAATGACAATGACTAAAATTAACCTGTGAGGTTTCAAAATCTTCTGGGTCAAATTGACAAATAAACACAAGCAGAAAATACAGCTCTCAACTCTGAAACACAATACTGGGGATCTGGTTTCAGCAAAACAGCATTGTCTATCCTACTGGTATTTTAAATTTGGAATTTACTGGCTGTGTGAGTTTTGTTTGCACTTAACTTGGAAACTAGATATACCTGAGCTATGAGCATAAAGAATTTCCATTTAGTGCTCTATTTGTATTCTACATTTGGTGTATTTAAGTAATATTAAGAGACGATTGTCAAAACAAGGTCTGTGAAAACTGCTTTCTCTTAACATGGGCCACATACAGAGTCTGAGATACGCTGCTTTGCTTCACCCTAAGACCCCCTGCAACCTCTCCCTTGGCCTCTCGTTCTCTGCGACTCCCCTTGGCAAACCTCTATGGTATGTCACCATCCATGGCCTCCCATCTGATGCTACTTGTATCATGAAGAATTTAGTTGAGGATTAGAATTTATTTGACTATTAAGGTTCCCTTCCTTTCTTTTTCAAAGTAAAAGTTATATCTACTTCCTATTTTAAGAGGCAATACTTTTTATCATTACAATCTGGGGAAGCCAAGGAATAAGTAAGGTTCCTGTTAACTGTAAACCCAAACCTTCACACCTGTGGTCAGGACTTTGGTGGGAGGTGATCACCAGGACCCTGTCCCACAGGTGGGCACTGGCACACTCAGTGCAAACGGTCTCCAGTCCTGGACAGTGCCTCTCCTCCCTTTGCAGTTTCCTGTCCTTTCGTACTGCCTTATGACGCTTTAGGGAAAGTAACCCTCAGAGGTCACTTCGTGACCTGATTTCCCTCAAGCACTCTCTTCAGATCACTAGCCTGGCATTTGCGACACACAGAACACTGCTGGTAACTGCAGGTAGGTGTGCTCACAGGCTGGCAGGTACATCTCCAGGTTGGGACTGTGCTGTTCACGTGGGGCCCAGAGCCTGTGTCAGGGCCTCACTTCTCCGGAGGGGAATCAGTTTCTGCTGAATTCCGTTGCCATCCACGTGACATACCGGATAGGTGATTTCCTTGACCTGTTCTCGGGTTTCCCTGAACGCGAACTGCACTAACAGCCCCACAGCCGCAGGAAGCTCTCCTTCGATGTTGAGCTTGGACCCAGGTCTGCTCACATGAGCCGACTGGAACAGCTGACGAGGGGTCTGGCCATAGGTTTTGATCATGGTTTCTAGGGCTCGTCTCTGAACCGGATCTTCAACTGCAGAGACATCCATTCCAAAATATGTCTGAAAGGTAAAGGCGGAAGGAAACCAGAAGTTTATATAAAGCAAGATCAGCTATAACACAAGGGGGAAGTAGCTGGTGGTCTGTTCTCTAGGTCACGGTCTGCTCTTCTGTCTCAGACTGAAATGCTTTTGAAGTGCTCTTGATCAGGTTCATATCATTAATGGCCTCACTAAGATTAGAAATTGATGTTTCTGAAGGGATGAGTGAAAATATTTCATCTTGACTGATTGGTGCTGATCAGGTATGTTTATAAAATTAATTTTTACTTTAAGAACAGAGAATAGCGTATAAGACTTCCTCTGTAATTCTAATTATTGAAAAAGTCATTTGTCCAAAGTGATATATAGGGAAAGGCAAAAATGAAGTTAATATACGATATTGGTAGGTTCAAGAGCGTGTTATTCAGGTTCTAAGGAAACTGTGAGTGAATCTGAAAGAGCAGAAAGTTTCAAGCTCCTTAGTGTGAAGGTGTCAGTGCACTAGCTGTGTCCATGGACTTCTTTACTTCCAAAGCCAGCTGTCAGCAGCTGGGGACAGATCTGTCGGGTTCTGTACAAACCCAACTGCCCAATTTACCTTTTAGCCTTGCATGAGTCATTGCAAGTTTCATCTACATGTCTGGACAAAGTGTTTCTACAAGCACGAGAATAAAACCTCACAGATCCTTCGGGAGGTTGACAGTCCTCAGCACCACTCCCTCCTACCACCACTCCTAGCCACTGACTTGCCATAAGTGCCCATCGGAGCAGGTGGCTCTTCATGGCTGCTTGGTTGCATGGAGTGAAAAGTTCAAATGACGGTGGGAGCCACCCTCGAGACAGAACTCTTTATGTATTTTAAAACAGTGCTTCTTTAGGTTCTGTGGTGTCGGTTTCTAACCCATGGATTAGTGAATGATGAATTGATGTTCAAAGGCATTTCTACATCCCTTTTCCAAAATTAACATATATTCATACTTAATTGCATGGCAGACATTATCCTATATAAATTTCTTTCCTTATTTATGAGGTTGGTATTATTGTTCACATTCTGCAAATTTGTCCATTTAGATACAGAGAGATTGAGCTGTTTGCCCTGGGTCACACAGCAAGTGTCAGAGTCACAAAGGGAGGTGTGAAGTCAGTGCTGAATTCAGAGGCTGTGCGTGTGATCACTACACTGTTTTGCTCCATGAATTGAATTTTATAAACTTCCTAGAGCAATGGCATAAATTGTCCTTTTTAAAGTTCTAAAGTCCCAAAGAATTAGTGAAAAAAATTCTAGAAAGATGAAAATTGTGTGGTATATTTACAGTGTGCAGATACTTTTAATGTGAAATTTATATTAGAATAATTGAAAATATGGGGTAGGATTATAGGCACAGAGTATACCAAGGTTAATGTCAAAATTCCCAATTGCTTTTAAAATTACGTTTTAGATCAAACATGAAGTTCAAAAATTATACCTGAAGCCTTGCCTTTACTTTATACTACTTTTAACTATAAAACTATTATTCATCAACCAGACTGTATTATTCTCCCATTTCGACCCTTTGCCACAGCATTTACCTTCTGTTAGAGTCATCAGGAAACCTGTCTTATTCTCTCTTCCAGACCTTAGGTCTCTTAGAGTTTAATTTCCTAGTACCTTCGAGGTACTTAAAATAAGCCCTGAGCCAAATGGACCAAAGAGATTTTTATTTCAAAACTACTATTCGGGGATGTGTCCATGGTATAATAGGCCCAGGCACAGAGAATGTTACTGCAGGTCCTAGGTGTGTATTCCAGTTGTATTTGTTATAAACACTGATGAATCTATGCAGAAAATCACACCTGAAGGGGAAGTCCAAGTCCGACCTAATTCCACCGCCTAATTTCAAAGTTAGGTAAACAAAGAGGCTAAATGTCAGGGCAGTGGATGAATGGTTTACTGTTGTACCTGTCTTTGAGTAGCCACTCGGCAACGCCAGGAAGTAGCTTTCTCCTTTAATTTGTCCTTTGACCCCTCACTCCTTGAGGAATCTCCTTTGAGAGGCTCATCTGGACTCCACTCCCACTCTCCCTGCTTGAGTCTCAGTCACCTTTACAGTCCCAGAGCAAAATAAACATTTCCTGAATCATTCCTGGATATGTAAGATTTTGGCAGCCTATCTAGTAATATCAAAAAGGATAGGTGAAAGTGTAACAGTGCTACTTCTAGGAATTTAGCTTAAGGAAATAAAGATGCACAGAAAGATCCTCAGGAATATGAATTTTAAAAGCAAACAAATACTAACTAAATATCCAGTGATGGGGGACTGGTTAAATACATTATTAGATAGCCATACTTAGGAATAGTAAGATGTATTAATAGTATATAAATGGAATGACATAGAGAAAAAAGTCTAGAAGGTGGTTCTGATATTTATCCCTGGGTGATAATATCAAAGTTGGTTTTTAAATTTCCTTCTTTTGCAGTCTGTATCTTGTACATTTTCCCAGCAGGCATAAATCCTGTTTCTGCAGTCAGAAAAACCGATGCCGCACTAACACAGAATGTGTCCACAGGACAGAGTGCCCACAGGACAGTGTGCAGACAGGCGTCCCTGTGACAGGCCCCAGCGGCTCTCCCTGGAGGGGCCCGCTCGCAAGCTTGGCCCTCGGCTAGGTGTGGGAACACGGGTCTCGGAAGAGCTCCCTCCCCGCTCACTGACAGAGCAGCCGCCTGTGCCAAAGCAGTCTGCACCAACAGCGCAGCTGATGCTCAACCCATGCTTTCCTTCCAGGAGTCCAGAGGTTCAGCACATGCACCAGAGGGGGCCCTAATGACCAGCCCCCAGTCAAAACCCTGGGCATTGAGTCACTGAGTGTCCCTGGTAGGACATCACACACACTATCACAATTTGCACAGAAGAAAGTGTGTTCTTTGTGACTCCCTGGAGCAGAGTCTTGGAAGTCTGCCCCAGGCATCTTTTCCTTTTGCTGATTTTGCTGTGTATGTTACTGTAATAACCTTGGTTGTTCAGTCTGACTATTTGCTGAGTTCTTAAGTCCTCATCCGACCTGGGGGCGGTCCTGGGAAACCCCGACAGATAGTATTGTGGTTATTTTTAAGGAGGGGAAATATAAAACCTAAAAAAATCTTGGGTAACAGTTTAGTGTCATTGCCAATTCTCTTTGATAACTTTGGTGAAACCAGCTAACCTTTAAACATTCAGGTTCTATCTTATATAAATGCAGATTATTTTAAAAGAGCTACTTACAGCAGGATGAAAAACATTGATGGCCTGAACAGAAGCCCTCCCTTTTTGCTTATACCCGAACACCAAGTCAACCCAGTGACAGATGTTCTGGGACACGTGCTCGGACTCCAGAGCCTGTCGATGGATGAGGATAAAAAGACGAGGGTCGTTGCGTGCCCACGGCGGGAGGTTGACGTGATTAACCCGTTCACCATTCTGACGCACACCAAAATCAAAACCTAGAAAAGAAGGCTAATATCAATGCTCATCTCCCCCAAAGCACACTTCATGTGGTCCACTGAGCAGGTCCCGAGAGTTCACAGAAATAGCTGCTGAGTGCCATTCGCAGGAAAAGGGGCAGTGAGGAGGATAACACCATTGCTCATCCACTCCCCTAACAACAACCACATGGCTCAGTCCTGTTCTAATCAACTTGCAGGTCTTTTATCCTTCTGTCGCTTTATATCATATCAAATAAAAAGCAGAAAATCACTGCCCACTAATTCCGATATGTACGAATCAAATCTCCAAATGCAGTAAGTGCTTCGGTATCTATTCAACTTGATTAAAACTAAACTAAGGCTTGTATAAGCATTTATGAATTAGTGGTGCTTACAATAAATTTAAGACTACTTACAGTTAGTAAGCACTAGCATTTTATAGTTAAAAAAAAAAACAAACTAAGCCAAGTATACATATTCCTAGAATGGATGTCTTAGTCTGTGAACTTGATGGACTGTCTACGGGTCTGCTCTGGCTTTATTTCTACCAAGCATCCTGTGGATGGACAACAAAATTACCCAACACACCAAATAAGAGACTCTTCTGTGATGTCAAGGAGCGGTTATCTACTGCGATTGTCCCATTAGTCCCCTAGTATAAACAAAAGTCTCAGAAGCGATTTTAAAAAATTGTCCTGAAAGAAATGGTACCTTTGAACAGAAAGGTTTTTTGTGCTCTCCTTTATGAGCAGAAGATCTGAACATCATGACAGGATAAAAATGGAAAAGGACCTCCTAAAGGTGGATGGCTCTTCATATAAAACTAAGTTGCTGCTTGCCTGCTTGTTGACCTTGTAAAAGAGATAGAAGGATCGTCCCTGACTTTGGCAGTATTTTGAAATGGTATGATGTGAGACACAAACCACGGAGCATATCGAACTAACAGTGAGGGGATCATCCTGCAGACAGAGGCAGGCGGGGCGCTTCAGGACAGACGGCCCGGCATCCAGAGCCCCACGTGGGCGCCTTCGGGACGCAGCAGGGCGTCTCTACGAACTCACATCGTTCTCAGCTTTCAGGTGCTCTGGTAGAGCACAGAGGTAGATACTCTTGCCCCAGAAATGACTAGCCTATGGGCATGCTGGTAGGGGTGACATGATGTACATTACAGCAAACTGTGTAGTCCAAAAACAGCAAAAACAACACCGTGTCCTGCATGCTCTCTAGAACCTTCTACACTTCCATCAGGCAGCCATGTCTACGCTCCTCATTCTGAAGGCGGGCAGGCACTCTGGCAGCCTCGCGGTGCGGTCTCCACGACTAGCTAACTAGCTTGGAGAAAGCCATGCGGCGTATGCTCACCTCTCTCAGGGACTCGAGTTGCTGTGAGGGCTGCTACGCTGTGAGGAAGCCCGCACTAGTCCACGTGGAGCCCACGCGGAAGCGCAGGGCCACTGCATGAAGACAGGCGCCCGCCCGCCCCCTGCTGCTCTGCTCCCCTGGCTGTTCCATCCGCAGCCGGTCGGGATGCAACTGCCTGAGACACCCTGGGCCAGACCAGAAAACCGCCTGGCCGAGCTGTCCCTGAGCTTCTGACCTGCAAAGATCATGGCAGATAATAAATGTATTGTTGTTCTGAGCCACTAAGTATTGGGGTTATTTGTCGTGCAGCAATAGAACCTGGAACTCACACATGAGAAACAAGAGACGGAGAGGACAGGCAATGGACTTAAGCAGGGGCCCCAAAAGTAAAGCCACAAGGCAGGACCCCAGGCAGCAGGCGCTGGTTTCACTGAGGCACCTGTCACACGGGCAACACCAGCAAACACGCCCCAAGGACTCAGAATGTAGATTAATTACTCTCCAAACAACTCCAGGCAGGCCAGCGAGTTTAGAATGAAATTCTACAGTAATTTGCTCAATACTAACTTCTTTAAAGATATAATTCTCAATTTCATATGTTCCTAAAGGTAACATAAAAATACTAAATTAAGTGTAGAAAACAACCCAAAATACCTCTTACAAGGTTAACTGATCTTCTGTTAAAGGGCAGGCAAGGTTGGCCAAGACTCGGTCACTGGAATCGCACAAAACTTGATTTTATCCTCTGAGGTTCTTTTTCATTATTAGATGTTTTTGGTTAGAGTGTTTTATTTATGACTAGATCATTCCTCACCAAAATCATTGAGATTTTCATTAATTTACATTGTGTTTACAATAAATTCATGATTTTTTTTTAAAAAAGTGAGCATACTATAACCTTTATAGTCAGAAAAAAAAGCAATTTTGTAAAAAGATTAAAATACATACACAAATACTTTTAGTAGTTCATAGTTAGTTTTTCAGATGTATTTGCTTCTATAAAATACTTAAAATCCTCAAGCTCACTTTGAAGTAAAATTATATACTTAATAAAGGTATTTTTCTTATTTATGGACTTACATTCTTTAGGAGTTAAAAAACTTTTTATTTTTGGAAAATTATAAAATAAATACAAATGTTCAGGAAAATATACTAGAAATGATTTACTGTCATACCTTCTCGGTTAACTAAGAACTCTGGAAGATAGAAAAACTCTGGGATAAGTTCTTTCACATCAGTCATGGATTCGAAGGATGAGAGACGCCAGGTTGTATTCATGGAATGAAAGGTTCTGTCTGGAATGTCAAAACTTTGATCTATAAAGAAATACAAATAATAATTAAGACACAAAGACCTGATTTCACTTGAAGCATGTCATAATTTATTTTGCTACTTCAGAAAGATCAAAATGATGTTCATTTTGTTTATCCATAGTTTAAAAAGGTTATTTGTTTGTTCTTGGAAATATTTCTATACATAATTTGAGACCATATTATATTATTTAAAATACAAATTATTTTCATAATATATAAAACTAGATTAATTTACATCATTTAATTGATGACTCTCTAATCAAGTAGAATAAAAGTTTCATAAAAGCAGGGACCAGGGGTGTCATCCACACCTAGCACATACTAGGTCGTCCATAATGTTTTACTTATTGAAAGAATGAATAATAAGGAAGTAAAATTAGAGTTCAAGTGGATAAGATAGCTTTTACCCCATCAGGAAGTAAAATTATTCCTTTTTCTCTTATTGTTAAGACTACTTTTTTTTTCTTTTTTGGTGGCGTGGTAAGAGTGGGCATTGCCTTTTAGATGTTCTAACTCCCTCCTTTGCTGAGGTTTTCTGGTGCAGATTATGAATGATCAAGAGCTGAGTTCAGGCCAGCATCTCTCTGTCCACAGCCACCAGATTGTCTAGGCTAGGGCAGGCCTGGGGCAGAAATGCACCAAAGACAGCCCCTGGGAACAGCACGGGGGACGCTCCTTAGGAACTGTGTTGTTCCATCTAACACTCCCCTGAACTTGCTGCAAGGTGAGCACATTTTTTTCATTTGGAAACTGTCATGGATGACTCGGCATCAAGAAGGCAAATTTTAACAAGATGTGCTAATTTCTTCCCCGTGCTGGAGCTGCTCTGAGAGCACAGCCCCTATCACCTTTATCACCTTCTCACCTAGTCTGTTGAGCCAGGCAGCACCACCTGGCCACTATATAAAACCTGCGAAGCACTGACGTTTACAAACGTTTCCTTCTCCTCAGATGGTAGGGAGTGCCACTTGAAGAACTATTTACTAACTCGATCAGGAAAAAAAGTTATCAATCTAAATGAATTGCAGAAAACTTAAACGCAATTCTATGATGCTACAGTGGAGTCCCAGCATCCGGTGTGGACACTAGGGGACTCTGGGACAAGACAAGCACAGTGGTTCTGTTACACAGTGGAGAGCTCTCAAGGCACATCTGAAAATTCTTTTTTTTACTCTGACTGCCACTTTTTAATAAGGGCATTCACAAATCAAAACATGTCCAGAAATACAATCAGAATAGTGACAGGTTTGGAAACCAGAGCCAAAAAGGAGGCTTCAACTTGGGCTTGAAGACTCTTTACTAAGTACAGAACAGTCCTGTTTACCTGTGTGTCCGGGTCAGCAGCTGGGGCAAGATCTCGCATGCAAGAGCCTCTCAGCCTGCTGTCAAATTAACTAAGGATCGTTAGCCTGGGGACAAACAACACTAGCCAGAGAAAGGGGTCAGGGCGATGCTCTGCAAATATTTAAACAGCTGTCTTACGGAACATTTGTTTTGGGTTCTTACAGAGGGATAAACATAAGAAGGCCCTTTTTATAGACCAAAGGGAGACTCCTTCCTCCAAGAGGATATGTATGAGTAAAAATACATAAAGAAGTAAGTGAACGGATGGTGGTTCTTCAAAGGACTGTGGGGGCCACAAGGCACAGCTACCGACCTAATACCATGGTTCTCGCTGGAAGCTGACAGGTGAGAGTGCCCCTGTGTGCACACAAATCAGTTCAGCTTGCTCTAATCACCCTCAGGCCTGCAGGTCGCCACTTAGAACAACGAAGTCGGGGATTATTAACTAGAAAGTTGCTACAGTGAAGGTGGCAGTGTGGCGCTCCTATTATTTATTTAGGAGTTATTTATAATAAATTATAATAACATATTTCCCTTTAGGTTCAAAGATAACTGTGACCTGAAATAATTATTAAGTTGAACATCTTTAAAATGTGAATTGCATACACTTTTAAAGGGTAAAGGGGATAAATTTTATGGTATGTGCATTACATCTTAATTTTTTTAAAGATTTTATTGATTTTATTTTTAGACAGAGGGGGAGGGAGGGAGAAAGAGAGGGAGAGAAGCATCAATGTGTGGTTGCCTATCACGTGCCCCCTACAGGGGACCTGGCCTGCAACCCAGGCATGTGCCCTGACTGGGGAATCGAACCGGTGACCCTTTGGTTTGCAGGCTGACGCTCAGTCCACTGAGCCACACTAGCCAGGGCACAAGACATCTTAAGTTTTAAAAGTGAATTGCACTTTATAAACTCAGACATGTTTAATTTGAAGCTAAAATTTGAGACATTAGCAAGGTGCTGTGGCTTACTGCAGGTGTTTTGAAGAGAATTTTGTTGAAAGAATAAATAGAATTCTTTCTCCTGTGGTTTGATTGGTCTGAGACCTTCTCAGGAAGTCAGCCGAGTTTTCTGGCAGCAGCTCCGACACGGTCTTACCTTGGTAGGCCAGGAACATCCTGGTGAAGGGTGGCATCCTGACCAGGAAGTGCAGCACCGTGCCGCTGTTGGAGTAGTGGGAGCCGTAGTGGTAGGGTTGCACGGGCGGCAGCGGGTCGTCCTCTCTGGCGCCTTTGCGGTACTCTTCCTCCAAGTACTGAAGGACATGGGGAACCCAGACAGGTTGTGCTGGTGAGCTCCAGGCAATGCTGGAAAAGCCGCCCTCCTTGGCTTTACCGTCCTCCCCTATCAGCTCTGTGACATCGTTCTTCCTGGCTCCCTCCCCTCATCTCTGGGCCTCAGCCACCTTGAATGTCTGGCCGTGTCCACCTGGGTGCCCCACTGAAGCCTGCCACCTGGAGGCATCTTCCAGTCTGCACCCTCCCTCCTAGCTCTGGCCCCAGCTCCGGTCTCCTCCTGTCTAAGTGGATCCAGCAGTTCCCGTTACCAGGGACATCTCTGCCCTAACAGGGGCATTTCCAGGGTGATGCTCTGTTCTGCAGGGCAGTGCTACTCCAGCAGAGAGATGCAGCAGGAACGGAAAATCTGCATCCCGACGCTGGAATTCTAGCTATAACTTCCAATGGCTGTTTGGCAGGGTAGTTACACAGCGATAAAAAATACGGAGACTCTTCACGACTCCTATCTTCCCATCAGAGTAGGAGGCCCACCTACACATTTAATATCTGTCACCATTCTGATCTCCCACAGAGCCTGCCTGGCTCTGATAACAGAGTCATGTGACAGTGATTTTCTGGAATCACTTCTCTGTGACCCCTGCGGCACTGCCCCATTTTCACTGCAGAGTATCACTAAGCAGTGACAGTTATAAGATGTTTGGAGGGAACTGTCTGGAACTCTGTCATGATAATGTGGTGAACATAACAAAACTGCTTCAGCGGCTCCTGTCTGGATACTGTTGTGAAGAATGCAACATGTTACTAATGAGTTTACTTGAATTTGAAACAGAATTTCATTAATATTAATTTCACAGAAATAGGTCACTCCTTTCTATTTTTAAATTTTAAAATCTGATAAATTTCAGCTAATAAAGCAATGCAAGATTGACCGACTATGAATAATAAGGGATTATAATAAATATGCATCATAAATATGCTGATATTGTTATAGAAATAACACTTGGGGACCGTGCATCCCTGGAAATCTGTGATTTTTATAAGGAATATAGTTATTTATGTATTTCAATATCACAATGGATTACTAGCTTTCAATTATGCTACTATAAGTGTACTTCTTTTTCTAGGCAAAATGTTTTCAGAGAATTGAGCCAGAGTAGTATTCAAAATCATGTAATTTCCAGTTGTTTGTCAATCAAAGCACAGGAAGTAAAAAACAAAAATCAGTAATATAAATTTAAAATTTATAAACACAAGTCTATAAAACAAAGCTCCAGTTTTCATTTGCTAAAAATGAGGAAAAATGAACCTACCTTATATGTGTCCACATAACGATCTTCCTTTTCTTTATACTGCACAGCTATGGGTTTGGAGAGAGTTCTGCAAGGGAGAGATGACAGGAAATAGAAGGATGCTGATGCTGTCAGGGTTAAGGTGCCAAGATGTCTGCGCATTCGAATGGATAAGTGACCAACAGAATACTTGGCCCGTAGTGTAGTGCTTACACATGTTGCTTTGCAACTAGTTGTCACCATTCAAAACTATGATTTCATAAACTGTTAGGGTAGAATTTTCTAAATAGATCCATGCCAGTACCAGGAATTCCTGACTTACGAGTAACCACAGCAAGAACAGCACTGCCATCCCTCTTCTCCTGGCTTCGTCCTCTTCCTCTGGAATCGTGACAGGTGCTGCCCGGGGAAGCTGAGTCCTACCAAGCCCTGGGCTCCTGTCCCCATTTCCCAGACTCTATGCCCAGTTAGGCAGTGAAGCAGTAGGGCAGTAGGGACAGGACATATGATCAAGAGATGTTACATAATTATTAGGATAGTAAAAACTGAAGATGCTACATATACTTACTTAAAACGACCAACTTGAGATTTGGAGTGTGAGTGCTGAAATAAATATTTTGCTATCTAATTCACAGATCACAAGTGACACCATGTGTGACAGGTGTGGATGTGTCCGTGCTGCTGTGCACACTGAACCAGGGAGCCACAAGAACTTAGGGAGGAGCCCTCACTTGTACGAGAAGGAGCAGGAGCAGATCCCCGAGGAAAGGCAGCTCCCAGGCTAAGGGGCCGCCTGGTCTAGCACCAGGACAGGGCACCTGGAGTTTCAACGTCTGGCACTGTAACTACAGCAACAACAAGGTTTGCCCAAATTTCAGAAAGTCAAGCCAGGTCTGTTTAGACAGATGTTGCTATATCTTTTTTTTGGTCATTATTTCCTAGGGATTTGCAATTAGTAATGGTAAATATACTAATTTTGCTTTTGAGACTTTTCTAATCTTAGAAACTTGGTTAAAAAGTAAAAACAGCTTTACAGAGTAAATATGATTCACATCTCAAAATAGGAGAAATAATGTTTAAGATCCCTGCATGCAATTTTTTCTAAATCACATTAATGGGTTTTTGGTTTTTTTGAACACAAGTAATACTTATTGTTGTGGCTGAAAATCTGAAATTATTGATGAACGAATAGAATAAACAAAAAAATGAGCCACACTGCTATTACCCAGAGGCACAACATTTTGCTATACACCCTTCCAGATGTTTTCCTGCTTATCTGTGTATGTTTATTCACTTTGTAAAGAAAAAGAACAGCCTTCCCCGCCTATAATATATATATTTTATGATATAATTTATAATCGCTGCAACATTTAACAATTTACTTTAAAACATGATGCGAGTTGTGTCCTGGCGGCTCAGTCTTTGGTTGCAGTGCTAGATGGTGACCAGCCATGAACCACGTGGACTGATTTCCTGCCTCACGAGGCTGACTCCCAGTGGGAACCTTGGTGGTAGAGCACACACCCTTAACCCTTAGGACTTCCTAAGAAAAAGTCCTAGGATTTAAATTGCTAAAACAGGGTGTGCACAGTTGAAGAGATCTTTGGCTATATTATCAAATTGCTTTTCAGAAAGATTGTATCCATTTATACCAGTTGTGTATAATTTAAGTGTCCATCAGCAGTGCATAAAAATGTCTAAAAGATAATGTGCTATTTGCTTTTTTATAAATTGACAAATATATTAAACTGAATCTTATTTCTTAAAAACTGTCTGAACTAGGCCTATTTTCAGCAGTGATAATTAAAATATCCTAATACACCCAGTAAAATATTTGTAGTCCATGTTTCTTTAAATTAGAGGTTTTTTAAAAATTGAGGTATAATTGACATACAACATTCTATTACTTTCAGGTGTACAAACAACATGATTCGATATTTGTATACACTGCAAAATGATCACCACAATGAGTCTAGTTAACATCCATCAGCACGTATAATTCTAGAATTTTTCTCTTGTGATGAGAACTCTGAAGGTTTCCTCTTTTAGCAACTTTCACACATGCAATACAGTATTATTAACTATAGCCACCATGCTGTGGCCTACATCCACAGGGCTTATTTATTTTATAATAGAAGTTTGTACCCTTAGATCCCCTTGACCCACCCTCATCTCCAGACTCTGGTAACCACCCATATGTTCTCTGAACCTCTGAGAAACGTTTTATGTTAGTTTAGATTCCACATATAAGTGAATTATATGGTATTTGTCTGTCTTTGTTGGACTTATTTCACTTGGCATAATGCTCTCAAGGTCCCTCAGTGTAGCCGTGAATGGCAAGATGTCCTTCTTTTCTATGGCTGGATAACATTCCATTGTGTAGATATAGCCCGCTTTCTTTATCCACGCATCTGTCGATGGACACTTCGGTTGTCTTCCACATCTCGAAAACTGTCTGAACTAGGTCTAGATAGTTATTGTAAATAATGTTGCAATGAAATAGGGGCTCATGTATCTTTTTTAAGTAGTACTTTCATTTTCTTTGGATAAATACTCAGAAATGGAATTGTTAGATCCTATGGTAGTTCTATTTTTAATTTTTTGAGGAACCTCCACATTGTTTTCCATAGTGGCTGTGTCAATTTCCAGTCTCGCCAACAGTGCATGAGGCTTCCCCTTTCTCCACACGCTTGCCAACATTTGTGATTTCTTGAGTCTTTTTGCTAATAACCAGAGAATATTTTAAAAAACTAAATAAAGAGAATATTCTCTCATCGGCTAGGGCTATTAGGTTATTCTAAAATGCAACTCATTCAGGAAAAGCAGAATAAAAGCTTAATTCTTTTCCTTTAATTGCCAAGTTTCAAAAGTATGATACTGGTGCCCTAGTTACATCCAGTGACAACCAATGAGTTTAGTTTTGCTTTGTTTTGGGGACTTTTAAAAAAGTAATATGATTAAGTATTTTTTTTTATTTAAATGTGTTTCAATCAGTTATAGCTATTATTCTTTTTGATGCTCTGATTGTAGTGTCTCTGGTAGTGAGAGCCATTTTCTAGTTGGCTCTCATTCCCTGAGTTCTTTGTTTTTTCTGATTGTAGTAAAAAATGTACAACACATAGTTTACCATCCTAACTGCCCTCAAGTACACAGCTCAGTAGTGATAGCCGTGTTCACATTGTTGAATAGCAGGCCTCTAGAAGTTTTTCATCTTGCAAAACCGAAACTCTATACCCACTGAACTACAACTCTCCTTCCCTCCCCATCTCCCGGCACCCACCACTCCCCTGTCTGCCTCTGTGAGTCTGACTGGCCTAGGCAACTCACGTAAGTGAGTCACAGTGTTTGACTCTTTGTGGTTGGCTTATTCCCTCTAGCAGTGTCCCCAAGGTTCATCCATGCTGTAGCATGTGACAGGCCTTCCCTCCCACTTAAGGCTGAATAATGTCCCATCGTATGTATCTACCACCTTTTCGCCATCTGCTCACGCACAGACGGACATCTGGGCCGGGCTACCTCCACCCCTTGGCTACCATGAATAATGCTGCAGTGTACACAGGTGTGCAGACACGGCTTTTTGATAAGACTATATTAGTTTCCTTGCCCTCTGACACAACACATTAGCTCAGGTTCACCCTGTATGTTTTCTCCTAATAAACACAGAAGAAATGAGAGAATAGGAAATCACCATCTTATGATCTCTAGTGAAATGACTGAATCAGCAATAATCATCCATGAAAGAAACAAGTTCACCAGCAGCCTGAACCATGCATCGACCTGAGCGATCTTGTAGTGGGAGGTCACATCCTTCTGATGTGAGGCCACATAAAGTCCACATCGCCATCTGTAAGGGATTCTGCTCCTTTCCCCATCCCGTGCAAAAAAAAAAAAAAAAGGTGAACCTGAATCTAAGCAAATCTTTAGAATGAATTTCCAGTCTCTAGGAAATACAGAAGTGAGAGAAAAAGCTAAGTACTAACATGAAAGGAGGGACATCCTACAAAAAATTTTCTGTTTTTTTCAACAAGCCATTGTTAGGAAGGTAGTTCTAGGTGTTTGTTTTTGGAGACATAGTAGCCAAAGGTGACAATGGGTCTGACTCAAGTAAACCAACTGCAAAAAGACATTTTTGGTATCATCGGGGGACATTTGAAAATGGATTGGATACTAGATGATACTGTTAATTTTCTTAGATATGATAATGGTGCTGAAGTTATGTAAGAAAGTATTCCAGCCCTGACCAAATGGTTCAGCTGGTTGGAGCATCATCCTGTACACCAAAAGGTTGTGGGTCCGATCCCTGGTCAGGGTACATACTTAGGTTGCAGGTTCAATACCAGGTTGGGGCATGTACTGGAGGTAATCAACTGATGTTTCTCTCTCTCCCTGCCCCTCCCTGCTTCTCTAACTAAAATCAATAAATAATATATCCTCAGGTGAGGATTAAAAAAAGAAAAAAAGAGAGGAAATAGTCTATCTTTTTCCTAGGAGATATGTACTGAAGAACATAGGAGTGATATAAGAAGGTGTCTGTCATATGAAAAGAATAAAAAGAAGAGAAAGGTGATGCCAGTTTGGCAAACATCTTCATAACTGTTGAGGTGGGGTGATGGACATATGGCGGTTCATTCCATTTTCGTTCATTTTGTGCATGACTGAAAATATTCATGATAAAGACTTTAATGAAATAAACACAGCATGTTGACAAAGCCAAAGGGTGATGATGTTTTTGTTACCTGTAGACAGACGGGTCACTGAGGTCAAGGGTCTCGCTAACGTAGTCAGCCAGTATGAACGGGAATACCGGATATTGCATGAGGTCATTGAAGGATCGGCCAGCATGTTTGTTTAAGTGCGTCAAATATTCGAAATTAGTAATTTGCCCAGTATACCATAAATTTGTCAGGGCAGTGATGTTGCCATACTCCAGAAGGTTAGGGAGGTTATTGGTCAGTATACTGTGGTACACATCATCCCGGACCTACCAGGGCAGAGAAAGAAAACAAACAGGTTTAATTTTAGGCTTAGTGACACTTTCCTCCAAAGAATCCATGATATTATGGGCATGGTACTAATCTCGTCCTCCAAGACAATCCTCTTAGCCCAATAACATGAACTGGTAGAGAATTGAGACTCAAATGTGGTCGTCCTCCAAAGCTCAGGCTCTTAACCGCTGTGCTGTGCTGTGCTGTGCTTCTGGGGGATCTGCTAATAAGAAACTAAAAGTCTGTATAGAAAAACGACTTATATACATATCCTTAGAAAAAACTTTCAATGAAGGAAAAAGCAGAGTCTTCACCTAAATAAAAGCAATATGATGTAGTAGCAACAGCATGGTTTTCTGAGGTAGACAGTCCTGGTCTGTTTTCCTGCTTAAACCCTTTGTGCCGCAGCTACCACACCTGCGGTATGGGGGTGATAATACTCAGTTCATGAGAACGAAATAAAGTATCCTATGCAAAAGAGAGTATTTGATTTTCACAACTGATTGAAAAGACTGACAAAAGCACTGTCATAGAAAAATGGTATTCTGACTTCTAAAGCAATTACGTGATGATGATTAATAAGCAGAAAAAAAATTAGATGAGCCAGGCCTTTGCTAAAAACAAATGTGTGTATGTGCTTCAGGCTTAGAAAGAAGAGACACGGATGTGGATACTCGAGATGGTTCTAAAAGGGAATGAGAAGAACAAGCTAAGGTTATGAAACAGGCAAGGTCAGAGTGTTTAAGAACCTAGCCTGCGGATCGGTTCAGGAAAGAATGTGAAATTTAACTCTACTAAACTATATGTTTAAAAATGGTTAGGACTGTAAATTTTATGTTATGCATTTTTTATCACAATTAAAAAAAAAACAGGATCGAGGTAACAAAAAACAAGCAAATCCAAAAACAAAATCAAAAGCAAAACCTAAACATGTAGTCTAAATCTGAAGGCTGTCCGCTTCTGCTGCTGAAGCTAAGGTCGATGGAAGGGAGTTAATGGCAGTCTGCATACCAATCTCCGCAAGAAAAGGGAGCATTCACTCACTGACCACTGTTTCCTGAGCACCTACATGCCACTGAGTTTAAGGTGCTGAAGTTAAAGCACTGAGCCAAACAAAGTCCTTACAGTCTACTGCGGAGACACTGTTATATGCTATTAAGTCCTAGAAAGAAAAACAGAGCAAACTAAAAGGGCTAAGGAAGGCTTGGGGGCAGGAGTGAGAGACGGGTCGCTATTTCACTGGAGTAGTCAGCGGAGGTCTCTTTGTGAAGGAGACATTTGATCAGGAACCTTAAAAAAGTAAGGGAGTGAGTCCTGTGGGTTACTAAGAGGGAACACATTCCAGGCAGCACGGGAGAGTAGCAAGCGCAAAGGCTCTCATGTCAGTGTGCCTGCTATGTTCAAAGACAAGACAGTCAGAACGGATGGAGAAGAGAGGCAGGGACAGAACGGTAGAAAGTAATGTCAGAGTTAACAAGGTGCCAGACTATTTAACACTTTGTCAGTCTGTGAAAGGACTCTGGTTTTAACCAAGTGACGCAGGGAGTAATTAAAGGGCCTGAGCAGAGGAATGGCATGATCCAAGCGGTCTCAGGTGCTGTTGAGAAGGATCTGAAAGAAGGGGGGTATGGAGGCAGGGAGGCCCGTTAGGGGGTAGTGTGATGGTTTCGGTGAGAGATAATGGGGGCTTGGACCAGGATGGCAGCAGTGGAAGTGGTTGGATTCTGGCCATAACTGAAAACTTACTGATGGAGTAGATGTGGGGGTTGAGGACGAGGAGGCATCTAGGGTAACCCCAGGTTTTTGGCAAACAGAAAGACTGGAGTTGCCATTTACTGAGATGAGGAAAATGGTAGAGATCTGGGGGGAGGATCTGAGGTTCAGATTTGTACAGGTTGAATCTGAGATGCCAGTTAGCCTTCTAAGCGGATATGCCAATTATGGAGTTAGGTATTTCAGTGTGGCGTTCAGGGGAGAGGTTTGGGTAGAGGTAAAACAGACTACAGAGAGCATTCTAAGTCACGAGGCTGGACGCGAGGAGAAGAGGCCTCAGGACACACTCTGAGACGCCCAGAGGCTGCATCTGAGGGCTGGACTGGGAGGACAGGGCTGGTGAAGATGAAGGGGAAAGAAGACAGTGGTAACCCAGACGTGCAGTGAGGGATGTCTTTCCTTTTTAAGAAACAGAAAAGCCATGGTGTCAGTGCTGAGGACAGGTCCACTCAGGTGAGGACCATGGAGCAAGAGCACAGGGGCAGTGACGTGGAGGTCCCTGCGGGCCTGAGCCGAGGGCTCGTGGAGTGGTGAGAAGAAAATGTGTCTGGAGCGACTCCACAGGGAGCCGAGGGGGACCTGGCGGGGCAAGCACACACAAGCTCTGTCCAACAGGGTCTCTGCAAAGGAGAGTGGATGAATAGCAGCTGAAGGGACATGAGTGTCAAGAGAGGATTTGTCAAAAGTGGAATCTACTATCAAATTTAAACTACTCCTTTTGGGTTGGTTATGCATTCATTCATTCACTTTTTACAGATACAGGCCCTCTGGGGAATCAGAATTTAATAGTTTTGGAGGACAAAAATAATTCTTATACAACCAAGGGTTTACTTTAATTAGAACTGAAAATTAAGGCAATTTCTATTTCATTTTGGAAACAGTGAGTGAAAGTTAAAATCAGGTAAACCATCACTTGAGCAGCAAGGGCTGAGTCACCCTGGTGCCATGAGCTTCAGAAAGCGCAGGCCACGAAGCCCGCTTTACCTGAGTGTTATCTTTACCTTGGTGTTATCGAAGGCTAACAGCAGTGTCCTGCCATTGGTCAGGAAGATTTCCACGGCATTGTCTCTCAGCTGCCACCAGCGTTTGTGAACTTCTTTGATTTCTTCGTATGTCCAGGAAAATGATGCTGGCTCCAATTCTCCCTGAAGGCTCTGGGACAAAGGAGGTAGATGCAAGTATTTGCTTTACATGAAATATTAATAATCATTTTAATTTTAAATTTCTAAAAATATCAAAATACAACAGAAAGTCTTCCATTTGTGGCAAAATGGCAGATGAGATTCTCTGAAAAATCTTTCTGTTACTATACACTTCAAAATGCTGAATGAACTTAGGAGTGTTTTTTATTTAATAGACTATTTTTCAGAGGAGTTTTAAGTTTAAGAAAATTGAGCAGCCAGCAAGTGTCCCCATGTGTCTCCTCTCCTCACTCAGTGCTCCTATTGCTAACATCTTGTGTTAGTGTGGTGTGTGGTACAAATAATGAACTAATGTTGATACCTTACTCTTAACTAAAGTCCACAGTTTGCATTAGGGTTCAGCCTTGGTGCATACATTCTGTGGTTCTGACCAATGTATAATGACATGCATCCACCAGGACGATATCAGAGAACAGTCTTCCTGCCCTCAAGACCCTTCGGGGTCCACCTGTTGGTTCATCCCTCCCCCCCTCAACTCCTGGCAATGCTGACCATTTCACTGTCTCCAGTTTCCCCTGTTCCAGGTCACAGAGTTGGAATCATACAGTATGTAGCCTGTTCAAACTGATTTCTTCTACTAAGAAAATAGTCTTTTACATGTATACATGGTCTTGCAAGAAAAGTAAGAAAAACGAGATCTCCAGAAGTCACAACAAAAGAGGACTCTAAAACCAGCAGTAAGGAGGAAGTGACACTTTGGCCTGCTCTGTGTATGTTTCACTATTTTACTGGGTACATCTGATTCTTAAAAGTAGAGTCAGGAAATAAATTACACATAAAATAAAATCTCTTAATGAAAATGTAATTTTCCTCACACTTAAAACCAATTCTTCCTGTTTAGCTCCAACACTGAACACACAGTCAAGTCAACAGCCACTCACTGAGCACCTGCAAAAGAGCCTGCCAAGCTCTGCATGAACCCGTGTAGATAAACGGGGTGGTAATACAGATATTCAGACGTACGACTAAGATGCAAGACAGCCAGTGTAACATAAGTAAGGGCGAATGCTACAAAAGTACAAAAGTACAAAAGGAAAGAGCCTTCCATCTATTAAAAGATGAGGGTATTTTCAGGAGAGTTTTAAAGAAGGAAAATGTTACCTTTGGACCAAGAAAAATGTTGGCTATATATGAACTATTAAATTCCTTGGTTGTTAAGAAGACATTTCTTAAAAAATAACATAACTATACTTTTACTAACTGGTATAAATGCTGTGGAAATTGCTATTAAATCATGAAAGAATGCCCACTTGTTTTTTGGGGGGGCCATATTAAATATTCTTATGAGTTTTTACATTATTTGTTTTACGACTAAATTTTATATTCTTGCCCATTAATTTCGTTGAATAGAGTATGTATTCACTATTAAACCATACATAATCTTATTTAGTACATCCTTAGGAATTTCTAGTTTTAGAACTTTCCAAAAAGAAAAAGCATTATTTCTCCTACTACAATGATTTCAAAACAATGTTTTAATGACATACAAGCTAATTCACATAAATAAAAAGCTTTACTATATAGAATGTGTATTAAGAGTCTTTTTGTTATTTAAGGAGCCCTGGCTGGTGTGGCTCAGTGGATTGAGTGCCCGTCTGTGAACCCAAGGGTCACTGGTTCAATTCCCAGTCAGGGCACATGTCTGGGTTGCAGGCCAGGTCCCCAGTAGGGGGCCATGGGAGGCAACCACATATTGATATTTCTCTTTCTCCCTCCCTTCTCCTCTCTCTAAAAGTAAATAAATAAATAAAATGTCAAAAAGAAAGTCTTTTTTGTTATTTTCTGAATATCAGTTATTTCCAGAAGAATAAAAATTATGATTACTAATCTATGTGACTATCAGGATAACTTAAGTCATTTAACTGTGTAACACCTTCCCATTTTTTTGAAGGCAAATGTACTGGGTAGTGAACTGGGAGTGGCAGGGGTAGCTACTCGCTGCTACTGAGGATAGTGATGAGGGGCAATGGACATCACTGAAATGACAGGCGCGACAGAACTTGACGCGAAAACTAGCCGCTGAGACTCAGGCCATGTGCCTGTGGAGATGGCATGGCCTTCTTGTTAGAGTGATCTTTTAAAAAATGTTTGAAATTCAGATAAATCTACACATTAAGTCACAATAAATGAGCTCTAATAGTTCTACCTGCTTTGAGGGGATACTAAATTTACACATTTTGGGAATTTGTGTAAATTTAATTAGTGCAAACTTAAGCTTCTACTCACCGAACTTTCAACTGTATCAGAAGCATTATCTTCCACAAAATACATTCCACATTTACCTGCAGAATACAGCCATATGTGAGTGTTGAAACGTATGTGCACTAGTACCCAATATGGCTGGTTACAAGCATGCCCTTCAGAGTCAGTGGCCTGAGTTCGGACGCCAGCACCCAGAAACAGTCCCTGACACTCAAGCCCTGTTTTTGAGCAGCATCCGGGAGGTCTCGACAAGCTGCTCAAGCTCAGTGTCTTAGTTTCCTTATGGAAAGAAGGAGGAGGAGAGGACTCTGTTTCACAGGGTTACTGTGGGAATTAGATTATATGCAAAATGGTTATTAATAGTTCCTAGCACTCAGTGCCAAAAAAGGTTGGCTATTTATTATTGCCAGTATTCTTATATTACCAGCGTATTATCTTGCTTTATTTTGTCACATATTAACTGAAGTCAAGTTGTAAATCAAATTTCCTAGCAAAAGAAGAATTCTTAATCATTTTGCTGACTTAAATACTCAGTAAGGCAGAAATGGCTTAAGAGATCATCTCCCAATTTTTCTGCTTCACAAGCAGTTGATAAGACATATCCATATGTCATGTATCCCAATGGTGGGAACTGCCTGGGCTCTGCACCACATGCTAGGTACCACTGAGCGCCGGCCTGGCTGGTTCTGCACCATGTGCTGGTCACCTTTTAGCACTGGCCTTGCTGGCCCAGAGAGGGCGCTGTCCTGGCAAGCTTGGAACTCTGCACATTGGGCCCTGGGGGCAATGGTGCTCACATTGAGGGCTCATCTATATGCTTATGGCTGGCACCCCCCACCCCCGAGTTTCAGATTCAGCTGGTCAAGGCTGGGGCCCGAGAAAGTGCATTTCCAAGAAGTCCCTTGTGATGATGCTGCCGCTCCTGATTTGGGGACCAAGCTTGGAGGACAACCGGCCTACAAGCTGGTTCTTTAAGGGAACAGAGACCAAGTAGTACAACTTCAGTCTTTCATATCTTGAGGAAAACACTCCTCACCTAATGTGACTACACAGGTCTCCATGCATTAACAATATTGGCCTTCCTCTCAGAAGTACAATAGAGAATATAAATTATAAATCTCAAGGTAGATATAGGTCATAGGTATATCTGCTAAAACAGTAGGCACATAATTATACTATTAATAATAATTCTTCACTTTAAAATCAGAATTGGTATGTAATAAAAAGAATGATTAAATATAAAAATGTATACTCATGAAGAAAGTCAACTTTATTAAAATTAAAATGCTATTCAAATGCTTTTCAGGGACAAGACTATCATTTCTTCACATTCATGAGTCAATGCATTACGTATAATGTTAAGGCAAAATAACCTATGTGATATTAGAGAAAGTTTATCTCATTTAATGGTAGTGTGTCAAAACAATGATTCAAATTCCCCAGAATAAAATAAGACAGGGTGGATGTGTGTAAAACTCTCCAGAACGTGACTGACCTAGTAACAATTCACCAGCTGTCTCTCTAGATGGTGCAACGCTGATGCATCTCCGATTCACTCTGTCAAAATAGATTTAAAATTACTATGATTAAATGTTTTGACCAATTTTAGAAAGCATAAACTTTATTGTATCTAGTGAAAGATTTCAGCAAAGCAGATGAGTTTCAAGCACAAGATGTCTTGCCAAAACCCACATATAAAAATATCATCTCATTCTTTAACATTCTAGTAGAGGAAAAATATGACTAAAACTTTTAGAAAAAGCTAATAATCCCTATATCCTGTATGCAGAGTACAGGATTCAGTTATTGAAAAGAAACTTCAATATTTTATATTTTCCAGTAAATAACCAAACATTAGGACATGCCTCTAATACTTCAAACACATAAAAGAAGCCGAGTTTCTAGAAAACACAGGGTATTCCGACTCAGAAAAGATCCTCTATTCTTTAGCAAAGTCGATTATGTTCTTTGAGATTCAGTTTTTCATCTGTAAAATGGGCAGGGTAATAACTGACCCCTGTTACTACTCAGCGATTCGGATACGTTGTTACCATCTTCCTCCTGTAACAACAGACCAGGAAACTGCCGCAGAGAGGTAAGTACCTTGACCAAGATCGGAAAGCTAGTAAAAGTAGGCCCAGGACCTGACCCTTTTGTCACTGTCCTGACTGCCTGTGGATGCCACCAGCAGTGCTGTCTGTATCCCAGAGCTAACAGTTCACCACAGAAACACGCAAACGAGGGTCAGTGCAGGCAACCGAAGTCCAAGAACTCCTTCCTATCAGCGATGTCTTTTTCTTTTGGTTTCTGGTCATTTAACCTGTTCTCTCTTGAGCCATGTTTAGGATCTTTCCTCAAACCACACAGCATTATCTAAAATAAATAGTACATGAGCTCTACAATAGGCTATAAAAATCTTTAACTCCTTCGACAAAAAAGAAAGCATCGTAAGCATTCAAACTTACCTTATAGACTCACTCGCAGCTTTGTCTTTTACAGTAGAAGAGAAGGAAGAATGAGTTTTGTCTTCAAAGAGGTAAGAGAGTGGTGGTTTGACCACATCTGCTGGGGAAGAGAGCACATACTATCGTTACCTAATGACCACAGTTACCTGCTCTATTTATGTGTTGAGTCAAAAAGCCGCTATTACCTTCTGATTTCTGTCTATCCCTAAGGAGATACTTGTTTGGAATAGTTAAGTAACATCTCTGTAAACGCCTCCTCTCTCGATTTGGTCCTTCTGTTGGATCCAACTGCCAGGACATTGGATAATAGATGGGGTCATACCAGACTGCTCTGCAAGTCAAAAGAAAACAATGTTTTAAGTGGCATCTGAAGTACCTTAACTTAAAAAAAAAATCACTGTATAAATTGAATAAATCAAAACCGATCTCTTGAATTAAAAAAAACTATAAAACAAAGAGAAAGAAAAAACCTGACCATTTACATAATTAGACCAGGGAATACAGATACATAGTACAAAAGAATAACATAAAAGATTAAGCATCCCAGTCTTCTTGTTCCTCACCTAGAAGCTAGCTCCACTACCTGCTTCCTGTATCTATTAAAATTTCAAAAACATATAGATGACTACTATGAATGCTTTAGCAACATGTATGCTTTAGCAGTACCATGGGCTTAATATAGTTAACTAATCATTTATCCAAATTTAGAGAACAATACTTTAATTTCCCTCTTCATTATTTTTGAAGCATCTGTTAGGTATTATTAAAGTGTGAGCTAGAATTATACCTACTTCCCAACTATCCTGTTTCAGTGAGTTCTCAATTCTTCTGCAAAGATCATATTTTAAAATTAAAGCTAATATATACATTTTATTTGCTGGAAGAGCTAATGCCTCTCTCTACTTTTAGTCCCCCTGAGAATTAGAAAAAAAAAACAAAACAACTCTCATAGGATAATTCTTTAAGATGAAAGAAATCACAAATGGTTAAAAAATTTTAAACTAATGAAATAACGGTATGACTCTTTACGGTGGAACGAAACTAGTATTTGGCGTGGACATGTGAGACATTCATGCGAGAGTACCCGGACACCCTCGCACTCGGCTCACCTGTCATGTGTCAGCTGCTGACTAAGTTCCTGCCAGTGCCGACCGGCGCTCAGATCGACTTTGTACATCCCCCTGATGTGCTGGATCACCTTCTTCCTCTCAGTGCCTTGGGCGAAAGACACCACCTGTGTGATGTCGGCAGCTATTTTAGAGATATCCTTTGATTTTGAATCGAGGCGCTGGAAGAGGCTAGACATGATTTTCCATAAGTTGAGCACGTGTGGAACATGAACCGTCTATCAAAACATGATCCTTAGAGACTAAAAGTATAATCTGATGAAGTCCTAAAAGACATGCCTTTGCAACTTATATAATCCTACCTTTGTTGGTTATTGTTAACTGTTTTCTGCCAGGTAGCTTTAATCACACCTTCTTCAGTTTCATATTTCTTTTGTTCCTAAAAGATTTAAATAAGGATGTAGTATATAAAACTTATTACTTATCATTTAACACTGGCACAGAGCCCAATTAAACTAACTGTAAAACCAAATTACCAAAGGAAAAAATATTAAAATATCCAGGAGACCAGAATATTAAGATACACTAACCACTTAAAGAATGCTATAATTCCCTTCTGTTTCCATATAATTTGGGTCACAGGAATTAGGATAGAATAGTTAACGAGAGTTGCCAAACTTGGTGGGTTTCATAGGTGCTTGCTTCCTTATTTTTGCTCTTTCATTAAAGAACCCATAACTCAAGGTTGGTTTTTCTACTTGCTTATAACTGTAAAAATCTTTCCCTCACTGAAAGCTACTGATATGATAACAGATAAGGATGACCACAGAGGATAAAATATTCCTTAAATAAATCTGTTTGCTCTCTCATGGTAAAAAAAGCAATAGGTAGAAAAATGTATTTCAAATCCATTATCAAGGATACTCTAATATAAAACAAGCCTTCAATCACTCTTTCATTATAGTCAATGGGATCTTCTAAGAAAAGTGTTTGTCTCACCAGCTTACCTCTTTGATCATCTTAAGAAGCTCTGATTTTGTTGCTGCACTGGGAGGGATGCACTTGTGGCCGCACAGCTTTAAAGCGTTCATAAGCACTTCTGCTGTGTCTAGTTCCTCCTGAGACAGTTCATCTGGGTGATTATGTATCAACTCGGACAAATACAAAACTAACTTGGCTCCATGCTTTAAAACAAAGTAACAACTTTTTTTAGTCATAAAGAATTTTTATTTCTTACATTTAAATTATTTAAAATAAATAAATTATATTATATTGCTAGATTTATATTTGATTAGCTTTGGTTTGAATAAATGAGCTAAAAATACATTCTAGGGACAACTAAAAAAATTGATTATGTATTGGATATTTGTGAGTACACTAATTTTGCTAGGTATAATGTTTGTTATGGTTACATAAGAAAATGTCTTTTGAAAAATGTCATTTCTATCATTTAATTTTACAGAAAGAATAAATGATCCCAATATGATAAAAATATTAACAATTATTAGATCTATGTGATGGTTATATGCTATTCATTGTATTATTCTATTTTCCTTAGTGTGTTTGAATATTTTCATTGTCAAAGGTAGAAAAAGAAAGAAAAAAGAGGAAAAAGAAGGAAGGAAGGGAGGCAGGGAGGGAGCAAAGAGAAGAAGGAAAAGAAAGGCCAACAAGCAGGCTTTGGGGAAAGACTTCTGGAGAGGATTAGCTCAAGAAATACAGGAAATAAGGCTGGAATAAGGGAAAGTCATTCTTAGTTTTTCTTATAGAAGAATTTAATCGGAAGGGGAACTTTCCTTTAAACCTTGAGATAAGAGAGTTGTGTTTATTTATTCTTCCTCCATTGACTTCTGCTTGGTAGAACAGAAGGTGTTGAAAATTCCAAAACAAAAAGCTATCTTTAGATGAGCTTATAAGCATTCAGGACTCCCTAGGGAGAACTCTAAAGCCAGGGAGACCTCAGCACTTGTGAACATCCAGAGAACGGTTGGTTTAGGCCAATCTTTTATGAACAGACCCTAAAACTAAAATTAGAGTGTTGTTACTTAAGGCAATGACAACTGTCCTTCATAGGATGAACCTACGCCAAGCTCTGGTTCATGGTTTTTTAGGTGGCCCTTCCATGCTCTAGAAGTTACACCCAATTATTATGTGTACACTGGGTGTTATTTAGACATTACCTCTGCCAACAAGTTAAACATGCACAATTTTACTTTTTAAAAATTTGCATTAATACAAATATCACTGCATTTGGCTTTATGACATTTTAAACTGCGACTAGTATTAAATGTCAACAAATGGATTTGGAAACTGTTACATTTTGGGTGACATTTACATTAACATGCTGAATCGCATCATGCCACTTCCTAAAAGCGTCAGATGAACATATGCATGATGGAAACAGCAAGGCTCATTTTGATGCACCATTTGAAATGAGTCAGGAGACAGCTGCTACCCAACTGAAAGAGAAAACTGAGCAGATGCTCTGCGAGTAAAAGGCCCAGAGAGTTGGCAAATAAAGAGAAACGGTAAATGACTGGAATATTTTCATGTGTGTCTCAAAGGCAAGTTCTTAATATAACTGTAAAAATATTTCCATTTAGTATTCAGGGACATTCTAAAATTATCTTGAAAAACTATCAGGAATGTTTTTATTCACTTTGAATATCCACATATGATTTAGACACTGAAGTTGTTTCTAATAACTCATTTTAACATCCTCTGATCAATCATTTTTTTATTGTAGTTCCTGGGACTAGAAAAGGTGTGACTGGGGATTGATTTAACAAAAAAGTCTTGTTTTCAGTTCTCAAAGGCTAATTTTAAAAAATTATTTATTTATTTGTAGAGAGGGGGAAGGAGGGAAAAAGAGGGAGAGAAACATACCAATTCGAGCAAGAAACATCGGTCAGTTGCCTCTCGTACATGCCCCATCTGGGGAACAAACCTGTAACTCAGGTGTGTGTACTATGTGTACTCAGGTGTGGGAATCAAACCAGTGGTTTTCTGGGACATTGTCCAACTGAGTCACACCAGTCAGGGCACAAAAGGTTAATTTAAGGAACTGAATCTAGTAAATACAAATCTTTTGAAAATAATAAAATGCTAAAATCTGTAAAAATACAAATTTCCATTAAAGTATCTAAGAAGAAAGACTTCTGAGAGGACTAGAGAAAGAAAGGGCAGTTTTGAAGGTGATACAAAGTGAGCTGGGTACATGGATGGATGGATGGGATGGTGGGTGGGCAGACACAGCAGAGGAGACAAGGTATTTCAGGTGCAAGGACACATGCATTAAGCAGCGTGTCAGCAGAAACAGGCTACAAAGAGGGTGCAGCACAGGTGAAATGCTCATTAAAAGAGGAGGCGTTACACACTGCAGAGGTAACCAGACTCAAGTTGTAGCAGAAGAAACCTAGGGCTTTAAAAATCACGCAGATTACAAACAGATACAGCTTGTAGGTAGCTATTAAAAAAGAAAAGTATATATGTTTATACTGCTGTGGAATGATCTCTAGGATATATTGTTAGTTGAAGAAAGTAAAGTGCCGAAGAGTATGTACAGTTCGCTATCTTTCTTTGTGTTGAGAAGTGGAGAAGATAACACACTCATGTGTGTGTATGTGTGTATGTGTGTATGTGTGTACGGAATGGCTTACATGGCCCAAAGAAGTGAAGGATAAATAAAGATGGTTACCTACAGGGAAAGAGAAAGGGGAAGAGTGAGGGGAGGGTCTAGCAATAAAAGCTAGAAGCCCTCTTAATGTGCTAGTTTCACAATTTTGACTTTGGATCCATGTAGACATTTTACATAATTAAAAATGGAATCAAACCCAGTAGAATCCTTAAAAATAAAAAACAAATTTAAAAAATCTAACTAGTTAGTTGAAATTCATAGCATAACCAAATAAAAAATTATTTTAAGTGCTTTTACCATATAGTATTTTTAAATTTTTAAAAAGATTTTATTTATTTTTAGAGAGAGGGGAATGGAGGGAGAAAAAGAGAGAAACATCAATGTGTGGTTGCCTCTTGAGCGCCCCCTACTGGGAACCTGGCCCACAACCCAGGCATGTGCCCTAACTGACTGGGGAATCGAGCCCGCGAACCTTTGGTTCTAAAGCCGGCATTCAATCCACTAAGCCACACCAGCCAGGGCTACCATACAGTATTTTCATGGTACATTCATAATGCTATGCCAAAAATAACAGAGAGACCAAAAATAACAAAGAATCTCAAACTGCATTCAGTGGGCTTGTCATTAGTGATATGGTTGGTCATCTTATTTTGAAAGTAGATGTAGATACAGAAAGGTAATGCAAATTAGTGTGTTAATGTCATCAAGATTATCAACATTAATAAAAAGAAATACAAAATATAAAATCCAAGAAAAGTGAAGTATCAGTATGAATTCATGATTTCTTTCCTAAAAAGATACATATTTCTCAGTTTTTCCAACTAAAAAGGCTCAGAAGAAATGATAACCTAAGATAAATGAATGTATCTAGTCCCTGGGTTTGTGGTCTTCAAGTACTATTATTTCATTGAAAGAAAATAGGGACTTTTTAAGGAAACGTTTGGTGTTGGGTTGGGAAGAATAAACACAGGTGAGTGTGGGACATTCTTCTGTTCCAGAACAAGGAATTTAATCACATTAACATGTTCAAAATTAAATGGTTGTAAAACAACATAACAACTTCAATCTATAGAAGTGTTAGTTTAAATATCAAACAGATCAAGAACTATAACACTTTGAAACTACTTATAAAATTTATTAAAAAATACCTGAGTTCATAATGACACCTCAAAAATAAAAACAAACACAAAAATTAAAGGTTGCTAGGGCACAATTCATTATTTTAAAAATTAATAAATAAGGTAATTAAGTATTTACTTTGTCTTTCCTATACAGACTGTATTTTAGGGTAGTCAAATAGTTGATAAGGAAATACTCTTTCCCACAGATGAATCAGAGCTGATAGCTGTTGGGGGAATGAGAAACTTAGAGGAATCACAATTTTGCAGCTCCTAACGAAAAGTGGGTCTTGGCAACTATCATCAACGGCTGCTAAAACTCTTAGGTTAGAGCATGACAGCGTACTAGAAAACCCGACAGACTCCACCAAAAAACTACTCGACCTAATAAGTGATTTAGCAAAACAGCAGGATACAAAGTCAATATTCAGAAATTGAAGGCATTTTTGTACCCCAACAATGAAATATCAGAATCAGAAATCAGTGAAAAAATCCCATTTACTATAGCAACAAGAAAAATGAAGTGCCGAGGAATAAACTTAACCAAGGAGATAAAAGACCTGTACTTGGAAAAGTACACAATCCTGAAGAAAGAAATTAAGGAAGACATAAATAAATGGAAGCATATTCCATGTTCATGGATTGGAAGAATTAACATCATCAAAATATCCATACTACCCAAAGCAATTTATAGATTCAATGCAATCCCTATTAAATTACCACTGACATATTTCGCAGATACAGAACAAACATTTCAAAAATTTATATGGAACCATAAATGACCCCGAATAGCTGCAGCAATTTTGAGAAAGAAGAACAAAGCAGGAGGGATCACAATGCTTGACATCAAACTATATTACAAGGTCACTGTAATCAAAACAGTCTGGTACTGGCCTAAGGACAGACACATAGATCAGTGGAACAGAATAGAGAGCCCAGAAATAAACCCATGTCTCTATGGTCAATTAATATTCAACAAAGGGGACAGAAGCATAAAATGGAGTAAAAATAGCCTCTACAACAAATGGTGTTGGGAGATCTGGACAGCTACATGCAAAAAAATGAGATTCGACCACAAACATACACCACACACAAAAATAAACTTAAGATGGATAAAAGACTTAAATATAAGTCGCGAAACCATAAAAGTCCTAGAGGAGAACACAGCAAGGAAAATCTCAGATATTCCACGCAGCAATATTTTCACCGATATGTCCTCTAGAGCAAGGGACATAAAGGAAAGAATAAACAAATGAGACTTCATCAAGATAATGATTCTGCATGGCTAAAGAAAATATCAGCAAAATGAAAGGGGAACCAACTGTATGGGAAAATATATTTGCCAATGATACCTAGGACAAGGGTTTGATCTCCAAAATATATGAAGAACTTACATGACTCCACTCCAGGAAGACAAACAATCCAATTAAAAAATGGGCAAAGAGCCTGAACAGACACTTCTCTGAGGACATACACAGGGCCCAGAGACATATGAAAGGATGCTCTGCATCATTAGCCATCAGAGATGCAGATTAAAACTGCAATGAGATACCACTTCACACTAGTCAGAATGGCCATCATAACCAAATCAACAAACAACAAGTGCTGGCGAGGATGTGGAGAAAAGGGAACCCTAGTGCACTGTTGGTGGGAAGGCAGACTGGTGCAGCCACTGTGGAAAGCAGTTTGGAATTTCCTCAAAAACTAAAAATGGATCTGCCTTTTGACCCAGCAATTCCACTGCTGGAATTATACCCTAAGAATCCTGAAACGCCAATTCAAAAGAACCTATGCACCCCAATGTTCATAGCAGCACAATTTACAACAGCCAAGAATTAGAAACAACCTAAGTGCCCAACAGTAAATGAGTGGATCAAAAAACTATGGTACATTTACACAATAGAATACTATGCAGCAGAAAGGAAGAAGGAGCTACTACCCTTTGCAACAGCATGGATGGAACCAGAGAGCATTATGCTAAGTGAGAAAAGCCAGGTGATGAAAGACAGATACCATATGATCTCACCTCTAAGTGTAACCTAATCAACAAAACAAATAAGCAAGCAAAATAAAACCAGAAACATTAAAATAAAAATCAAACTGATAGTAACCAGAGGGGCAGAGGGAGAGGGATGACAGGGGAAAGGGAGGGGAAGGGTCATCAAGGAACATGCATAAAAGACCCATGGACAAAGCCAAACGGGGGAAGGATTGATGGTGGGAGGTGGGGGTGGGGTGTGGCTGGGGGAAATGGTGGCAGGAAAATGACCAAAAAAAAAAAAAAAAAAAAAAAGGGTGGACGGGGCAGGCTGGGAGTAGTGTGGAAAATTAAGAAGCCGAAGAACTGGTGTGTGCAGCCCATGGACATGGACTAAGAGGTGTGGGGATAACGGGATGGGGTGCAGGGTGGAGGGGATAAAGGGGGGAAAAATGGGACAAGTGTAATAACACACTCAATAAAATATACCAAAAAAAAAAAGAAAGATCGAGGGTAAACTTTATAATGAATGGATCAGGTTGACAACCATCTCAAAAAGCAGGGTAACTGGACATTTTCTGTCTCCTCCTATGATGTAATGGAAAACACACCCCTAGTAAAGAAAGTTTTCTTTAAAAAAAGAGAAAACCCCACGAAAACAAATATGAAACCAAAAAACAGAATCTAATCAAAGCTGTAAATATAGAGCCACAAGGACATAATCAGCCAAATCTAGAATGTGGGAAATACTACAAAATAAATGACCCAGTTCCATCAACAAATAAGTAACATTTAAAAAAATGGTTGGGGAGGGTAACTGTCACGGATTAAAAATATTTAGTACACACCAAACAAATGCAATGTGCGTACCTTGTTTGGTTCCAAAAACAAACAAACTATTAAAAAATTATAAGAGGCCTTGGCCAGTTAGCTCAGTTGGTTTGAACATCATCCCAATACACCAAGGTTGTGGGTTTGATCCCTCATCAGGGCATATGCAAGAATCAACCAACAAATGCACAAAAAGTGGAACAACAAATCGATGTTTTTCTCTCTCTCCATCAATGAATAAAAAATAAAAAAATTTTAAATTATAAGAAATATGGGAAAATTTAAACGCTGATTGGGTATTAGATGATAAGAAGAAATTATTAATATTACTGACTGTGATAAGTTTAAAAAAGTCCTTATCAGTTAGAGATACATACTTAAGTATTTACAGGTAAAAGGATTTGATACCCGACATTTATTTCCAAATTATACAAAGAAAAAAGAAGAAAAATTAAAGCTGGGTAATGGTCATGTGGGGTTCTTTTTTTGACTTCTCCCAACTTTAAAGTATGTATATTTGTAAGTTTCCACAATAAACTTAAAAAAAATCAGGTACAGTCATTTGGTCTTGAGTATAGAGGTTATCGCAGTGGTCTGAGCATAAGGGGTAGAAGTCTGATCTTGGGTGGGTGGGTAAACTAGAGAGAGGGAGGGGGACGGCTAAAAAAATCCCTTTTCCTGGGATTTAGGAAATGGACTTAAGAGAGAAGAAACCATCAGCCAGAGTTCTGATGTTTCAGGTTGAATCAGTGAGGGCAGTCAACAGAAAGGGAGTAGCAGAGGAAGGAGGCTGAAAAGAGGAAACAGGACTGTTAACTAGGGTTGGTTTTGATGGAAGGCACCTCTGCTGATGGTAAAGGAAGGAAGGACCACTCCACATTCTCCAGGGAAGGAAACCAGGGGCCTGGATGTGCTTCTGCCATGGGAAGGGAAAACAACACCCCTTGTATGCTTGAGACAGTCTTGATACCAGAAAGAGAACCTACAAACGTTACCTCAAAACTATAACCTTTTGTTCCTAATATGATACACCTGTGTTTCCCAGGGGTTAAAAGGGATACCTATCCTTTCTTATACAGGATCCAGCACAACTAACACCCCTTTTTATTACAAAACCATAAGCATGTAATTCTGTAACATAACAATATCACACTCAAGCACACCATATGGCATTTTACGTGAAGTGTTCAAATTAAACTATAAATTATTACACCCATATTATGACCCTACCAACCACACTCAAGCAGGTGTTACTTCTGCCAGATCCTGTATATCATCTCTTAGTTTATTCATAGGGGTATAATTTACATACGATAAGCATACAGATACTAAGGGTTCATTTCTATGAGTTTTGACAACTGCGTATACCATGTAACCACATCCAAAATAAGACAAGAGTCCATTTTCAACACCCCAGAAAGTTTTGTAAGGCTCCTTCCCGGTCAGTTCCCCTTGTCACGGCCGCCTCCTCATGGAGATGACTATCACTGTCTCTTTCTTTCACTTATTCTTGGACTCGCTTATGTTTGGTTGTCCCTTTTGCCAACACAACATTTAGAGCTTCATCCATAATGGCAGGTATATCAGTGGTCTTTTCTTTTTTGTGGTTGTATAAACTTTATTGTATAAACATATCACAATTTGCTTATACACTCTCCTGTTGATAGGCATTTGGGTTATTTCCAATATTTGGCTATTAGTAAAAAGGCTGCCATGGATATTTTTGAATAAGCCTTTTTACAGATGTATATTTTAATTTCTCTTTGGTAAATATCTAAAAATGAAATTTTAGGGTCCCAGTTTAAGTATATATTTAATTGTATAAGAAATTGCTAAATAGCTCTCTAAAATGGTTGTAACCATTTAAACTCTCCAACTGTCATTCTTGAAGTGACAGGATTTATTATACAGTCTGAAAATTTTAAAGGTATTTTGGTTTTGATCATTCCAAATGATCAATGATTTTTTTACATTTTAACTTACTGTGTTTTTAAAAATATGTTATATGTACTATTGTTTGAGCTACTTAGTATAGATGTTTCCTGGATAATATAATGCTTTAAAAAGGCTTCAAATAGTTCTTAAAGAAAACGCTTTAAGATTTAGTAACAAGCTACAAGTGATCTTGTGAGAACTTACACAGGCCTTCATTTAAGCACTGGAAAAGAATGGGAAATAAACAGGTCAAATTGAGACTGGTGTAGAGCATCTGAAGAAAGACCCCTGGTGATATTTGGTAAGAAAACTATAATGTTTGGCATGAAAATACAGTTTAATTTCAGTTCTTGTTTTATACAATTTGATGTTTCACCAATAGTTTTTCCGTATGGAATACTGAGATTCTTACTTGCAGGGATGGGGTAAGGCAGTCTCGTAGTATTTCCTGATGATTTGGTTCATGAACTATTTCAAATATTTGCTTTCTCTGTGGTGAAGGGTGGGCTGGTGACAAAATATGCGTGAGCAGTCTCCCCAGCTGCATTCGGAAAGTTTCCTTACAAGACCATATGATCTTCATCCACTGCTGCTTGGAACCACTGCTTTTACTTGAACCCTTAAACCAAAACAGAAATGAATTAGGATCAGACTTTTTAAGTACTAATATACTAACCTCTACATAGCCCTAAAGAAGATCATGGAACATGTTTTATTCTTGATTTTTAAAGTCAGTGTAAATTAGAAAGACATAAACATCCATACAAATGGTGTTTAAGAGATGGATGTACACCTTGGTTCAAGAGAGCCAAAAAGTAGAAACAATCGAAACGCACATTGATAGATGACTAAATAAACAAAACGTGGTCTATACACAGAATGGGATGTTACTGAGCCTTAAAAAGGAATGAAGTACTGATGCACGCTTCAATGTGGATGGACTAGAAAACATCACACTAAGTGAAATAAGCCACACACAAAAGGACAAGTGTTGCATGAAATATTGTATTATAACTTATATGAAGTATCTAGAAAGTCAAATTCATAGAGACCAGAAAGTAGAATAGTGGTTATAGGGCTGGACGAGGGGGAAGGGAAATTAGCATTTAATCAACACAGAGTTTCGGCTTGGGGTGATGAAAGTTTTGGGAGACGGTGGTGGTGATGCTGGCACAACAATGTGAATGGGCTTAACACCGCTGAATTGTACCCTTAAAAATCGTTCAAACAGTAAATTTTATGCTATGTACATTTTATCACAATTTTTAAAGAAAGGAGAGATGGATGAAGAAACTGAAGTCCTAAACCACTTATAAAGCTACCTAGAACTTGGAAATTTTAAATTAAAAAAAAAAAAGAAAAGAAAAGAAAAAGAACTGCCAGAAAACAATGGTAGGTAAGGTCACAGTGCTTTTTGCAATACAAAAGAGAAAGGATTCATAATAAAGACTTGAATTAGTACTAAAATATATTGTGTACGATAGTCAAAAGAACTGCATATAAATTGATCACGAGTATTCCGTAAGAAATAACCAAAGAAGTCATTCCACTGTGGTCCCAATAAGACTAAGCCAATCCTGATCAAATCTCCTGTTTAAAACAGAAATCAGTCCATTTTAGAGTTTACACTGAGTTTTGGGAATCGCTCTCTGATTACTCCTAGTCCTGAGGCCCCTGTGTGCATTGAATGACTCGGTTCTAGTGGCACTTTCAGAATCCAAAATCTAGTTTAGAGGTAGAGACTGGCAGAGTCATGATTCATGAGCTTGGCTAGAATTAGACTGGCCTTTGGTATCTATGGAGTGTGCTGACCCATTTGCTCCCTGTGGTCAGCCGTAAGCGACTCACAGAAACCCGAGTGAGTCAATGATGAATGGAGCCTGACACTTGCCCATATTCTCTATATTAAATTCTGAAGGAGTTGGATACATTTAAACCAAGATCTAAACTTCATAATAACTCATAATAAGAATCGCTGAAGAGTAAATAGGTACAGATAAAGTACTTTGAAAACAGGTTATTAATTTAAGCTCTCACAGAACTTGTTAAAGCCCGGCTCTTCTCCGCTTGCTCTTCCTAAGCTATAATATTAGAAAACGGCTTGCAGGCCACACACTTCAAGACCAGTGCTGCACCCAGAGTCTCGTTTCGGAAAGGGTGACTCAGCAAATATTACTCTATTATTAAAAATTCAAGTTGAGTTTCAGAAAATTCTGTGAGAGAGTAGAAATATTTTGAAAACATTAAATACAGACATAAAACTTCTACTCCTTTTGTGTGAGTGAACATTCCCCATTTAATTAATTTACTTACAATAGATGCTTTGAATACTTCTACCAGGTATGTGAATATTTCTTTCTGAAATGGATTGAAAACGGAACAATGTTCATGATGAATAGTTTCTTTAGAAGTTTCAGTGTGGGGAACTGACGTCTTGCTTTGACTGGCATTTTCTGGAGTACTTAAAATGTCAACAATGTCTGGATTAAACTCTGCATTAAAAGAAGAATAAAAAATTAGCCAAATCACTGATACCTAGCCATTACAAATGTAGCAATGCTGGTATAAATATTCTATGTAATTACTAATTCAGTTGTCACAATATAAATGTATAGTTGGTGTTTGAACTGTAGAATATACTAGAGAAAAGTGATCTTACTTAGAACAATGTAGAAATTTAAACATATATAAGCCATGATGTTCTAAATTAAAGATTTATTTTACTAATGAAGATGACTTAAACTGTGAAATCATTAAAGCCATGAGGTTCCTGCACAAATCAAATGTGCAGATCATGCGACATTCACATTGGATGGAGGGTGGAGCTGTGTTCTCCTGTGCTGTCCCAGTGAGTGCTGTGCAAGTGATACAAATGGTCTAATTTCAAAGTTTGGCCTGAGGGCCAGTTGCCCCAAATATAAATCAGCGAAGTTTTTAAAAAAAACCTTGGGTCTATTATTTTTCTAATGATTAACAAGTACTGTTTTCTTTTTCCTGCGTTCGTGGGGTTATTTGAACATTTCTTAGAATCCCATTTTGACTTATCTACAGTGCTTTTCAGTGTATTTCTTTGCATAGCTTTTTAGTGGTTGCTCTAGAGATTACCTTTTATATATAAGTACATAAATCATTAGCCACTATAGAAACAAATTGAAACCACAATGTGATATCACTATACATATCAGAATGTCACTGTAAAAACAGTGACAATTCCAAGTACTTACAAGGATGTGAAAAAGACTGGACCACTCATACATATAAAATTATATAGTCACTCTGGAAAAGTCTGGCGGTCTCTTAACTAGAAGAAAACACACACTACTACACAACCCAACAATCGCACACCTGGGCACTTATCCCAGGAAAATGAAGACTTACGTTCACAAAGAAACCTGCGTGGAAGTGTTATAGCAGCTTTATTTGTAAACGCTCCATGCTGGGAACAGCCCAGGCAGTCTTTCAACAGGTGCACAGCTAAACAAATTGTGCTACATCCACACTGTGGAACACTACTCAGCAAAAACAAAAAATGTAACTGCTAGGACAACTCTAAAAAAATTATGCTGAGCAAAAACAGCCAAGGCTACATCTGTACAATTCCATTTGTGTGACATTTTTGAAATGACGAAAATACAGGAAGAAAGAACAGATTAGAGGCTGCCAGAGACCATGGAGGGTGGGGTGGGAAGAAAGTGAGTGCGACTATAAAAATCAACCTAAGGCGCCCTGGGTGACGGGGTGTTCTGTTTCCTGACTCTATAATATCCTGGTAGGATGTTGGTAGAGTTTTGCATAGTCCAGTGGGGGAAGCTGGATAAAGGGCACGCAAGGTCTCTGTAATAATTCTCAACAGCCACGTGCGAATCTATTAACATGATTAAAACTGTCACCCCATTTCTGTGGTTTCATTTTCCACAGTTAGTTATCCATGAACAACTGATGCCTAAAAATATTTCATGTAAAATGGCAGAAATAAACGGTTCCTAAATTTTAAACTGCATGCTGTTCTGAGTAGTGCGCTGAAGTGTCCCACTGTCCCTGCCTGTGATGTGAACTGTTCCCTCATCTGGTATGTTCACGCTACAGATGCTCCCCGGTTGTTAGGCAGTTCACAGCCAACTTGACTATCAGGCTGAATGCTGTGGTGTCACAGTGCTTGTGTCCAAGTCCCCCTTATTTTACTTAATCATGGCCCCAAAGCTCAAGAGTAGCGATGCTGGCAATGAGGCTATGACAAAGAGAAGCTGGAAAGTGCTTCCTTTGAATGAGAACATAGATATATAAAAGAAAAAACAGTATATATAGGGGTTCTGTACTATCCATGGTTTCAGGCATCCACTGGGGGGCTCTAAAAAAAAACTTTAAAAAGTCAGTCTACGCCAGCATTTAACACATTGAAAAATGGACTTTGTTCAAGACTGTTATTTCCAAATAAATTATTTTAACAGTATGGAAACCTATTCATTTCCCTCTCAAATTATTTTCCTTTTAATTCAAAATCTGAGCAATGACATATTTATTCTCTAGTCCTACCTTGATAAATAATCCTGTTAACGGCCAAAATGGTGAGCCTCTGCAGTCTCTGTGCAAGCTCGGCCTCGGTCGCCTGGACAGGGTTCTCCTGGCTCATTCTCCGCTGCATCATCGTATGAAGTTCATCACTCGCCACTGAACGCATCTTCATCAGAAGGGAGTCAGTCTGAGCGAGGGGAAACTTCCGAGGACCTTCGAATATAAATTACAACATCAAATGCCAGAGGTAACAAGATCAAAGAAACTATTTTTGCTGCAATTTTTTCATCATCAGATCATGAACAGAACTTTATTTAATACAAAGTTAATTTACACAAAGGAAAGAGAGTTATTAAGAGAAAGCGATGTTTCTCCCTCTTTGAATAGGTGCAACAGTGCTTCTGATCTCAAAGTCCTAAATAAAAATAGCTTAGGAGGATGGCTACCATTTGGCAAAATTTGAGTCTCCTGAAAAACTCCAAGAATTAGAAGGGTACATAGGAGTAGTTCGGAATGTTTTGACAAAATATTTTCAAGTACTGTTTCACTTCCTCGTATTCTAAAATAATCAATAGATTTTTATTTATTTTTTATTAAAGATTTTATTTATTTATTTTTAGAGAGAAGGGAATGGAGGGAGGAAGAGGAGAGAAACATCACTGTGAGAGAGAAACATCAATTGGCTGCCTCTCGTAAGCACCCCAGCTGGGGACCAAACCCACAATCCAGGCATATTCCCTGACTGGGAATCGAACCCGCAACCTTATGCTTTTCCAGACAATGTTCAACCAACTGAGCCACAGCCATCAGGGCATCAATAGATTTTTAAAGCACATTGTGTTTTAGAAAGAATGTTACTATTTCTGGATAATTTAATTTTATGAAATAGTTTTAAAAAGTGCATATAGTGACATAGTAGAAATCAGTCAAATGAAGGTGAGGAGATCAGAAAGGCGAATACCATTCCAGTGATTTGCTAATAAATGATTTGCTGCACATGCATCACTTGGAATTTGCATTTCCTGAGAAATGTTCCCCCAGGTTGAACAGGTAGAGCCGGCGTTCAGTCCATTACTGCACCTGCTCCGAGAGGCACCACACAGGGAGTAGATCCAGGAGAAAATGGGGGGAAGGAGTCTTGACTGAACGCACTGAAGGAAAAGGACATCGGAAGTTGACCATAGGAACGAAAATGGCGTCTTGGTAGGTGAGGAGCAGTGGAACCCTTCATTGGAATTGAACCTTTGTTTTAGATTATGAAAACATATATCAATATCCATAAATAGTCTCTATAAATATTACATGTAACTAAAATGTCATATTTTAATGACTCATCCTATACGATATTTAAATATTTTAATAGCATTTTAGACTGTCCACTATTTTAGGTAATCGGTATTTTTAATCAGTTAATACATTTTGGTGGGTAGAGTCACTTTTGAGACAAAAAAAAGCAAATAAAAAGAAAATACTCATATCCATAATATATGCAAGAATAATATTTCAGACTCTGTCCTTAGATTCAGCAGATTCTTCCTAGTGTCGACTTCTCTGACAGCTCGCATCTGTGTAAACAACTGCTGTCCACAGTTCAGAGGCACAGCCATGCACTGAACAAGGAAGTGTGAAGTCCTCTGCAGGGCCATGAGCTCGGTATGGTGGGGGTTCCGCTCTCATGCTCTGAGGTTACACTGAGCTGGTCGCCCTCAGTACACTTTCCCTAAGCCTCCATTTCCTCATATGTAAAGTGTGGATTAGGAAGTAAAATGGAGCCTCATCCACAGGTAGACATTTGTCACTATCTGGCACTATATTAAATATATTTCTTTACAGGTTTATTGATCATTTTCTCCAGGAAAATATAAGTTCCATGACAGCAGATAAAATAATAACTGGTACATGGCTAATGCTCAATAAATATGGCTGATGGTTGGAAGAATGGATAAAAAGGGTTGTTTTGTAGATTAATGAAATAATGGTCATAAAACACACCTCTTTCATACAAGGAATCAAAAGTCGTTAATATTTGGTAATGTTATTAATGGTTGAATATAAAGGAAATTAATATTTATATATACACACATATATGTTTATTTATGAGTTTAAATTGATGTGTAGCCCTTTAAATAATGCCCTGATGCTTACCTCCACTTTCATGTATCAAGGTGATGTATAGTTTTTCATACTGATAAGCAGTAAAAAATATATATATAAAAGAATGTACATTGCTACACTGTTTATAATAGCAAAAACAAAAAGGGATAGAACCATCTTTGTTTATTGATAAAGGTTAGGAAAGACAACCATGGCAAGTTAATAGAATAGATTATTATGCATTCATTAAAAATAAAGAATGTTTATAGTATATGGAAAGATGTCTATAATACATTGATTAGAAATAGAAGTCAGTTACAAACGGAAGGTAGAGTATCATACTGCCGAGGCAAAATTACATTTTCTCTTATACATCTCTATGCCAAAACACCGTACGGAGGCTGAGGAACTGGTGCCCTGTTCACTGGGTAGTAGGGAACTGCCCGCCCCTGAGGAGACAAATAGCGCATGTCAGTTAGATGCCAGCGAGGCTGACTTGGCAGTAAAATAGCACCTGACCCCTCTGAGTACGAACACTGAACACGGAGATGTGATGACAGTGCTGCAAAGGGCGCTCTGGCCCCACCCACAGATACCTGACTCCCAGTCTGAGTCCGTCTATAATCAAAGAACCTGGTGTGGCCCTAACAGAAGCAGCAGCTGCTGGCTGTCCCCAAAAGTCCTGCTGGAGGTGCAGGGGTGGCAGTGGGGCTGGCGGTATCACTTATCTCAGCAGTTTTCACTAAATGCTAATGAGTGTGTTTAGAAAAAAGGCCACCCCCACACTAATGAGAAAGCTTGTTTTATGATAAACCTTTGTGGGAACAGGGAATCAGCTACATGACGGACATGAGAGCATTAGAAACCCCTTAGTCCTTTCGTATCATGACAAATGACTTGGTGGCTTTACAACCACACTGCCCAGAGCAGAGGGGCTGCAGTGTTAGAATCCTTTGTACTCACAGGGTACAAAGCCAGTATGTCTGACAAGAACATTTGCTAACAGCGAACAAACAGAACAAAGTCTTTTCTGAGTCCATGTGTAAAACGACGTGGAGGGAACTAAATGGCAACAACCTAACACATATGAAGTGGCATTTTGTGACAGGACTCAGACATATTTTAATTAAGGTCATATTTAAAATAAAGAACTTGAGAGATCTAAAGAGATAGGTCCTAGAGATTGGGCAGGCCTGGTGTGAATGATGCAGCTGGTGCAGGTCACAAAAAGAAGAGCATAGGTGTCAGTGACACTGCTGGCTGGTGCGGGACTCGGGGGGAGGAGCGTGGGTGTGAGTGACACATTGGTGAAGGACTCAAAGAGAGGAGTGTAGGTGTGAGTGACGCTGGTGCAGGACTCGGAGGAGTGTGGGTGTTTCTGTACAGCAGCCTGTTAGGCATGGCCTCAGCTGATCTGTTAAGGAGGAGCCTGGAGCTCTCGTCCTTTGTGGTCTTTCGTAAGTTTAAAGCTGGTAGGTCTATAAGCCTCATATAGTTGACGGCAACCGCATCAACAAAGTGAAAAATATAGGCTCAGGAGAACTGGCTAGGAAAGTCAGAAGAAAAAAATAAATGTCTTAGAGAAAGGACTAAAAGTCCATTACCCACTTTAAATCGATTCAAACAAACAAAATAAATAACAAACTGGAGCTAGGCAGGGCTGAAGCTCAAGGTGACAATAATGCTAGTACCTGAGGAGACAGAAGACAGTCTGTTAGAGAAATCATAGAGGAAACAGAAAGTAGCAAGAGGGCTAAGTGCAGGCCTGGGCCCAGAGTGATGTGAAACTCCTCCAGGAACCTGGGGATAAAGAGGCGAATGAGGGATGGCAGCAAGAAAGTACTGAAGGTACACTTTCCTGTGTCCACAGAGGGTGGATTCCATCTAAACAGTCGCTGACTACGGACGGAGTCCTGAAAAGGCAAGGTGCTGCCAAGACCAACATCTGGCCTGTAGAAAGCTGAGCAGTACTGCCAGACTTGGCGTTAGTGAAATTCTAGCCGGGACGAGAGGTACAACTGGGAAGCCAGCTCCAGAGACTGTTCAGATGTTCGATTAAGGAAGACTGTAGAGGGCAATGTGGGTGTTCAGAAGTTTTGCTTACGTCAGCTTTTTTCAGCATAATCTAAACACACTGCTGCAAAACAATGTACATTTAATAGTTTTCTCTTCAGGTGAGTCTCTTTCCACATGGTTTTCAAATCTGTCACAGGACTGAACACAGTGAAGGAGTATAACACATATAGATGAAAAATCTGAATCGAAAAGCCCTTAAGACTTCAAGAGTGATTAAACTTCAAACAATTTCCCAAGTACTCTGATTGGAGATACATGTGTGTATACATATATACCCGGTATGCAAACATACATGTGTATGTATGTGTGTGTGTACCATATAGATCCAATGTGTGTGCAGGGTGTTTTATGCTATCTTTCTGGATTTGTATGAAATTCACAGCAAATTTTGTAGAAACATAAGGAAGTCTAACAATATTAATGCTTATTATTTGATGCTTTGTACTAATTTACAGCAAGCCCTGATGTCACCTGCATTCTAACCACTTGTTAGCCACCATCGCCTCCTGCCTGCACCCCCAGCCGCCTCTCCTGCTCTCCCTTAATCCACTCTCCCCGCACGAGAGCCGCTGTAGTCTTTACAAATGAAAATCTGAGTATGTCATGCCACCTGTTCTACACCTTCACTGACATCCCATTAGGATGAAGTCTCAACTCTGTCACACGGTCACTGTGACCACATGCAGAGGCCCATGCCTGCAGGGCCGCCTCATCTGTGACACTCTGGTCACTGGTTTCCTTCCACCTCTGAGCGAGCCTTGCCCTCCCTGCCTCGGCAACCTCCTGCGAGCTGCCCACTCTGCCCCCAGCTTCTTTCTATCCTTTACACCCATATTTAAATCTCACCACCTCAGGCACTTCCCTGCCTCCTGATAAACTGGTTGCCCTGTTTTAGTCTCATCCCTACTCCCTACAATTCTCTACTGTTTTATAATCTCTGCAAGGGCTGATTCTGTGCCTGTTCTTTAAATCATTGTATCTTCAACATTTAACACAGTGCTTGGCACATAATAGGTGCTCAAGAGATAATTAAATGAGAAGAGCACTGAGAAGAAAGCAATGAGGAGCTTCTCCTGGGAGGAAAACTTTCTCAAATTTTAAGGTTGAAGTTTCTAAGCTAATAATATTTAAAAATGAGAATGGCATCCAAATATAGGAAAGCCAAGCTACCTACTACTCATAGTCACTACAATGTTAGTCCGTTACTCACCTGCAATGCTCTTCCGCTTCTGAGATGGTGTAGGAGGGGGAGCCGAAGGCAACTGGAATGAATTCGTCAGGTTTTCCGAGTCATGGTTTGCGGTGGTCCTTATAAATTCCATAGCAGCCTGGAGAACTCTGAATTGCAGTGCAACAGCCATATCTAAAAACAACAGGGACGAGAATGTTTTCAAGCTATGTGCTTGTCAATTTTGATTTTTATATTCATACAATATCTAAGCTGTTGATAATGTTTGATTAGAATAAATTAAAACTTTTATTTTATTTTATTTCTCTACACCTGAGGACATTTTTTCATTGTTTTTAGACAGAGGAACATCGATGTGATCGATAAGGAAGCATCGACTGGTTGCCTCCCGTGTACACCTGGACTAGGATCATAGGCACCCAGGTTGCGCCCAGTCCGTGCCCAAATTAGGGATCAAACCTGCCGCCTAGGTGTGCGGTCTGACTGAGGGTCAGACCCTGAACCTTTTAGTTACAGGACAATGTTCTGACCAACTGAGCCGCGCTGACCAGAGCTAAATTAAAAATTTTAAATCAATATGGGCTCTTGATGGTAGTAAACGTTTTTTAACTGTCTTTAAAAGCAAATTTGAAGCAAATTTTCAGTCACTATAAAATACTGGCCCACACATTTATTTCATTTTATATAATTGTTTTAAAGAACAGGCTTTCTAATACATAAAGCAAAAGGTTGACCAGAAATATTCACATTTGTCTGTTTAATACTTGCCATTAAAGAAATAATGTTGAAATAAAGAATTATTATTCAACATAAGCCTTTTAATTCTACTTGGTAGGAAAAATCCACAGCTTCTTTTAATATGTTGCCTGCTACTAATTTACATAGAGACATCACTTTTTTTTTAAGCCACTTAAAAAGGTTTCTTTTTAAAGCTGATACATATCATTACAAATTAGAATAAACTTTCCAAGAAGAAATTAGGTTCGAATTAACATTTTTTGGCTACTATCCAACTCCCCCAAACTCCATCGAAATGAAATCTTACTTTGTGTCCTCTTGTTTTTGCTATTTTGAAGGTATCCAAGCAAAACAATAAGGTCTTCAATAACTCTAAAATACTGTGAGCCCGAGGAACTGCAGGCATGAATTGTAACGGCAATGAAAAGTTGCTGTATATCACAAGCAAGCAGTTTGTATTCATTCAAAGGCATGCTACAGAAAAAGAAAAAGAATTTAAGGTAAAGAGAAGTGGTTGAAATTCTTGTTCTGCCAGCAGTCATTAATGCACACATTAATTCAATGTTTACTCCTGCTTACTCTATGGTAAGTAATATGAACCGCATACTGAAAATAGATATCGGAAGACATAATTTAATTCTTGTCAAAAAGTTGACTGTCTTGTAGAGAACCAGATAAGTAAAGAGGTAACTATAAATAATAAATCCTGGTAAGTGTAACAACAGAGGTTACCACCAGTTACATAGGGAACATGTAGGCGGGTTCTTAGCCCACACCATAGGTGGGGATTTTGTAGGTATGAAAACGAACACTCTGTGAAGGTTTCTCAGAAAAGATTGACTTGAATACATGAGTTAACCTCTCTGAATCTCACTTAAATTATAGTTATTTAAGGATTCAAAGACATAATAGTTTTAAACATATATTAATCACTCATAAATACCTAATATATATGAATTAGTTACTTCTGCCCCTCAATTTTTAACCTTGATAATCTACCTCAGTGTGTGATATTAAGCATAAATACTTATATCCATTTACTTTTCCAAATCAAACAAGCATTAGAAATGGCTATTGTTTTGGGCCAATTAATAAAGTAGCATATTAGGGACATTCAACAAGTATAATTTATTTTTAAAAACAACAACAAACTACTCTTAGATGTTTACATGCACTTTCTGAGTTCGACCAATTTCACACTTTGTATTGAAGTCTGACTCAGTGCTTTGAGGAACTATAATACTTTGTATTTCTCATATTCCTGGCGCACAAATCCCAAACGGACGAGATGCCCGATAAACTTTGACCTGAGCTGAGTACGAGTGTCCCTTGTGCTCAGAGCCTCCTTGGCCTGAAGCAGCGATGTCCAGTCTCTTTCATTTCATGGCACACACAAACTAATTACTAAAATTCCATGGCATGCCAAAAAATATGTGTTTTGCTAATCTATCAAAAAAAATGGGTATAATTTTGATTCATTCATACCAGACAGCTATTGATGTGTTGGCTGTTGTCTTTTTTTTAATTATATTTTATTGTTTATGCTATTACAGTTGTCTCAATTTTCCCCCTTTGCACCCCTCCACCCAGCCACCCCCACTCCCCTCAGGGAATCCCTACACTGTTGTTCATGTCTGTGGGTCATGCATATATGTTCTTTGGCTACTCTATTCCCTATGCTGTACTTTATAACCCCATAACCATTCTGTAACTACCAATTTGTACTTCTTAATCCCTTCATCTTTTTTGCCCATCTCCCCAAACCCCTCTCATCTGGCAACCATAAAAACGTTCTCTGTATCTGTCATTTTGTTTCTGTGTAGCTTGTTTGCTTATTTTGTTTTTTAGATTTAATTGTTGATAGATATGTATTTATTGCCATTTTATTTTCATATTTTTTATTTTCTTCTTCTTAAAGAAGACCCTTTAACATTTCATATAATACTGGTTTGGTGGTGATGAACTCTTTTAGCCTTTTCTTGTCTGAGAAGCTCTTTATCTGTCCTTTGATTCTAAATAATAGCTTTGCTGGGTAGAGTAATCTTGGTTGTAGGTCCTTGCTTTTCACCAGTTTGAATATTTCTTGCCAATTCCTTCTAGCCTGCAAAGCATCTTTTGAGAAATCAGCTGACAGTCTTATGGGAGACTTACCTACTCCTTTTTAGGTGACTAACTGCTTTCCTCTTGCTGCTTTTAAGATTCTCTCTTTGTGTTTAACCTTTGGTATTTCAATTATGATGTGTTTTGGTTGTCATTTTTTTAATTTGACAATCTAAGGAAAATCAAGTCAGGGTCCCTGACTAAACAGTCAGGTATTGCATGTTTTAAAAATTCTCTAGCATACTGGTTGAAAATTGCTGGCCTAGAAACTCACCAGGTTATGCTCTGCCTTCTCTGCAAAAATGTAGATAGTATTTAATGTTTGAATATGCAATAACATGGTGCTTCTGGAGATTTATATTTTAATATTATGCTAGTAAAAATGTTATACTGTACATCATAAATGCAAACACCAAAGGAACAAAGTTCAAATAAAAATATAATCTTCTACATATTTCTTAGTGCTATTTTTTAAATGATTTTCTTTATTTTTAGAGAGAAGAGAGAGATAAAAACATTGTGTCTCTTGTGCATCCCCTACTGGTGACTTGCCCCACAACCCAGGCCTGTGCCCTGACTGGGAATTGAACCAGTAGCCCTTTGCTTCACAGTCTGGCACTCAATCCACAGAGCCACACCAGCCAGTGCAATCTCCTACGTATTTCTTAAAGCTGTTAATCAATTTCGTAGGCAGTCACTTGCCAGTATACTTTGGCGATCAGCAACTAATTTATGGTAGTAGACATAAAAGAATAGCACACAAGTTCAAAACACAGGCTTTTATAGTGAGACACGTACAGTTTCATGTTCTCTGCTGTTTACTAGCTGTGTGATCTTCAAGTGCCTATATCTTTCTAATCCTCAATTTCCTATTTCTGATGGCATAACAATTTTTATAAAACTATAACTGGAAGCTTTGTAAATATAGTGGCGCAAAAGTAAGCTTATAGTTGTGAGTATGCAAAATACAGTTATTATTGTATTATTACAATATTTATTAATTATTATGTTATTTTCCATATGAACAACTGTAAATCTATATGTGCCCCACCCTACATTTGAAGACAGTTAAGTTTATTCAACTTGTCTTCAGGTTCTATATACCTAAAAGTAGGTCATATAAATACCTTCTTTTATATATATACACACACACACACACGTGTATATATATATACACACACACGTGTGTGTATGTGTGTGTATACACACACATGGAAGAGGGGGAAGAAGGGAGAAAGAGAGGAAGAGAAACATTGTTGTGAGAGAGAAACATTGACTGTGTCCCTTTCGTAGGTGCTCTGACTGGGGACCAAACCCATGACCTAGGCATGTGCCCCGACTGAGAATTGTAACCACAACCTTTCAGTTTACAGGACAATGGCCAACCTACTTAGCCACACCAACCAGGGCTAAATACCTTCTTTTAACCTAACTTTGTTGAAAATGATGGAAAATATGCCCTTCCAAATTTCATCTAACTAAATTTAATCAGTTTTTGTAGGAAAGTTCCCTTTCCAAAATATTTATCAGATGTAGTGTTAAATAATGATTTAAAACTTACCTCTTTTCTAATCCATTCAGGGCTGCTACTGTATTACATAACACGTAGAGAAGGCCATTATCCAGCAACATATCTGCGGCCTTTGCACAAGAGTTTAATATTTGGAGAAGAAAGAGGAGAGCAGTGTGCAAGAGTGTGTTGTCATACAGAGAGGTCTCTACTAGTCCCAGAACGGGGATGATAGCCCACTTCTGAAAAAGTTCCATGTTTTTCACATCTTCCAGATCAAATCTATAATAAACAATACACAGTTAAGAGCACATTAGAAGTACTTAACCACAAAATAAGAAGAAATGATTGCAATACAGGCCATTTTCACCTGATTTTGATGTTATAAAAAGTAAACTTGGAGAACACGGATTATTAACCTTTTTTAAGATCAGAGACTCCTCCAAAGATAAGAGGTGTTGTTAAAAGTATGTCTCAAGATAAAAACACAAACATACAAATCAAACATATAAACAATTTCATGGTTTTATATGACTTACTTTATTTCATCCATTGGCCCCTGAGGTGTCCAAAGAATCCCTGCTTTGGGGGTCTATGTAACAAGTGTAACAATTACTGTTATTATTATTTTCCACAGAATTTGACTGACTGGTCTAGTAAGGAAAAGTCTAGCAAAAGGTCTTGAGCTCTCGTCCCAATACTATTCACCTCTCATGGAGGGAGACTATACAGGCATTTTGCACCTCATCTTCCTTACCTGTCAAATATGGGTGGTGATATCTGTCCTACTCTTTCTCAAGGCTGTTGTGAGAATCAAATGAGATAATGCAGAATTGCTTTGAAAGAGCCAAAAGCTGTATGCATATGAAAAGTACTGCTGTCATGATCACAATAACTAAATTTCTCAAGGTCTAAATTGGTCTACTTAATAATAAGTAGGAGACACTGAATAATAATAATAATGAGACATATTTCTATCATGGACAGAAATTATAGTTTATCTTTCCTGCCAAACTTCTGGTTCGGAAGAAAACATTCTTTTGTACCTGTGCTCGTTTGCTAACCCTTCAGCATTATGCCAGAGTCAGAGCTCAGGAATCAGGACACCAGGAGTCCCAGGAGAGGAGCCGGCTCTTCCCCAGACAACCTGGAGGCTCTAAGGGGAGAGTGGCTTCTCCGTGGGTCACTCCCGTCATCTGTTGCTGAGAACATGAGCCACCTTTCTGTTCAGTAACTTTCTTCTGTGGATACTAGACATCTAATCTTAACTCCGACCTTCATTTATGTTTCTAGTGCCTAGCTAATGAATCAAATACAAGGGAAAAAGTTATATTTGAAAGAATATCACATGGAAAATAAGAAGCTGATTCACCTGGAAAATGACTTCTACCAGATTTTTTCTAAAAGTGACCAAATAATTTTGTTAAGAGCCAGTTTTTTAAATTTTACATTTAAGACGAAAGATCCTCGGTTATGGTGGAGGGAAGAATGCACTTACTCTTCATCGAGGCCAATATGTCGACCAAAGAGCATTTCTATGAAGCACTCTAATAGCTCCCGAGTTCCCCGATGAAGATACAGCTGGTTGGCTAGCAAGGAAAAGCCACGATTCTTCAGAAATTTATCTTTTTGTTCCTTAGATGCTCTATTAAAATACGCATCTAATAGCTAAGGAAAAATTAAGACAATTTAGATAACATATTAAAGTTTTATATAATGTATACAAATCAGTTACTCTACTTGTATTTGTAAGTTATGTTTAACTTCATGCACACAGATATAGAAAACTAAAAAAAAAACGCCACCTCCACAGCAAAACAAAATAAACTCTGTCTCTGGCTACTACAAAATGCTAATAATGACTCCACCTTGGAGATCTTCAATAATTTGTGACAGGAAAACTAGCTTTTTAGCTGAACATGGACACCTAGCGGACTGGCAGCCTTAGTCAAGTATATATAGAATATCTGTGCCTAATTCTGAAGGAAAAAAAATTGGTCAGTACTGTTCTGTGCTCTCCCTGTATGTGCACACATGCCCATGCATGTGTGCATGCCTAGACCTCTGTTTCTAGACTTCTTGACAGGTTACTTATCACAAGCCCAGGCCTACATTTCCACCCTTTCCTAGCATCTTAAACACCAACATGTGTAAAACCAAACTGATTATTCTTCCTTCCAAACTCACTTCTTCCACGGTTCTGCTCCTAGAGTGTGGCAGCACCATCCTCCCAGGGTTCAGGGCTAACCTTTTCTTGTCCTGCCTCCCCATGAATTATGAAGGTACCACCACTCAGCTCCAGACAATGTCTCTCCAATCTGCCTGTCCTCTGAAGTCCCACTTCCCCGGATTAGAAACTTGTCATTTCTCCCCTGCACCACCATGCTAGCCTGCCCAGAGAAAACTGCCACCTTTCCTCCTACAATGACTCCCTCACAGTGCTGACAGACTCTTCCCAAAACACACATTTCCTGCCCTACTTAAAAAGCTTTTTAAGTTCACAGCATAATACCAAACATGCCTTTTGCCAAAACCGTCCCTGGTTCCCCCATCAGAATTAATTGTTTTTTCTGTGATCCTGCTTTTCCTCAATAGTGCCACTGGAGCACTCATCACAGAAGTCCTTACATTTTACTTAGTTGGTACATGTCTCTCTCCCTCACTAGACTATAAGCTCCTTGAACGTATGGGCTTATATTATTTCTCTTTGTATCCCACATAGCAACTAGCCCAATGTTTTGTACATGAAATGGAAGCTCAGTAAATACTGGGTTGAACTGCAAGTGATTAAACAATGTTCAATCTAGGTAGTTATTTTTATTTATTTAGAACCTACTATATACCAGACACAAGATGCCTACCCTCATGGAGTTTCTATTTCAGTATGGGAGATAAAAAAACAAGTTCACAAATAAATTGAAAGGTAATTACAAGACATAATAAGGACCCATGATAGAGTAAGGGAGCCCAGGACGCGAGGGAAGCTATTTCAGAAGGTGATCAGGGAGGGCCCCTGAGCTGGAACTTGAGGTGAATGTCTACCCTCTAAGACTACACTGCAGGAGAGATTTCAATGAGCTATGTGTGCCTTGTAACTGGCAGACTTAAAAAAAACATGATGTGAATCGATATATGAAGGAGGGCTTAAAATTAGATGATAATACATATGAAAATATGGATAAGAAGTAACAAATAACAGTTCATTATTCCCAAGTATGAAATAAATCTTTAGGTTTACTTTAACACATTTTCTATATGTTTCTATATTTTCAAATCATAAGTCATGCATATATTTGTATTCAGAACTGAAGCCACATCCAGCCCGGGCCCTTACTTTAATAACTCCTTGCTGTATAGCCGGTGATGGGTGATTCACGAGAACCAACAGCACGTCCGCTTGGATCACCTTGCCCATCACTTCTTCAAGCATAACATCAGGTAGTACGAGGAGAACCCCACTTAGGAGCTCATACAATCCACAGCATATAGGAACCAAGCAATCTTCATTTACACTACGACAGACCCAAAAAGTCTTAATAAGACAGCATAAGGGAGACAAGGACACGACAATTCCTTATGACCAGGATGCGTTCCGAGAGACGCCCGTGAAGCGATCCTGTCTATGAGCAGCCGTAGAGTGCACGCACACACTGGATGGTGCATCCCACTGCCCACCCCAGTTAGACGGCACCCCACCATCATACGTGTGGTCCTTTATTGCAGGAAACATCATTATGTGGCGCATGAGTGTCGCAATAATTTTAACACGTGAAACGAACATTCATTATGTTAAATTTTAAAATGTTTCCTAATTTAACTGTGATTCGCAAACTTGCCATCATTTTTGTCACCAGTACCTTTTACTCTCCTAAACGCTATTCTATTCTACACTTAAGAAGTCCACTACTGTAGTCCCTAGCCACTGGTACTATTTAAACTATTTAAAGTTAAATTTAAAAAATTCAGCTCCTTGCCCTGGCCAGGAGGCTCAGTTCATCGGAGCACTGTCCTGCACACAAAAAGCTGTGTGTTCTATCTTTGGTCAGGGCACACACTCAGGTTGCGGGTTTGATCCCTGGTACGTGGTGTACAAGAGGCAACTGAGCTATGTTTCTCTCTCACATTGATGTTTCTCTCTCCCTCCCTTCCTCATCTCTAAAACCAACAGACACATTCTCAGGTGAGGATTAAAAAAAATTCCGCTCCTTTGAAGTAGCCACACTTTAAATGCTCGATAGGCACGTGTGGCCAGTGTCAAACATGCTGGGCAGCACAGGTAAGACGTTTCCGTGATTGCAGTTTCCTGGCCTGTGCTGCTTGAAATGCCTCTGGAAACAATACCAACTCTTATAATTTCCATGAACTGAAGAGGTTTTCTCTAACCATAGGAATTAAATAAACCACAAGATTGTTTTCTTTTGAGAATTATTTAAGGTTTAGTGTTTGGTTAAATGTGGAATTCAATATTATCTAGAATTAAAATAGGGAGGAGGGTATCTTTCCGTTTGTCATTTAAAATATGTTATACGAGGGGGAGCCAAAAAACCCAAAATTTTTATTAAAAACTGTGTATTTATTCTCACATGTTTAAACTTCATTCACCTTCAAAGTGCTCTCCATTTGATGCAACACACCTATTGAGATGTTTTTTCCACTGCTCAAAACTGTTTTTGAGCTCATGGATTTTGATACCTGTTAGAGCCTCTGCTGTATCTTGCTTTGCTTCTTCCACATCGGCAAAATGTTTCCCTTTAAGAAATTTTTTCACCCAGGGAAACAAAAAAGAGTCACTTGGGGCGAGATTGGGTGACTAAGGAGGGTAAGCCACAGAGGTCATGCCATTTTTGGTCAAAAACTGCTCAACACTCAGCAGGGTGTGGGCAGCTGCACTCTCCCATCATGAAATGCACAAATGTGCTGAAAGAGTCTTTAAAACATTCACTGAAGCTGAACACTGCCTCTCACAACACCGCCAACTGATGCAGACAGGTTCCTAGAACATACACCCAGCAGGGGAGGCCTGTACGACAAGGGGCCGCCCTCCAGAAGATAATTCCAGTTTTTTGGGTCCCCCCTCGTATTACAAGGAGTGACATAATGAAGACATTTTTAGAAGTATAGAATTCTTAAAAGAACAGTAGACAATGTGTAGGCATGCAAAAACATGTGAGTACCTGTGAGCATTTGCAGTTCGGCTGTGGACTGGCTCATAACCAGGAGAAAAGGCTACGTTTTCCCAGTCCTCAGTGTTCCTGTCAGCAAGGCTCGGCCAGTGGCTGACGGCTGCAGACCCGTTCTGTGATGGAAAGGCTAGCCCTAGGCTTGCAGTGGTGCTATGGCTTTGCTGGAATGAGGCCAGTCCCTTTAGGTAATCAGGGCGGCGTGGGCAGGACTCATCCCCGGGGCTGTCGCCATCTGCTCTGGGTTCTGCTTCCAACTCTTTGTGATCTACTTTGGCCACTGGAAACTCCAATGTTCCTTTGGGGCCACCACAGACAGAGGTTTGACCTGAAAGGACAGCTTCTGCCTCACACACAGTTTTTGCAGACTCACAGCTACTGAGGAATGCATCCTCTTCGTCTTTTTTCAGTGTCTCTGAACTCCCCGGAGGATGCCGTTTCTCAGGCTGCGAAGAAACACGATCACCTGCAGTACTCTGTGACTTGTCAATGCCACAGTCCAAACTTGCAGTCAGTTTTGGTGGCAGCATTGGAGGAGAAGCAGGAAGTGTTGGCAGGCTTCTAGAACGCTGCAGATTGGCAGCTCTCTGCAGTGGAATAATTTTGGAGGAACTGCTTCCTGGTAAGAGTAGACAGAAAAATGCCACCTAAAAACCTATGAAGTGGGAGCGCTTCCTTTCTACACTGTCAGTCATGGCCAGAGCAATAACCCATTTACCCAGCACCGTTCAAGAATCCACACAGGTCACACCAGTAACTAATGCGTAAAATTCTCAAGTGCCAGAGCTATTTTTCTTTTAACTGTTTTCTATTAAAATCTTCCAAAAATGTATGTCTTTTCCTGTCTACTTAAGAAAATACAATATTGATAGAATGACTCAAAATCATTGGGACTGATGGTTCTCCTGTAGTGAAATGATGTAAAACTTAATTTACCTGCAGTCACTAGGACGCAGTTTGAGACAGTGGAAAGAATGGGCTTTGCAGCTATGACCGGAATCAAGTGATCGTTCTGTTAGTCCAGTGGTCTTGGGCAAACCACCTAATTCTACGAGCACTGGTTTCTGCAAATGTAAAATAAGGGTTCGAAAGTACCTACCGTGAAGGCTGCTTTAAGGGCTGAGATATTTGCACTGTGCCAAGCACAGAACAGGCGCCCGATAAATGACAGTAATCGCCTTGTTGTCATTGTTAACAGGCTGAATGCACCTATGCTGTTCTCTCTCCTCTATGCCTTGCTGCTATGAGTGAGAAGCAATCGTTCTCTCCCTTCTTGTTACAGCTCTCCCATTTGCCGCATCTAATATTCTGCAAAGGAGAGCAGAAAAAGCCCTCCTTCGAAGTGCACAAGGTACAAGTGCATGCTATGGTGTGTTCTGTGGACCAGTAGCTGGGGACCAGCGGCCCCCGTGTGACTGTTAGGGGTGCACATGCTCAGGTTCCACCGCAGGTCCACACAGGCCCAGGGATCTGGGTTTTATTTAACAAGTTCTCCGGCTGGTTTTTTACATGCTAAAACTTGAGGAGCCCTCATATAGAATAAATGGGACCTGAATGAACTGCTTTAGGGCAGACTTTGTGCTAATAAAATAGCTCCACAGCTCAGATGTTTTTCCTAGCTATTTCTGGATTTTGGCTGGAGGGCTAAGGCTGCTGAAAGATTCTGTCCAAAGAGCTGGAAAAAATGACTGTATTTGAAAATATTCCAGAATGATGCACAATGATTTTTAAAATAGACATTTGCTACAAAATAAAATTAATTAAAACACAGTCTTAAAATAGTATAATAAAAGGCTATAAACTATGCTAGAGAATAACTGAGATGCTTTGGGAGAGAAACAAAACCAGAGATTAATGCCCATATATCTCATCCTATCTGTCCGTCTCTCGCCCTCAGGTGCAGTGTTTAATAATTTGTACTGCAACCCACGACGAGACCAGGTAGGACTGCTGATCAAAGCAATGCCAACGCCCAGCAGTCAGGAAAGGAAGACGCACGGCAGGTCAGAGCCAGGACACACGCACCTGATTTTTCTGCATGATGGCAGAGGTGAGGCAGTCGGTTAGGAGAAAGTCAGGGGGGTAGCAAAGCTCTGTAGGCTTAAAGACTTGAATATACTTGCTATGAAAACAGGAAAGGGAATTAACTCTGAAAACCAGGAAAATTCAAAGGTAGTCAGCATAAAAGGCCGGCGGCCACTAGAGATCTTTGTCATGGTGGGAACCCTCAGCCATGACTTCGTCTGGCAGCTCTCAGCAGAGCGAGGACGGTGAGATGGAGGCAAGGGTAGGGTTTCTCAGGTCATGAAGGCTGAGAGGACAAGGAAACTGAAGGCAGTGTCCAGAAAACTACTGGTTCAAGGGGTATAGGCTGGATGAGGGGACAGGCAGGAGGGAGCCTGGGAGGGTGATAAGAAACCAGAAGAGAGGAGTCTGTCATTAAGGGGGGACACGAGTTTCCGAGGTGGGAAGCACTCCTGCTGCGATGAAGTCCAGGACAGTGCACCCATATTGGCAGACAAAATTGAAGGACAGATCGCCAGAGTCAATGACCATGAGGCTGGACTACTGGATGGCCATTCTCACGGCAAGTGAACTTGTCTAGAATAATGCATTTAGGTAGGAAGGAGAGGGTAAGCCAAACGAAGCTTCTGAAGACAGGCAGAAAATAAATCAGCGCATCAAGACAAATGACTGTGATAAGATGGGACAGAGCCCTGGCTGGTGAGAGCCGGCCTGTGACCCAAAAGGTTGCCAGTTCAATTCCTGGCCAGGGCACATGCCTGGGTTGCGGGCCAGGTCCCCAGTAGGGGGCGCACATTGACGCTTCTCTCCCTCTTTTTTCCCTTCCCCTCTCTCTAAAAACAAATAAATAAAATCTTAAAAAAAAAAAAAAGAAGAGGGGACAGAGAGCTACAGAACAAGACAGCACGAGCCCACTGTTTCTTAAGTTCTGGGCATTTCCTGTTATCATGAGGGAGGGTACTCATACCAGAAAGCAGTGAAATGGATTCCTTGAATATATTCTATAATTTTTTAGTTTAGCCTTTCATTTATTTAGTCTGAATATTGGTTTGTACTGCACTGCTGAAACGTGGACACTTTATATATCTACTACTACTCAGAAGTAAATTGGGGAAGTTTATACTTTCATTCTCATTATTTTTACCTTCAGGTGCTGATGCGGTAAAAGCAGATGGGCTTATGACTGTCAGTCCAGAGCTGGGGACAGCCTTTCCACCGCTGCTGGAATGCCTCAGGTACACAATTGACTCCACCTTTTCCTGGAAGATTTTACCATCTAGAATGGAAAAAATTGTGATACAGAAAAAATTTTTAAAAAGGATAAAACAAAAGTTTAACTGTAAAAGCAACTCATTAAATACAAATTCTTACAAAAATACAAAAGATGTTCAAAGTGAAAAATATGGCATACTTTATATTAATGCATGTTTGATCTGTGAGTTCTGGGCAGTTTCTTACTATAGATATTTTGGTGGACTATTACTATTTTCCTTGAATTCCTGCTGTTATTTCTATACTTGAACAGCTGATCTAAGGAGACTGCTCATCTTTTCATTCATTGAAGAAAGGACTGTGTCTTCTAATTTTCTGTACCTCTTTCAAGGTCCAAAATGACTCCAGAATTCATACCTACTGCTTCATCTTCCTTTCTGAATTTCATACCTGTAAATTTGACTGCTTGATTTCTTAAATGCAACACAAATGCAACAAATCTAAATCTGGGCCGTCTTTCTGCCCTAAATTCACTCCTGTTCTGTCCTCTGATTTGGTAGAAGCACCCATTTCCCACACAGAAACCTGAAGCCACCTTTGACCACTGCCTTTCCTTTACCGACATCAAGTCAGTCTTCAGGCTCTGTGGCTTTATTTCCTGCTTCCTGAACTCTTCCCAGCCCTTGAATGGTCCTAGAATGAAGGCTCTTCTCCCCTCTGACCTGGATAACTGTCACAGGCTTCTAAATGGCTCTCGTGATAGACATGTGGTGGCCTCCGGTCCTCCTTGCCAGTGTTCTCTCGAGTAAATGTCACCCCCTGCTGAAAAACCTCCCAGGGGTTCTCTGTGGCCTCCTTACCACTCTGGACATGCACCTTGTCTACAAGCCTCTCCGCGACCTGTCCCCAGACCCCTTTCCCACCATTTTTTCACATCACACTTCGGCGACACCTGCTTCTCATAGCTCCCTCTCGGGTTCTTTGCTGTGCCTGGGAAGCCCTCCCCTCAACTCTTCCTCAGCCCTTCTGACTGCGAGCAGGCAATGCCTCCTCCAGGAAGCACCCCTCACCACACTGTTACCAGAAACCAGATTTCTGTCACTGTGCTTTCCACACAGTGTTAAGTATCTGTTTATATCTCTCTTCCCTCTTCTAGGCTGTAAGGTCCTTAAGGGAAGGGGCCATATTTTACTTATCTTTGCAATTACCCTGCACCCAGAATCTTGATGGTAGTTTAATCGCTAAATGTGTGCTGAACCTAACACAAAATCATGCCGTCTAATTTCACGTGGATTTTTACCGCTGCTGAGTCAGTTTATTCCATTTCTTAAAATGGCTGTTTTCCAACTGTTTTTCCTCTCTACATTTACTATCTAGTTTTCTCATAGGTACAGTCTTGGTTGCTTTCTTACCACATTACATTTTCCTGGTTCTTTTAAAAGCCTGATTAGTCCATCTTTCTCTTACCCTGATGACTCTTTCTCATCCCACCCTCTCAACAGTGTTATTTCTAACAGTTCTACCCTTAGTTTAGTTTTCCTTCTCTCTCTCTCCACTTTTCTTCAGGGTCTCATCTGTTCCTGGAGCTTCGACTTGCTTCTGTGTGGGTAGTGTCTCTCTCCTAGTGCCTCCCTCTCCTCTTGGCACTGAAGCTCCCTGGAGGCAGCAGCCATGCCTGGCTCAGCTCATGGCCTCCACCCTAGCCCAGCCAGTGTCCGGGCAGTTTCTGGCACACGGAGGCCATCCAATGATGATCAAACAAATGTGGATGAAGTGGGGAGAAAAAACAAAAATGGAGATAGCCAAGATCTGACAAAAATGACTATACCTACCTATATGCAAAGAAAAGTAGAAGTTTGTTGGGTTGTGACAAACATAAGTATTAGTAGGAGGGTGAACTGCTAAAAGGAAATTGAAGATAATTGTCAATAATTCCAACTCTGGAGGAGATCCAAGGACTTCTGCTATAATTTTCACAAATGATCTACAAACCTCTCGGGGTATGGATGTAAGCTGCCCCTCTTTGTGTTCCTGAAAAAATAGAAATCAAACTCTCTTTAGATTTAAAGAGAACTATAAACTAACATTTTTCATTTAAGCAAGATATTCCTTTTAAGATTCTCAATTCAAGCAATTCTGTTATTAAAAACTCATTAAAACCCATGGCAATTTAATTCTAGTCCATTCATCTTAATTGGCTGAGGCAAAGTTGCACCCCAGCACCCCCAAGCAGGGACTCAAACTGCCTAGTTGCACCGGACCCCTTCCCACACCAGCTGTGTGACCTTGGGTGAGGTTACTAACTCCATGCCTCATAGTATAACATGGGAGCAATACCCGTGTTACTTCAGAGGGTTGTATTAAGAATAAATGGCAGTGCTTCACATACAGATGTTACTACTACTGGCACTATGGTCACTGCAATCACTGCCACTTCCGCTACTATGGGAACAGAGAAATTTCTGATAGACAAAACTGATGACATTAACAGAGCGTGCCCCAGTTTACAAAGTGCTTTCTCACAGCAGCTCTGAGAGGTTTCACCCCCCATTTCTAGAACGTGAAGGTTCAAAGTGGATATGTATGTGACCACTGGAACTACACAGAAAACATGTGAGTGGTGTGGCACTCAGACTGAGACTGCTGCTGTCCTCCCACGGCGTCACCTGCTGCCTGCAGACTAACTAGGAACTGCGGAAAGTAAAGGTGGCTGTAAGTAAACTGTATCCTCCATGGGTAGCAGCTGGCCTCTAGAGGAAGGCTATGGGAGGAGTTCAACTTCCTCATCCTCCCTCTCCCATGTCCAAATATCTATCTCAACATCCACTCTTCTTCACTTAGTCTGCGTATTGTTCGATCAGAAAACAGAACACCTAGATGGTAACTTGGACACAATTTCGTCTGACTACCTCAGATGCAAGGGGAGAACGCCGAGTCTGCAGAAGAGCCACAAATCCCCTTAGCCACACCAGGATGAGAACACAGGTCTCCAGGTCTCCTGGCTTTCGGTCTGGTGCTATTTCTGTTACAACCAGCTTCTCTTTTTCTAAATCGTGCCCTTCTACTGCCCCAAATCTCCCGGTTGCCACCTCAGTCATTCATTCCAAAGTCCATCCCAGCTCATTTCTGCAGTCTTGCCCTTTCCGCTGACTCCTTACAAATAGTCACTGGTGTCCTATTTCATTAAAAAAAAAAAAATCCCTGAACTTGACCTGCTGGAACCCTCTTGTTGATATTCGGTTTCTCTTTCCTTTTGCTGCTGGACTTTTCCTTTATCATTTATTCTCACCACTTCCAATGATTCTACTGCACATGCCCCTAAAGTCCCCAACATTCGGCTCTTCTTCATCTTCTGAAATCCTGTCAGCCATTCAGAACCGCCAAGTCAACGGTCCTTTACATCTGCGTGTTCTTTGACTGTCCTGCCGTATTTGACGCAGAGGCCGCCTCTTTCTGGGCAGGTTCTCTCTTCGAGGACTCTTTCTGCGCCTCTGACAGTAGCAACCTTGTCTTCCACATGCTGGAATGGATGTTTCCTGAGGTGCACGGTCCTCTCGCTGCACCTGTTTATCTTTAGTGCCCATGTATCTCAGAGCTTCACTCTCCACCAGTGCAGACCAATCCCAGCCTCACGCTCTGAGTTGCTCCCACTTCCGACCCTGCCCATCTTGGTGCCTAGAGGTCACCGTCACTGAACGTCCCCTGAAATCGCAAATGCTGAGGGTATTAACAACAAAAATGTCATGTTTCATTCTTTATTGGATAGTGCTGTCACTCCGTTCGTCTCCCAGTGGGAAGTTTTACACCGTATATGTTTCTCCTGCAGCTTCTACTTAAACAGAATTGATCTCCTTCATATCTGCACCCGTGCTTATCACCCAAGTTCAGGCCTCCACACTACACTCATGAACTAGGAAACTGCCTCACATCCAACATGTCGCCAGCGATTAATCTTCCTTAAATACTCTAAGATACCTTAAAGGCAACGACTGAATTCATTTCTTTATGTGCTTCTCACAACACCTAACATAAAGCTATTCTTATAAATGTCAATTTGATAAACAGGCTCTTTGAATGAAGAAGGTGAAGAAATAATACACTTTTCAGAAAAAGAATTAGTACCTAGATTTTTCTAGCATTTTAGAAATAATATGAAAGTCAGAATATATATTGAATTACCCAAATTTATGTGTTACTTTTCTGACATGGTAAGACTCCACAATGTTAGATAAACTCACTGAAAACTGGCCAACAAGTTTCAAAATGGCCAAAGAAAGTGACCTAGAGGACCACTGATATGTAAATGATACATAAAATATTCAGTAAGCAAGAGGCCTGTGAACACTTTATTATATTCCTGGAGACAGCAGTCTAATTTACCACTGGGGCCAAGAAACACTAAATAAAGTGGGGTTTTTTTTGTTTTTTTTTTTTTTTAGGATTCATTCATTCAACAAATACAGGGTGTGACAAAAGTAGGTTTATAGGTGTTTGTGTGAAAAATAATACAACTGTAAACCGACTTTTGCCCCACCCTGTATATTGGTGCCTGTATGTGCCAGGCACTGGGACTACAGTGTGATGAACGAAATATTACCCCTGCCTTCAGAAGGTTTACAGAGGGAAATAAACTGTGAAGTCATAATCGACATAAAACTGCATATGTGCAGAGCAGAAGAAGGGGAAATGGATGATTATACTTGTTATATAAGGAATGTGGAGCAAGGTTTAGATGGCAATAGTTGTGTCTCAGATAAACCTCATCAGCTACAATCCTGTCACTATGCAAAGCTCAGAACATGTTAATCTTTCACTATTGTTGATGTTCAAGAGACTACAAAATTATTATTATATTCCAACATAAAGAGACATCTTGGAAATTCAGTAGTCGTTATTCTCCTGTAATTGAGTTAGGAACAGTGACAGTGTGAAGATCAAAGTATAGGAGGCAGGGCTGAGGAACTCTTATACTATCTGCTGAAAGAAGGGATCTGGGGGAGCAGGGACGAGGGAAATGAGAAAAACTCCACTGAAAGTCCCACAAAAATCTAAGTTCATAGTACTGAGTTATTAAACAGCAGTTATGGCAAAAAATGTCTATAAAAATAAAGCTACACGAAAAGTACCTGTAAAACCTGACAAGTCAGTAGAAAGTGATGAACGACTCGCGCTCTCAACAACTGCTTAACGTTAAACATCTGCTGGTGGTGGTCTGCTCGGATGAGCACTTCCAGAGCCGCGAGCAGGGTCTCCCAAACGCCTGGCTGGGGAAGCAAGCACACATGCCAGTTAGCACCCAGTGGCTGAGGAACGCGCCACGTGCTCTTCAGAGGACATGCAAGGGGTCGGATTACCGTTGTGTATAAATTCAGGGTCAAAGATTAAATCTGTACGAAAAGCGAATATTTATTCCTGGGCTTTTTTTCTTTATCAAAATGTCATTTCTAAACACTTATATTAAATGTGACATGGCATTAAGAACTTTGGTACATTAACCTTCCTGTGGCATTAAATGGTGGATTGTATTTTCAAAAAGTAAATTATCTTGAAATGTATTCAATATAGAGAAACATACCTTTTTAATATAATTGTTGACAATTTATTTTCAAAAAGCTTTATTAAAAATGTATAAACTTAAATGTTAATTTGTGCATACAGCATTTAATCGAATGATTTTAGAACTTGCACTAAATTGAAGAAAAAAAAAACATTGACAATGTGAAAATTCTCCATTTTTTGGATTAATTTACTTCCAAGCCCAAATAATAGAATTCTCTGCTGCTACTACCTGGTGGTAATGGACAATGAAAGGTCAAGGAATTGATAGCTTTATCAACACGATTCTACTATTCTAACCACAGCCTCTCTCTTCATAAGATGGGGCCAAGATGCCCTAAAAAATGGCATAGAAAACTGGATCACAAGGCAGTCCAAGTAAGAAAACTTGATTCAGGTTTGAAAACAGCACCAAATGGAATAGTGCTAAAATAAACACCCACAACAAAAAACCAAAAACAAACTCAATTGCAATTAGGAAAGAAACCTCATTTAAGACCCACGGAAGTATTTATATTGCTTTTAAATTCAATAAGAATATTTTATTTTTTAATCAAATCACCCCAAATTAGCATCCTCCTTTGAAATACTAAAACAACTGTCCAACATTTATTAGGTTTGATCTTTTAATCTACAATTGACTTCATTCCTTCTTGTATGTTTATATTTATGCTGCCTTTGATCCAGTTTGTTTACTTTGCTGTAATTATATTCATTTGCTTTCTCTCTTTGCAACATTACACTTTCATACCTATATATATATATGGCTTTCTATTATGAAGGTATTCATTCAGATGAGAAATCACAACAAATTACAAAGTTTTAAAAAGTAACCAATAAGACCCAGAAAAAGTAACAGTGTAGCTAGCTGCCTGACACACTCTCTAATCCTTTCCCCTCTGTCTAGTGGTTGCATATTCTTTTACTGCCTCTTCACAAAACAGCACTTTTGCAACAGAATTTTGTATAGAAAGGACAGGAAAAGAATTCTCTTTCCTCTAACATATTTGATTGAAATTAATTTTTATTAATAATAGGTTAGCAAATGTTCAGCTTCACAACTCACTAATAATGAGTAAATTTTTTGACTATTGCCAAATTTGGGAACGACTACTTTTTTGAAAATTCTAAAGGTATACACTTTAAACTGGTCTTTAATTAATTATGTTTGATGACAATGCTTTTAGAGTATAAATAACTCCAGACAATCTATATTCTATACTAGAAGTAAGCAGTCTGTATGAGCCTAGACTATGAAGATTGTTTAAAACCTGGGCAGAAAGGAAGCAGCTGCACTCATTCCCTGGCCGGGTCCTCGTGAAGACCTGCCCATCCTTCACGTTGCTGAGATGCTGTGCCCAGGGATCAAACCATGCTCCTCAGCTTACGTCTATGATGAAGCCAAGACTGCACGGCCTTGCCCTACATACCCTGATACAGCTCTGTGCCTGCCGGGCAACCCGCCCCACCACACAGGCATCCATTTCCCTCTCCTGGCCCGGTTCCCCAGACTTGTAGCAGGACCCCCTTTCAGAGTTTATGGTAAATGCAAGGCTCCAACGGACTCAAATGTGTCCCATGTTCTCCGGCCCGAGTTGTGATTCTGATTCAGCATTACTCACGGCTGCTCAAAAACTTGCATGGAAAATAATCTGCACACTTCCATTTACAATTAACATTACACTGAAGCAGTAACTTGTTGCAGATGAATATTTAGAAGTACATGGCTGTCTGTGCAGCAAAGGAGGCAATCGGCAGAAAAGGAGCAAATATTTGCAAACCATACACCAGGTAAGGGATTAATATCCAAAATATATAAAGAACTCCTAAAACCCAATAACCAAAAAATAATCCAATTACAAAATGGCCAAAGAACTTGAATGGACATCTTTACAAAGAAGATACACAAACGGCCAATAGGTACATGAAAAGATGCTAATCATCAACAAACATCAGGGAAATGCAAATCAAAACCACAATAGGATGTCACCTCACACCCAAAAGAATGGTCACTATAGAAAACAAAAGAAAACCAAAACAGGAAATAATAATTGTTAGTGAGGATGCAGATAAATGTGAACCCTCACACATAGTTGGTGGAATGGTAAAATGGTGCAGTTCTACAGAAAATAGTATGGAGATTCCTCAAAAAATTAAAAACAGAACCACTACATGATTTAGCAATCCTGCTTCTGGGTTTGACATATTCAAAAGCACTGAAAACAGGATCTTGAAGAGACATTTTCACACCCATGTTCATTGCAACATCATTCACGATAGCCGAGACATGGAAGCAACCCAAATGTCCATCGACAGGTGGATAGGAAAAGAAAATGTGGTATATACATGCAATGGAACATTTTTCAGTCTTAAAAAAGAAATTTTGTCATATGCTACAACATAGATAAACCTTGAGGACATAATGCTAAGTGAGACAGGCCAGTCACAAAAAGACAAATACTGAATGATTCCACTTAAATGAAACATCTAAAATAATTGAACTCATAGAAACAGAAATTAGAATGTTGATTGCCAGGTACCAGGGGGAGGGGGAAATGAGGAGGTACTGTTCAGTGGGTACAGTTTCAGTCAAGCAATATGAAAAGGTTCTAGGCATGTGCCATACAATAAAGTGTATACAGTTAACACTGTACTATACAGTACACTTAAAAAGTGTTAAGAGTGTAAACTTATGTCACGTGTTTTTTACCATAAAAAAAAGTACATGCCTCTGCTTTATTCCATATCTTCCAGTCAAGCAATAGCTCCTCAAGCAATTTAACATCCTGGATTATAGCTTTAGACTCCACGTCTAATTTAAACTCTCCGTTCTCACCGACATGAAGAATATCCTCACCACAGCAACCTTCAATAAGGGTCTGTGGAAAATTAACATCAACACAAGACGTATTAATAATCGATTAACCCCCAAATTCAGCAGAAACATTAAGCTTTCAATCCTAGCAATCATAACATTAAATTCAAAGGAAAACTGGTGAATAATTCAAAATTTCACAAAGTATCTTTAATTGGTTTTATAAAACAATTCAAATAATGACAAAACACAAACTTCTAATTGTACATGATTACTCAGTTTTAAACATGAGGGAAAATAAGCCACATTCTGTTTTTATTTTTTTAATTCAAGAAATCTGTTAGGCTACAAAACCTTTCCCAAAAAGTGGTCAGGATTATGCCACAAGGGTTTGGACCTTCACAGTGTGAAGAGTTGGGGGTGGGGGCACAGGCAGAGGTGACATCGTTTGCATTAGCACTGGACTCTCCTAGAGAAATACTCTCACAATGTCACTAACTGCTTTTGGCTAGAAAGGCATTTAAATATATTCTGGCAGCTGGATCATAATAAGAGCTAAGACGGCTTTCGACACTGACTACAGCAGTGCAACCTCATGGCAATGCTTAGCACCAGGTGTCTGGAGACTGGGAAGCTGAAGCAACAACAGTGTCTCTGAGGGTCTCAATTTCATCATCCAGAGGATGAGGGACCAGTGGAGGACAGGTCTCTGGGCTCATGCAGACTTAAAATTCTACAACTTTATTTTTTTCCTCTTACTCTTCTAAAATGTTTTAAATAAAATAAAAATGTAATTATTCAAATGATAAAAAAAGAAACAGAAAAGTCCCTCAGTTTGATTAAATTTACACCGTTGCGATTCCTCATTCTTCAGGAATAATAGAAATACAGGCTCTGTTATTGGAAGACTTTAATGAAGAGAGAAGTATCACTGCACACTAAATTGGGAGAATAAACTTTATGAGGACATACCTTCAAAATGTGAAAGCCAACAGTGCATTTTTGTTTGATCAACACCTGGTGAATCATGGAAAGTCCATTACAATTTTCTAATTCATGTATTCTCTGTTGGTTGTATTTAATTAACGAGAGTATAACTCTCAGGGCCAATGCTTGAGTTTCTTCACAGCTACTGAGTTCCACAACCTAAAAAATAATGAATTTTTTTTTCTGGTTTGTTGAGAGTAAAAATTTAACATGCAATCATCTACCTTTATATAATCAATCCATCAGTTTCATTTGAAAGTTTATTTTTTTATTGCTCACGCTTTGTAATTATTTAAGATTCATAAATAATACTGAGACAAACTCCATGCTCTTTAGTTTCTAAAATATACTACAAATGAACTAAAATAATATTAACATCCTTAGAAGTCAGTATTATATTATTAATTATCTGAAATGTCAACAAAATGCCTGAAATTTCCTCTGATGAATCAATCAACAGACAGGCTCTGGTTCTTGCTGTGATAAAAAGGAGTAAAAGGCAATGACCCCTGTCCCTCAGTGGGCACACTGTCCAGTTCAATAAGACGTGTTCACAGAAGCCATAAATTATGCCTTGTCTGTCAATTCAGCCAACACTTCCCCCAACTACTACAGGTGAGAAACACACACCTTCCTGTGATAAAAGGCAAAGAAGAACGAGGCTCTATCAAATGCCTTGAGGGCATGGAAACTGCTTAGCCCACTTCACCTGGGCTGGGAATCCAGTGAAGAGAGGAGAGCTGAAAAGAGCCAAGTCCTCGGAAGTACGGTGGGTGGGTGGGAGGCCTGGCCGAGGCCAGTTGGGGGAGGAAGAGAAAAGGTCGAAAACTGGAAGCTCACGGTTCACGGAGGAGGCAGCAGGTTGCTGATCTGGCTGAATGGCAGAGATTAGGCTCAAAAGCTGGGCTACGCAGTAAGGATTTTAAGGAGACTGACTTTCATTTTTGTAAGTGAGGAGGAAACATATTTAACGGGGTTTCTAAGTTTTAAATGTGAAAACATACTTTAAAAATCTTAAATATATGTGAAATAAAAATTAATCATGTTCTCTAAGGATCTAGTCACTGAGTAACAGTGATTATAACAAATTTATATTCAATAACTTGATGAAAGAGGAAAAACTAAGGGTATACATTTTGAAATTATACAAGCTATAAAAGTAGATTGCCAACTGATGAGGAGTTAAATAAAGAGCTTTTACTTTTAAAACACTAGGGGGAATCTTCAACTAGATATTTAATGCAAAAAAAAAAAAAGGTTTGAAAAAGGCAGAGGAGGGTAAAAAAAGACAACTTAGGGTATGGTGAGCCAAATGCCAACAAAATACTTACCAGAACAGTAATAATAGCAACAAACACTGCAAAATTAATCCCTTATTGCAAGATTCATCAAAAATGGTTCCATTAAGGAAAGAAAGCCAGGTAGGCAGACTGAAAATCTGATAATGTTGCAGAGTCATAATCAGGGGAAGGACAGTGGGGATGAAGGACGCTCAGGCTGCTCTGGTTAAACAGGGACACGAATGCCCAGGGACATGCAGAGAGGGGCTGCACCAAAGTGAGAGCATTTGCGTCCCCCACTTTAGATTTCAGCCAACCCTAGGGCAGTTGCTGCGGACTGACGGCCTGCCTAACCAGGTCAGGAAAGACGCTCTCCCTGCCCTCAGGTGACTCAATGGAACAGATAATTAAACAATTTATTCTAATACAGTACTCACAGCATAAGTTCAACTTTTTATATTGCTCCTTGTCTTTTAAAAAAAGAAAATTTCAAACCCAAATAAATTAAATTATTTTTGTACTTATTTGTTGACCCTTGTTTTTTCCATACAACCAGAAGCTTCAAGGGAAAAACAAGTTTCACAAACCTTATTTTAAAGACTGCATTTCTTCTATATTGTCACTACAGCATGCATTTTTTTCTCATAGGCCATTTTAATCTTATAATTCAACATTTAATTGTCCTATATATTTTGGCATAAAAGAAAACTTCTAAAATCTTTATGAATTAAAAGAAACTATCTGTTCCAGAGAGCTTGATGACACCTTAAATAATGTGTTTTTTTAAATCTTAAAGGTTTAATACGGTTGATGAATAGTTTTTTAATAAAAAAGAAATCCTAAAATTTATCAATAATTAAAAGCTTCTCTGTAGATAAAACTATACTCTTACCCTGGCAAAGAGAAAAACAAATATCGCAGTTCCCCCAATCTCGTGCAGAATGCCTTGGAGAGTTTTACATTCAGTAGGTCGGAGATTCTTTAGATGATGAAGTTCCAATGAGATGCTCTGAACATCTTTTGAGCTGAAGGGTCTTTGAGAGAGCTGGGCTTTCACTTGACCTTTAAGTCTAATAACTGGCTCATAGATGGTGTACTGAGCAGGACAGCATGTCGTATAAACAATGGAAAGGTTTTCCTGAAACACAAATATTTTCCCTCAGTAATGAAACAAAGTTTAAAAAGTTATCAACTAGTAAATAAATACTCCAAAGTAAAAAGACACCCAACAAGTCTTTTTCTTTGTTTTAAAAGACAGATACCACACTAAACAAAAGTGAACATGAGAAGCCAGTGGCTCCCTACAAAGGAGCAGACAGATGTTTCACTGAGCGGTGACAGACAGTAACCCCGCATCAAGGCTGAGATTCCAGCTTTGCTCATTTTAGAACACACATGAAATTACACTTACTGTTACCACTAACAACAACAAAATCTTATACTACACCCATTACATACCAGGAGCTGTTCTAGGCACATAAATACTAACCAATCTTTACAACCCTATGAGATGGATCTCAGGGTCAGTGCATTCAATTTTTTTCCTTTTGCTTTGCTCATGGGCTTGAATTTAAAAGTGACTCTACACACATGCAATATACAGATGACGTATTATAGAATTATACTTGAAACCTATATAATTTTATTAAACAATGTCACCCCAATAAATTTAATAAAATTTAAAAATATAAAGGTGACTCTAAGATCAGATATTGCTTTGTATTATAATAAATCTCTGACTATCAGCCTAACAAAAATTGAATAGAACCTTCAATATTTTCCCATATAGAGGGTAATTTCGATCAGTTTCTGGCTCCCTGTCAAGCTTCCATTAACTACAGTTGTCCTTTGCTTATCCCACTGGGGATACACCCTAAGACCCACAGTGGATGCCTGAAACCACAGACAGTACTGAGCCCTGTAGGTATTGTTTTTTCCTATATATACATTTCTATGATAAAGTTTATATTATAAATTAGGCAAAGTGAGAGATTAACAGCAACAGCTAATAATAAAATAGAACACATAACAATAGACTGTAACAGAAGTTGTGTGAATGGCTTTGGGCCATTATAAAGTACAATAAGGGAGACTTGAACACAAGCACTACAATACTGCAATGGTCGATCTAATCATCTGGGGGGAGGCTACTAGGTGACTAATGGCAGGGAGACCTGGACAGAGGGATGAGTCACTCCTCAGGTGGAACAGAGTGGGACTGTGTGAGATTTAATCAAGTTACTCGGAAAGGGGGACAATTTAAAATTTATGAATTGTTTAGTTTTGGAATTTTCCATTTGATATTTTTGGACTGCAGCTTGCTATAGTAACTGAAACTGTAAAAGTTAAACTGTGAATGGGGTGGTGTCTGTACTTTAAAAATTATGGTAAATTTTTTAAAAAGATTTTATTTATTTATTTTTAGAGAGAGGGGAAGAGAGGGAGAAAGATAGGGAGAGAAACATCAATGTGTAGTTGCCTCTTGCATGCCCCCAACTGGGAATCGCATGGGTGACCCTTTGGTTCTCAGGCCGGCACACCATCCACTGGAGCCACATCAGCCAGGGCAAATTATGGTGAACTGACGATGCAGAATGCAGTGGGAGGAGCTCAGGCCTAGGCAAACCACGGACTGGCCTCTCAATGTCTTCTGGCAGAAGCTGTGGAGGCCTCGGGCTTTGGTCATTTTCAACCTTCCGCGATTTCAGGGCAGTTTGGTCAGGTCTAGCAAACCTACACACCAACTGAATCGGCTGCGATGTCTACTGTAAGCGATTAGGCTGGTGAAAAACAAACTTTTAAACCTGTATAGTTTTCATCAGACACCTGGCTGATGCTTCCGTACCTGAACAAGTCCCACCTGACAACACCTTGCCTGGAGGCACCATCTCAGCCTGGTGCCCACACCGCTAGTGAACTCATTACCCCAAATTACTAAATCAGGCTAAAAATATTTGCTTTCTAAAAAGAGTTATCACATAAAACACATAGAATTTTAATTTTTGATAATTTATGTTAAATTTTACAACTTATATAACATATATTCTTTTCAGGCAAAAATAAAAGGATTAAGGAAAAACTCTTTTTTTCCGGTATGTGAAAACAAATGGGTTAACTAACAACTAGAGAGTTGCTGTTCTTATTTGAACACTTGTGTGAGCCCTTGGTATCATGCATGGTCCCCAACCATCAGCATCACCTGGGAATTTTAAAAATGCAAATTCCTGGCCCACACTTCAGACATCCTGAATCTGAAACTCTGGTCCAGCGATCCATGCTTTCTCAAGGGCCCTGGCGCCTCTGATGCATACTCAGGCTCAGGAACCGTTCCCCGAGAGCTTGTCTCTCAGCGGTGGGACAATGCTGTATGGTGTGGCGCTGCCCAAGCAGAACACTTAGGTCCAGGGCCCCCGGTCAGTAATAGTGGACACCAAAGTGCCCCAACCCCCATTTTTAAAGTGCTCCTTAGGGAGAAAAAGACTGTATGTCTAATATCACATCGTTAGTTAACTTCCATAGGTATCTACATCTGCTTTGTCACAGATATGTATTTAACTCCACCTAAGACTTATGTTTTACAAAATGTCGTACTAGGAATTTCTTATTTACTTTGGTCAAATGTTACAGCTTTAAAATATAATTTATTTTGATTGTGAGACAGACACTTCATTAACAAGAACAACAAAACACATTGCAAAAGGGCCGCCTCCTGCGGTCAGAAATCTCTCAGCCCTGTAATGACACCTCCCAGGGCAAGAGAGAGAAGGAGGAACACAGTTTGCTGGCCCCATCTACTAGTTCATAGCAGATCTTTTAAGGCTATGAAGGATCAGTTTTCTAGTTGCTATAATGAAAAATATCCTTCACAAGCTCCTAAAGTGTATATTAATAGAATAAAATATTAGAATCTATAAAAGCAATCTGAGAGTCTTGTGTGAGCAGAGTTAGTAATATTTTGAAAGCAAAATTCCTATTATTACTGATATTAAAGAATATTCTAAAACCTGAATATGTGTAATTAAAACTAATATAAAACCTAGCACTCCCTATTATTAAGCATACTTAATAATTATTAAGTATGGAAAAAAAATACAATGAGCAATACTTTTAGGCTAACGTGTTATAGTTTCACTATATCATAAACATTTTTCTTGAATGACTGATAGTAAACAAAAATAAACTGATACTTAGTAAACGAATATAGTTCAAAGGAAACGGGGATAAAAATTTGAAACCTCAAAACAGATTCTGAAGTCAAAGTATTTCATTATTTTTTTCAGAAACAAAAACATATTCTGAGGAAAGAAAATGTTGACAAACAAAAAAGAGAAATGGTGGAAATCTAATTCATAGCTAATTACATATTCACAAAACATACATATGTACAATTGCTATAGAGTTAAACATAAATTGAAAACTTACAATTAAGAGACCAATATCCACATCTTTCTTGGTCATAAAAAGTTCTCTGATTTGTTCACACTGCAAAATTTCTTTATTAATATATTTGGAGTAGTCATTTGCAGGCTGGCCGTATTTACATGGCATTACAGACGTATGGTTGGGTCCACAAGCATACAGATAAAAGGCCTCTTGGGAACCAATCTTAGCTCCTAATTGCAGAAAAAACAGTTACTTATTGAAAACATTCCAACCATAATTTTTGACAAAAAGCAAGAAACCAAGAATTTTTTTATGCCAGGTTCTTTTAGTTGTTCACTATATTTTGTAAAATTGGTTCAAGTCCCAATTTCCAATTTGATGATAGATGAATTTATATATGTACAAAGTTAGCTCCTGATAAAATAATGAAGTGTTTATTTGCTCCTTAAACTAGAAAACAGGTTTTTTGTTGTTTTGTTTTTCAATAAATGGAAAGCATATCTCAGCAGATTCCTTTTTAAAATGAAATGTGAATTGGTATCTTTATTCCTTCCATTCATCTATTTAATAAACATTGTCTGAATGCTACTGTCTGGTTTAGTGATGTATTTTTTTAAATATTATTTCCCTTTTCCCTAAATTTTGGTATTTTTATAGACTACACTGAAATTATAATTAAAGAGGCAATGATTCTAGTTTGCCTGTCAAAATACTGCATTTTTCAGGATTACAAAAATGAAACTGATTTAATATAAGCTTCCTTTTGGGGAGTGAGGGTAGGAAGTATACCGCTGCATTAAATGTACATATCAATTATAAAAAACATCTAGATTATTAAAATGTTAAATATTTAAAAAGTCATCTTGAAATCTAGGAAACATAGTATTTATTAAGTACAAGGGATTAATATTTTACCCAGGGTAATTTAGTTAGTTTAAGAGGAAACACAGTATTTATTAAGTAGAAGGGATTAATATTTTATCCAGGATAATTTACTTAGTTTAAGAGGAAAAATATACCATTGAAGAGGAGTAAATTTCCCAGGTCCCATTTTCCAGCCAACTGCAAAAACTCTTCTTGGGATGATAAACAATGGCCAATCATGCAAAATGTTTTATTGTTATCAGATGACAAACTTGTTTTTCTTGGAAGCATAAAATCCAAAGTAACATCAGGTTTCCTACATTATAAAAACAAAGTTAAGTCAATTACCTCACGAGGACTAAGTATGAAGTATTTTTAAAGAGTGAGTGTTTAATGATGGGAAATTCTTGAACGGTTTTTTTGGTTCAGTATCAAACAGTTGATATGGAGAGAACTGGTTCCGCTGTCTCGGTCTAAGGTGCTGGCTGTGCCCAGGCCCCAGAAACTGGGGAGCCAAACAGAGACACCTGAGGATGCAACACTGGGCCATGGGAAGTGACCTGACATTTGCTGCAAGTTTTCTAAGACATTTGATTTCTGCATATGCACCTTCCTGGTCTATAAACAAAACCCAACCACCTCCCCCTAATTTTGCCCACACATCTCCCATTTTGGTAAACAACTCTTAAAAGTTCAGGTCCCCTATGAGGTCTTCAAAGACTATTCAGAAAAAAAGGATCACTTCTTCAGGTTTTGCTCTGACTAGCCATTGAAATGCCAATGATTTGTTGCATTTTTTGTTTTTGTTTTTTCAATGCTAAGTCATTACAGAGCTTTTGATTAGTCTCTTGTTTTCCCAGAAATCCTTACAGGAAAGGTAAAACAAGCTTCCTCACAGACACATGTGATGGGAGTGCTTCTCATCTAGTCAACGCTGCAGAGCACCCGGTTCTACCCCTACTTTGGGAATGTTTTAAACTCCATGTAAAGATAATGATGGTAACTTAAAGGCAAAGTGTGTGAATAAGATAAAGACTTGGAATAAGCTAATCTGGTTAACTTTTAATGAGAAATTCTGCTTTGGTATATATTTATTTAAAAACTTTCCCCTAAGGCTTTGTGTTTCATATTTACCATAAATTTAACTATTTTATAGAAATATTTTTAATGAAGAAAATACGTGAGATAACTTCCTTTTTACATTGGGGTTTAAATGACACATTAGAGATGACTTCCATTACACGCATCACTTTCTTGAACCGAATAAATGGCCGTGACTAAAACACTACTGACACCTAGTGGAGGTATGACAATGTAGCTTTAAAGGGTAAAGAAACCTTATTGCATGATCAATGCAAGATGAATTCGACAAATATTAAGTATTTACTATGTACTATATATTCCTACCAGATCTGTGTGACATTCATCATTTAAAAATTAATTGAAAAATATTAGTTGTTTTTCAGCATCATTATGTATTACTAAAATGGCCTCTTAATATACATTATTTGTAGGAATTATTCTATTAGTTCTGAAAGTGATACAGATAGTACCAAATTTCAATCAATGGAACAATATATTTGTCCTTGATCACTTGCTCATTGCTCTATTAACAGATATAATCATTAACTTGTATAAAACGGCAAAAAAGTTCCTTCAAAGTAATGTAGAAATAAGTGGGTGGGTAAAAAACAGTGGTAGGCCAATCAAGTGACTACGCTCACTAACCTCAGAAATGTCCACAGTGAACACTGGAACCCTCACTCTGAACACTGCCTGCAGCTGACCTGGGTCAGGAAAAGGCTCTAGGGGCAGTAACACCTAGGCTCCAACATGTGGGCGCTGCCTAGGGTCAGGGTCAGAGTTGGTGCCATGACTTTGGGTCAGTGACTTTCCTGGCTCTGGGTCTCAGGGGCCTCCCATGTGAAACAGAGAACAAGATACCTGCTTCACAGTGCTGATGGGAGGACTAATGGAGGTCACTGGGCACATGCTGAGAGTTCGAGAAATGGGGAGGGAGAGTCCAGGAAAAAGCAGCTCCCTGTTCACAGCCAGATCAGAGCTCCAGCCCAGCTAATTCAGGGTTCTGGAAACACACTTGCTGGTTGGCTACAGCGGCCATTCTGGTTTAGGCAGTTGTAAAGACTGAGAATGACTCAGAAAATAAATTCTTAGGAATATAGAAACGAAGCTTCAATGATGTGTTTCCATGTATTTTAAAGAATAAACAAAAACAAAGCCCTTGATTTTGTTTCCAAATCCTGTTCCAGGGGCCGACACTGGGACTAGCTACGCTACAGCCATCACAAGCCAATTCTCCCACCTTCCTCTGGGGCTGCAGCCTCCCCTCGAGTCTCTGAAGGCCTCTGTCCTGCCTGGACACAGCCTCCCTCCTGCTCATGGCGCCCCCATCTCCCCCTCCCTCCTGTCGGCTTGAGTCTCCAGGAATCTGTTCCTGGAGAGGCTTCCCTGATCCATCTCTCTGACGTGGCAGACCTGATACTTTCTGTCCTGGGACCTGTTTGTTACCTTCACTGTGTTTGCCACAGTTTGTATGGATTCCTTTAGCTGTTTGCTTGCTGTCTGCTTCCTCATCAGACTGTGAAGTCAAGAAGGCACAGGGCATGGCTGTCCTGTGTGCCACTGCCCCCAGTCTAACAGAGCTCGTGCTTGGCACACACACAATAATTCCTTAATAAGTATGTGCTTATTATGTGCATATGAAATACACACATAAGTATGTGCTTATAGGTCCCCTATATGCTTATTAAGCACATACTTATTAAGTGGTTAATTTGTGCTAAGGGTATATTATTTATTTCTGTGGTCCAACCTAGTTGGAGGGATTTTTGAGAGAATTGTGAGATAATGTATATAAAGTGCCTAGCAAAAGTTCTGCAACACAACAGGTAGGCAATGTTTTATGGTCCGTGCGATTAAATCCAGACTCCCCATTGTGGCATTCAGGCAGCTTCGCCATGTCCACTCATTTTTTCCTTCTCATTATTCAACTTAGACTCTTCCTTCTGGCCAGCACAACCCTTTCCCAGGCCACACCAATTTCTAATACTGCATCCTTGTTTCATGGCATTTCATTCAATAAAACACTTCCCAACTCTTACAAATCCAGGATACCTTGTAGCTTTCTCAGGGTTACATTTTACATCAAGATGCTCCAGAAAATATTTCTGATTAACTTGACCCATAATTCTCCTGGCCGGTAAAACCCCTATAGCACTTATTGCCCCCGAGTCTGTCACCTAGTACATCTCCAGGGCACTGTCTCAATCTAGCTCCTGACACACTGGCTTTCATTTTTCACTAGTCATACTAATTTCTTTGATCCTTGTTTTAATTTAGGCATTAGCCTTATTAGTCACTTAATTTAAATAATCCTTCTGGTTTAATTTTATAATATATGGGTTGAAGGACCAAATTATAGTTTCCTGATCTAATATATATATATATATTTAGACACATGAATGTCTAAATGTCTAGATTTCTGTATTGCTTCCCCAAACCCAAATATTGATTTTCAACAATTACTTCTATGGGAAATTAACTTTGTATGGAAGTGATGAATAGGAAAATATCTAACTCTGACCTAGGTTCCTGTGTTAATACAAAGTAAATTTTATCCACAGTTTTCTGCAATCTGCTTTAGAAGGTATAACAGACTAACTTTAAAATTGTAACTGAGGTTAATAAGCATTTACTAAAAATGCTCCATACCTCTGTCCAGAGACCCATATGGAGATTTCCCCGTGAATATTCTTTTTCCCCTGGGGTTGCTGCAAGTAGGTGAGCACTACATGTTGCCATTTGCTTGGGAGGAAAACATTCTCCTGTGATTCAGCTTGAGCTAGTAAAACAGTTTTCGTATCATCATTCGAATCCGTGCACATACTACATGAGGGGAGAAAGGATACAAGCTGAAAACATGGAATTTCGGGTCTCAGTATTTAACACATGTATAACAACTATAACCGTATATATTTAAGTGAGATTAAAAATCAGTTCTATTTTTAAACTAACTTGAAAAGTTAGTAGGTCTTTGTTTCACACAATAATCTGCTTAGTTATTTTATTATATTATTGCCTCAATTCATGAACTAAAATAGATCAGGCTCATTTGCTAGTGTTAATAATTTAGGCAAAAAATTTCAGAATTCAATTCACACAAAAAATTCATCATTACTATTTATAGTCATTCCCATTTTAGAAATTATGATGTAATATTTGGTTCATATAAAAATTAATACCTATTGTACATACATGTCTAAGTGCTAGGATGTGCTGGAGGTCTAACCTACATTGAGGAATTGCTGAGAAAATTAGGATGTAATATATAAACAGTACCTAGTAACTTTTATAAACTTTACAAAGCATATATTCTTAAACATCATATTTTTTTAGTTTTAAGCTTTATAAAAATAGCCTCATACTATCCATACTCACCCAATACAAATAAAAGACTTATATCTAAACTAGTTAACAAAGGAAGTAGGGAAAAAAAGGAACAAGATAACAAGATCTTAAGCTTATTAGATAGTGGCTATTAAGTATATAATCTGCTTATGGAAAACAGCTGTCTAATGTTAACAACATCTTAAGATCATTGCAACCTCATGGAATACTTCCTTAAATAGGACTTCAGTAAGTATTTTGTCTCGAATCTGACCGAGATTAACATAACCTACTTCAGAGTTTAATTATAGATTTTTAGAGAGAATAGACTGTACACAGGTGGTATTAATAACTGTTAGAATGCAACTCGTTTTTTAATAAGATTTTTGTTTTGCTGTGATGATCTTTATTAGCAGATTTTCACAGTTAAGTCTCTTACATAAACTATTTAAATACATGACCTATTTGTGGGGATCTGGGATAATCAATACCGAAAGATGAACGTGCCAGTGCGGGGATCAGCCCACACTTGGATCATCAACACTCTGGATCCCAATGAAACCACGTGGACACAGCCTTCCTCTATGAGCCTTTCACCGGGATTGACGTACTCTGCACCTTCTGGTCTGTTGTTCTCTGTGAGAAAAGATGTTAGAATGATCAGTAGAGTGGTTCATAAAAATTGAGTAAAAGAGTGAATAAAAAGAATACAAAACATGGTTGTTCATTTGTAATAATTTACCCATAATGTCTCAACCTGTTCTGTTCCACACAATAGTATCTCCAAAGTTTAGATGTTTATTAACTCCAAAAAGCACCAGGAGTGAAATAGTAATTGAGTGCATTAAAAGTTATTAAATGTTTTAAAATACATGATAACTGAGGACTAATCGGAGGAAGGAACAGACCCACTGTGACGTCACTGCAGTGAACTATCACAATCTGTGCCACGGTTCTGTCACCATCCCATGGACCTCAGCCCAGGGGGCACACACAATGGTCACAGGCCCTGCACTGCTGAGACCGTCCTCCTATTATTGTGCAAGCATGATTTTTAAAAATGGATATTCAAATTCCTTTTAGAAAAATTGTGTTTGAATAGGTTCCCTGACGAGTGGTCTTTGAATGCAACTGCTGAGTGCTTTTGAGACTCTACACAGTTTCTCTCAGGTAGACTAAGGTAAGGGTTCTGTGCTTTGAGTTGTCTCGTTTTTCATGCTGACTTTTCTTTCTCACCACTTCAAAACCCAGCACTGCCTGAATGGGTATGACAAGCTGAATCCTCAAGCTATCCATCTACCTAGGACCACGACGCGTCACTTTATGTAAAGCTTTGTTAACTAAGACATACTGGAATAAAAATGCATGTCCAAAGGCTTAGACTTTTAAAGAAGATGAACACTACAGTTATTAGACTGCATACATATTTGTTGTCATTTTTCAACAGGCATTGCCACTACCAATTTTTAAGAACACTCCCCCTAGCAATGATGATAGTCTTAAAAAAGAGTTAAATTCATTGATTATAATGAAGACTGCTGCCCAAGACATAAGATGTATAAAGGACTCATTTCTGATGCAATATTAAAAAAAGTTTCCATATCAACTCAGAATTTGTGCAAAGACTAGAACAAAAACCAGCATGCACCCAGGATTTGTAGAGTAGGACTATTATAGGTGTTTCTTAATTTAATGTTCACAACAATCTAATGAGGTAAATATTATCCCCATTTTGAGGGTGACAGAACTAGGCGGAACTGAGGTGCTCAGTGGTACACAGCTGGTTTATTAGCAAAGAGGTATTATCACTGTAGTATTTTTTTCTCTCTTTAACATTTTAATATGTTACTGTTTTTAACTATTCTTTTAAAATGTTTATGTAAAATTATCTAAGATGTGTCCTAATACATTTTTATAATAAAAAATTTAAAAAGTTTTTCCATTACCTACTTGTCTCAGGTCATTGTGCATATCTATTCATTTTATGAGAGACTGTTTACCTTATGACTGCCGCCCCCAACTTAAATATGAGGGGGCGACCTGCCCTGTTTACAGTGACGGGTGGGTGTAGACGCTGGAAACCAGACAGTGGTAAAGGCCAGGTGTCACAGCCCAGAGGTTCCAGTGGGGTGGGGGAGCGCCTCCCCATGGCATCACCCCTAAATATCTGTCCTATCGAGTCCCCTCATCCCTTCCATGGACCCTAAGAATTTCTCTGCCTGCTTTACTTCCACTACCAGCAGCTGCTTCCTAACGAACAGGTTCTTGCTGCCCTAGACATGTCAGGACCAAGGTGTCATCTCGTATCAGCACAATAGCTAGCCGACCCATTATAAGAAGGACTGGAATCCAACCTATTCTACTGTTGGAAAACGCGGGATACATTCTGACTCTCTGGGACAGGAACTGGGAGGGCACTAAGGTAAGATACAGCTTGAGAAAGCAAGGTGGAACGAAAAGAGAGAGAGGAGACGCGATGGGGACTGACTAGTGGCTGGGAAACAGCAGGATGGAAACACGGCTAACATCAGGAGCCACCCTAACCCAGTAACAGGCCAGGGAAAAGACAGGAAATGGGGATGGTGACCTCCGCCACAGCTGTATATGTGGTGTGTGGCCCCTCCACCCGCACACAGACACACACACACACGTGCGCATATAGCAAACATACAGAAGAAAATGGGGTTTTCAAGGCTAACTCACAGCTCAGGTCATGGCAAGTCAGGACCTGCCATTACTAAGGCATGTAAGGAGAAGAACACGTTAGGAGTAAGTAAGGACTCGCTGTATTCTTACAGGTCAGCCGAAACTACAGCACAATAAAGCTGAATGTGACAGATAACACCGTCTTCATACCTGTTCCATCAAAACTACTATCCTGTAAAATTAATGATTTCTTTCTTTTCCTGATTGTCTTTCGTTTTTCTGTGGAACTCTCAGCTTCATGGACACACTCCACATTGAACCACAGGGAAATGCTGAACCCTTCCGAAAGGTGTGGCCAGCAGTTCTGTCCCAGCAGCGGCAAGTGCACCGGGGCGACGTGCCAAGAGGAGAGCAGCTGCTGAGGAAAACTGTCACTGTCCGCCTCCTTCTTGCTCCATGAAACTCGCGCTCTCCTCCATAATCCCATGGCCTTGCCGTTGAGAATCCCAGGGCCCTTCTGTGATGAAGTACCACTGCTTAAACTTGGAGTGTGCAGTAAAGGGAAGGTGAGATACTGTAAGGGGCTCATAGCAATATCACTTTCAACAATTTTCAGAATACCCAGGAGAAGGATTTCCTAGAAAAAAGAAAAACGGAACTTTACAATCACATTACAAGGAACACAATAATCTTGAAATTCAGGTTATGAATGAACATACAAACATACCCATACACCTATCATCATTCCTACTTACACGCCTCCAGTCTACCACGTCATCACATGTTCATCTTTTGTAGCGTTAAGATAAAAGATGAGAGACTTCATATTTTAAAATCTTTTGTGGTTAATTTGTTTTAGATGTAGGTGCTTTTATGGTACAAACCTAAAAGTTACAAGTTGGCCCTAAGTATTAGAAATTAAATACAATAATTTTACCATGAATCATTTCTACCAAGGAAAGATGTTTATTTACAAGTAGATATAGTTGCTTCTCTCAAATATTTTTAAAGGAGGAATAGAACCAGAGACCTTACAAAAGTTCCAGATTTCTGAATGATATTTATAGCATGACTGGTTTTATAAAGCTGAGTGCTCAATTACTTTCCAATTTACTTGAGATGTCTTTTCCATAATCAAATAAAATTTTTCATCTGTGCTTGGTAAACTAAAATAAGGTTTTTAGGTTTTATTTATAATACAAGTTTTCAGTTAAACTGAAATGTGGAATATATAGAAAAGGGAGAAACAGCAATGACTAAGAGGACAAGTGAGAAAAAGATTAACCTCGGTACAATCAAGTATAGTGCCCTACTCATGCACAAATGGACACCTGATGTTGACCATGATGGGAAATGCTCTCAGAACATTCCGTAAATGCACAGTCAGAGCTCAGCCATCGGCGCAGGTGGTTTCTCAGCTCACGCTCCCTGGAGCTCAGAGCCCTGCAGGGCCCGCGGGCTAAGGCTGTGGGATGTGCAGGGCTCGGGAGCAGCAATCTTGCTTCAAAGGGAGTAGCTGCAAGGTCTTCTGCCTCATCTGCTTATGTTTCTAGTTGATATTTCATTATAAAAATGGGTCCGTTAGCAAAGAAAAGTCTGAAAGTCACTAAGCTACAATGATGCAGAGGGGAAGTGATAAATTACTGAAGAGTGACTAATTGTCTAAAAATAGGATAATTCTCAAAATGGTTATAATTACTCATAATTACCTTCTCTTTGGTGATTAAAATTACTGAGTACTTCTTAAGCACAAAAAAGACTGGGGTGGGTTGGGGGTAAATGGACTATGATCTCACTGAAACGTCTGATTAGCCAGAACAGAAGAGAATGATTCAAGTATGTGCAAATAATAAAAGACCTGGGAACTCACAAATAACAACATGGAGTTGACTGTATAATAATGACCACATCAAAAGAGAAAGCTTAGTGATTTTCAAATACTTTTAAAAATTCTATTAAATATCAGTGAAAATTTTAAATTATAGCATATTTACTGTACAAGGAGATTTCTCCAGAAATATTCTCAAAAGAAGGGTTAGCTCTTCTGAACATGTTCTTGAACTCATCAAAGACACCAAAAGGTCCACCAATCCTCTCTGGCATGCTACGTTAAAGAAAGACAGAGGGAAAAATTAAAGCTGAATACACAGTTAATTAAAGGCACGGAATAAGCAATTTCACTGAAAAAGATCAAACATTCCTGTCACATTTTAAATGGACTATAAACAACCTAATGTGCGGAAGAAATAACAATATGATTAAATGCAAACCAACTAACCAACTGACAAAAAACAACAAAATCACTTTTCTTAATGATTGGTTAGCTCCAAGTCAAGTAAAGGTACTATTTAAAGACGCATAAAAAGGTGAAGGGGGTTAAGGGAAAAAAAACCCAATTCATAGACACAACAGTGTGGTGATTATAAGAGGGAAAGGGGGTCCTGATTAGTGTTTCTCACATCATGTCTCTCCCTCTCTTTCTCCCTTCCTTCCCCTCTTACAAAAAATAAATAAAATCTTAAAAAAAAAAAAGAGGGAAAGGAGTAGGGGGACGTAGAAGTGGGTAAAGGGGGCACAAATGGTGAGGAAGGAGACTTGACTTAGGGTGGTGAACACACAATACAATATACAGGTGATATATCATAGAATTGTACACCTGAAACCTATGTAATTTTATTAACCAATGTCACCCCAATTAATTCAATTAAAAATTAATTAACGTTTTAAAAAAGCATAAATTAATATAGTATTTATTAAGTTGAAAATAGCCTTGTTATCTTGAAAATGTTTAAATTATAATTTTTACTTTCTAAATAGAAAACCAGATGACAAAAGTAGAAATATTACACATTATAAAAACAGTTAAATATTACAAACAATTAGTTTGAAAATTTTCTTTATTCTATCAGGGGATTTAGAATAAAATACAATTGGCTGTACACAAATTCATAGAAATTTTAATAGTATTTGTAGCACACATTACAGTATTCAAAGTATATTTGCATGCATTATCTCAGTTGTTCCTCACCCCCTAGGAAAGTCCTACAAATTAATATTATCTCAACCTGAGACATGACAAAAATAACCCTACTGAGAAGCCTTAAGGACAGAAGCCATGCTGAAACCATGTATTTAGCAGAAGCAGTAAACCAGTAGATTCATCTGGAAGGAAACTTGCAACAAGACTGTAAAATAGCACAGACTTTATCATGTAATTAACATGACTTCATTAGAAGTTTGAGAGCAAGAAAGAAATAATGATCAAAGTAAAGTGTGTGTGTTTAAATTTGGTTTTTCAGTTCAAAACTGGCAGGTTCCAGTTCAAAATGGGGAAGGAACACACACATGCACATGTGTGTGCGTGCGCGCACACACACACACAGTATTTGCCTTTGGTTACTACTAGAAATTCGCTGAACTAAAAGTACAGAATTACAAAAAGTAAGAAACTCATAAGAGCAAAACAAAACAAAACAAAACAAAACAAAACAAAACAAAACAACAAAAAGGTGGGCAAGGCAGTGGGCACTGGGAACACATCAGGTGAGAAATTCAAAAATATTTCCGGAAAATAGAGGAGTCAATAGAAGAGAAAGCTGCAGCCTAGAATCTCTTTGCGCCACAAAGGGGGTCAGAGGAGTGGAGAGCCAATCTGTCCCTAAAATCTGAAGAGGAAGTTAAGAACAGGGTTGCAACACAGGCACTGATAGAAGATCTGTCTGTGAACATCCATTCCTGCCCTTGATTCTGAGTATGGAGCACAGACAGCTCAGCTTTTACTTTTATGCCCAAAACCTGATAACTCTTCTCTAAAGAAACGGAATGAATCGCTACGCAGAAGCTGGGGTGTATAGTGGGACGTTAGCATCAGGGCTACTAAGTGTGACTGTATAGTCTGGCCAAGCTGCTTATGAAACATCCAGAACAGGCAAATCTATGACTGGAAATAGACTGGAGATTGCCAAGGGCAGGGGAGGGTGTGTGAGAGGGCTATGGGAAATGGGCAGTGACTGCTCAAGGGAATGGGGTTCTTCTGGAGTGACACAACGTTCCAACACTGACTGATGATGTCATGACTCTGTGAATGCACTAAGAAACACTGAACTGAGTGTTTTGAATAGGTGAACTGCATATGATTGTATCTCAATAAAACTGTTATTAAAGGATAATGAAATAGGCCCTGACTGGTGTGGCTCAGTGGGTTGGGTGTTGTCCCATCAACCCAAAGGTTGCCAGTTCAATTCCCTGTCAGGGCACATGCCTGAGTTGCGTGCTGTCCCCTAGCTGGGGGCGTGCAAGAAGCAACCAATCAATGTTTCTCTTGCACAATGATGTTTCTCCCTCTCTTTCTCCTTCCCTTCTCCACTCTCTAAAAATAAATAAAATCTTCTTTTAAAAAAAGATAATGAAATAGAATCTCTCAAAGCTAAGATGGAAATGTGCTCAGACCAAAAGGGTCTACCACGTTCCTAGCACGATAAATAAAAATATACTCATACACTAAATAAGTAAATGGGGGAGAAGGGAAGCTTTTCCTCAGAGTACAATCCCAATTATTAAACATAAGAGGAATGATGGAAATAGTCACTATTTGGCAAACACGATAGTATTAACTATTTTGGTCAAGAATCATTAATGGATGCTCAAATTAGCAGGTTAAAGTATGATAACAAAAAGGGTATTTAGACAGTCTCAAGTTATCTCCCACAAGATATTTACTATTACAAAGAGAGAACAGCAACTTTACAAGGGAGAAACCTGGCAAGACACCACCTTAACCAAGTGATCAAACTACACACCACCAATCGGACACAGGTATTAGGAACACCTGGATGCGATGCACTGAGAAAGGCATGCCTCACGTCTGGTGCACCTGCTAAAAATGCTTAGCTTGAATTCATCACAGGGAAGCATCTAACAAACTCAAAGTAACACTTTCTGTATGTTAGCCTTAATTCTCCAACCAAAATTTAGGTTTTTTTCCAACTAAAATGTAGGTTTCTGTATATTATATACAGTAAAATCATATTATCTGGTCATTAAGAATTTCTCAACTGTCTGTGAATACAAAGTAGACAGAAGGACCCCGTCACTCTCACACAGCAGCAATCCTGCAGTGTTTACACCTGGTCACAGTCCTCGTAAGGCCACCTCTATATCTCCGACCCCAAACAACTCCCTCAGTCTCTTAAAATCTAGATTTTTCTCTGTAAAATCCAGGAACTTGTACTATGTCCACTGCACTGGGTGGGTCTGAGGAACAAAAGAGATGATGCATGTGAAGCTAGTTTTGAAACCACAGGGCGCGATGCCAAAGGGAGCCCTTATTATCCACCCTTCATTCCACACAACGAAATTGTTTCCAAAGTATTGTGTAAAACTAACATTTTCAACGCACCTTGAAAATCAGAATCAGCCTGTGTTAAAATACTCAAGAACCCTCCTAAAAGATTTTTCACAGTTCCCTGAAGATTAAAAAACAAAACATAATAAATTAAATTTCTTACCTCATGAAAGCATGAAGCACTGTGATGTAATAAATTATTTGACAGTCTACTGTATATACATATATACATATTTAAAAGGACTGAAAAGAAGGCTATATGTAGGATTACACACAATTTTCATTTTATTCCTCACAATGCTTTTGTTTTCTAATTTGTCAAAACAATGATCATACATTAAAATTAAATTGCAATTTAAAATACATTACCTATTCTCAGAAATATACTAGGAGTCATTATTAGTTGGTCAATGACATCATTAACTTTTTATTCTACTTTAGAGAACTATGGAATTAGAAGGCATTTAGAATACCACTTGCAGCTATAATACATGTCTAAGGTATTATAAAAGATATGTAATCATCTCAAATAATCTTCAGACAAGTTGAGTGATAAAGGAGATGAGTAGTTGGGGCATGAGTGGGATAAATATTGATCTCATTTAATGAAATACATCTCTTACCTGCTGCATAAGTAGGAAAATATTCTTTTCTTTCTGCCTGATGATTTTCAAAAAACTCTCAAATACGTGGGCAAGCACATCAAGTCTGGCTTTACCAGAGGAAAGCAAACTTAACTCCAGCATACAAATCTCAGGATACATTATCTCCCCATGAGTGAGGTTTTCAAGTATGTCATTTGGATTGCTTGATGCAGTGAGACCTTCCGGTTCAGGCTTTATGCCTACCCCTGAAAGGGGAAAAGAAAAAAGATTCTTTTTATTCCCTACACACTGACTAAATATTTAAAATCCCATTCATCATTTGAAAGGTCTAGTGGCAAAAGTGCTATTACTAAGATGTTCACAAAACCTTTTCCTACAACGTGACTTTTGATAGAGATAAAATATCCTGAAAAATCAAGTCTTAGGGATATTTTGAAGATAAATGAGTAGCCTTCAAAGTAATTTTGATCTTCAACAGGACTACAAATATTATCAAGAGCAAGTTTTACGGACATGTGATACAGATTTAGCACATTCCTCTGACACACACATACACAAATACTGTCCCAAACTTTCTAACCCCAAATACCTAAGTCACAGGGCAGTTCGCATGCTTGCCCATATCTCTATGAAAACATGGGCTTGGCTGTGAGTTGGATAAATTCTATACTTTGCCTTCTTCATAAGTGAGAAATAGATACTTTCTCAGTAAATATCACATTTTGGAAAATTTAACTCATAAGCTCTTCAAGAGACTGCTATGCTCTTAAACAGTTCTCATATAAATTAGAAACATTTCTAACTAGATCAGAATTCTTTAAATTAAGATCTAGTTAGCAAATGTATAAAAAGGAGGAAATCTGTCATTATAAAACCATGTCTGTGTCGCTGATAAAACCTACACTATTAAACCGAAATTCTTTCAAAAGCACCTGCTTGGGGTGTGCGTGGAGGAGGAATTGGAGGAAGGTGGCCAAAAGGTGCAAACTTACACGATAAGTAAGTACTAGGGATGTAATCTATGACGTGGTAACTATAGTTCCCACTGCTGCAGGATATACAGGAAAGTTGTTAAGAGAGTAGGTCTTAAGAGTTCTCAACACAAGGGGAATTTTTGCTCTTTTTATTGTCTCTATATGAGATGATGGGTGGTCACTAAACCTACTGCAGTAATCATTGCACGATGTATGTAAATCAAACCATCATGCTGTGTATCTTAAACCTGTGCACTGATGTCTGTCAACTATATCTCAATGAAGTTGGAAAAAACAAAAATAGTTTAATAAATCAAGTAAACCAGACGTGTGTGTGCATAGAGGGTGGGAGAAAGTAGGTTTATAGTTGTGACTATGCAAAACGAGTTATTCTTGTATTATCATTTATTTATTATTGTATTATTTATTAACCTACTTTCCCACCCCTGTACACACACACACACACACACACACACACACACACACACAATTTCAATTTGTGGTTTCTTACTTTACTTAAGTTTTTAAAAAAGATTTTAGTTATTTATTGATAGAGAGAGGGGAAGGGAAGGAGAGTGAGAGGGAGAGACACATCGATGTGCCAGAAAAACATCGACTGGCTGCCTTCCGCACGCACCCGACTGGGCCCTGGCCTGCAGCCCAGGCATGTGCCCCGGCTGGTAGTAGAACTGGCAGGGCGACGCCCATCCCGCTGAGCCACACCAGTTAGGGCTGTGGCTCTTTTTTAGTTCTCTTCACTCTCTTTTCAGTAAAAACAAAGCAAAACAAAAAACCTGCTCTGGGTCCATCAGGTCTATTAAGTAGGACCTGAGCGATTACTCTCATTCACTTGAAGGGAAGAGAAGATAGACCTTGGGGAAGATAAGCTACTGTAAACTTGGTGAGAACTCACAGTCCTGGGACAGTCAAAGGCCAGCCTGCAAAGAGACAGTGGGCTCTGATCAGCCCATCTTTTCTGTTCCACCCAAGGTGTGGGCCCTGAGGCATGGGATGGTGTGCACTGTGGTTCCGCCCCAAGGACAGATGAACTAAGGTGAAGCCTGTGCTGCAGCACCCTTGGAAGTCACAAAAAGGTGTCTGTGTTCCTTATGTTATTTAATCTTTACAACAAAGGCCGTGACATGCTCTTCCTCTCAATGTTTACGTGGACAGATCTTTTTTACACAGGCCTCAATGTAAACACAGCATCCTCAGAGGCCTCCTCTAGTCACCCAATCACCACCACATCACCCCGTTTTATTTCTTCAGACTGTTTATATCTGCTACGTATTGTCTTTTTCACTAGAATATACGTGAAAGCAGGGACTTGTTCTCCCCTGTATTCTTAGGTCGATGTCTGTGATAACAAAATCTACCTCGGTGTTTTCAATTGCAGGTATGAATGCCAGAATTCACTATGAAGGTCCAATAAAATGATGATGCAATACGCTTCTTAAACTGTAAAGCAATACACATTCTAAAGTAGTATTATTATGAGCCGTTTTGTTCATTAACAATTTGGCGAGTCAAATCACAAGTGCTCCTGTGAAATTTTACCGTCATCCCAGGTTTCACTGTCCTCAGGGTTGCTTTCACTGTCTGCTTCATAACCTTCTTCTTCAACCAAAAGTTTAAAACTACAACACTGAGCATCCTCGGCTTCTTCTGGAAAATCTCCAGGTTGGGATGACCACTCTTCTTCACACTGATGACTCTGTAAGATTTGTGCAATTAAAAGGCAAAACTTGCAACATTTGCTTATTTTTAGTAATATAATATTTATTATGTGAGTATCATTTTAAGAACAGCTTCAGTATTTTAAGAAAAAAATCTTATGAAATGACATTTACCACTATAAATTATGAAATTCATACAACAAAATTTTCCAGAATCTCTCAGACAATTTGATTAACACCTCAAAAACGGGTGGGAGGTGTTTCTAACAGAATAAGCTACAGGTCATTTCAGTTTTTGTGAAAAATAAATCTAAGAAATTACATTCTACTTATATAATGGAAATGACTAAAAACCACAATGAGGTGGAATTATACTTCTTACAACTTAATCCTAGTAAATATGTATTATTTTTATATATCTATTCATGGAAAAAGATTTTTCCACAGAATTTTTATATATGTTTTGTAAATTAGATAACAGAGAGGATATAAAAAAATTTCAAAAGGATTAATTTTAAGATTTCAGACTGCAATTGTCTATATATAAGCATCTCAGACAAATACCATATGATCTCACATGTGGAATCTAATGAACAAAATAAATTGACAAACACAATAGAAACAGATGCATGGACACATGGACCAGACTGGCAGCTGTCAGAAGGGATGGGGGAAGGGGGACTGGATGAAAGAAGGTGAAGGCATTAGCCAAAGATCACACATGCATAACCCATAGACACAGACAACCACGTGGTGATGGCCAGAGGGAAGGGGGGGAGAGGGCTGGTTAAAGGTGGGCAGATGAGGGGAAATGGGGGCATCTGTAATAATATCAACAATAAGAACAAAGGAAAAAAAAGAGTTCCAACATTAGCTTCCTGTGCAAAATCCTGCAGCATGAAATTTCCCTTTTCTTATAAAAATCTACAAATATCTTCACTTTAGACAACATGTTCACTTAAAGGTAGACTAAAGTAGGTCTTTAAACATTTTTCCATTAACCTACTGATTCAGTAATATCACAGCAGCATTAGTAGCTATTTCAGTCCGTTTTTAAGTTATGACAAACAGCAACATAAAATATTATGGCAGAAGGTGATCAAATGTCATATATATGGTTAGACTAAGGAATTCAAAGAGAAGTTATATAAAGATGAAGGGCAGGTGACAATTAATTAAAGGTAAAATAAACATGAAAGGTGAGGGAAATGAACTAAATATGCATCATGATTTCAGGGAAAAGTTTTAAATAGTTCTTTTAGAAGAAATATTAACATGAACACCTAAAAACTACGATTGCTATTTTCTCTGCAAGTACTAGTAATTTTTATGTGGAATGATTTAAAATGAAAGTGAGGGAAGTATTCTGGAAATATCAGTGGCACCAGTACAGATAAGATACCTGAGTCATCGCCATCCCTGAATTATCATTTAATAAACTGCCAGTTATTATATGTAAGACATCAAATCGAATAATACATTTCCGTCTTACTGGGAGTAATTCCCAGTCAGCTTCCAGATCAGATGAAGAAAAGCAGGTCGTGTTGCTCTTCTGTTTTCACAAGACGGGGCCCTGAGTAGATGCTACGCGGCCCAGCTGATGGGATGCACAAAATCCTGGCCCACACGTTCTAACCACATTCGTCCATGAAGTCCCATCCCACATGCTTCCGCCCCTTCTGGTCATACCCAGACGGCACCACAGAATTTTATTCATACCTTCTCAGTCATAGAATCGCTGTGGTCAAAGTCTGCTGAGTGGTCCCCCAGTGCGACTCGCAGCAGAGCATCGAACAAAGGCTTTGCCAGTTCTGTTTCAATCACCTTTGACTGGGAAAGATGGTCCCTCATCTCAAACAATATATTTTCCACAGACAAGCTCTAAGGTAAAATAAAAGACACTGAGAATATTAATAAAATGCTTTAAGAAAAAATAGAATAGAATAGTGACAGATGGTAATTTAATAAGTAGAAAGTCTATCCATTCATCTGCAGCTGACATGAAAGTAAACGGACTATATGAATACCTAGTCTTACATACACATCCAACTAGTACAATTAATGACATTTTTATTTATCAAATGTCTTACCTCCTTTGGTTTTGAATTTCAATGCATCATAAATTAATTGTGTCACAAAAATGATTAGTTGAAACTTCAGAGTTTCGAATAACCATCTCCGGATTCTACAAATTCCTTAAGACTCTAAGGAGCATTTATATTCTCATCCTTCTCTCTCCCCCTTTTTACTCCTGTCTTTGAAGGGAACTCTGGCTGCCTGCCTCACATCCCAATATTAGTTGATGAAGCCATAAAGATGGACAAGAGGCTGACATCTACCTTAAAGGACTTCCGATCCCATGCGAGGCACAGACACTCATACACAAGATATGACGACGGCCATACTAGAGCTATAAACAAAGTTCTCGGAGGACAAAACAAGAGAAAGTGCCTGAAAGACCTGTCAAAGGTGTCCCAGAGGAAGGGTTGTAGGAGAGGAACAGTGAAGAACTCACAGGAGACGGCAGGCATGCATTAGAGAGGAGGAACAGGCCAGGTTGGGGGACATGCACCAAAATACAGAATAATGACGGAGAACGGCATCTTGAGGAGTAGTCAGCTCAGGGGGGCTGGCTGCCCCTGGGGAAGGATGGCAGGAAGTGACGCTGAACAAGGAAGCAGAAGTAAGGCTGTCAGGGGCTCTGTAGCTACGCTAAGGAGTGTGGATTTTAATCGGGAGCAATGGGGGAGCATCAAGGTACTTAGGAGGCAACATGGAGGCAGCAGGAGAGCCTGTTGGGCTGATGGAACAGTGAGGGGTAGGCTAAATGGGAAGAAAAGACCTGCCACACTTGAAGTTTCCTTAGGAGAAGGGTTTGAAACTTCCTTTTGTGTTGAGAAGTGCTGGCAGGAGAAACTTGTAAGGGTATGAGGAAGGCAGAATATGTCAGGGAGAGAATCCAGTCAAAGGTGTGGTTTCAGAATAAATGTCCAGACCCCACCTAATACCAGGGAAAGCTCTGGAGCCTGGGCTGCCCCACAGAGGCTGTCCCCTCCACGAGAGCCATATCCGCCCGTCACTGGTGAACACCCTTCCCAGGTATCTTAGACAGGGCACCTCTCCTCAGGTGACGGGTGCAGGTGTGAGTCCTCAGCAACGGACACCTGCAGCAGATGGTGGACCGGGACATCAGCTCGGTCAGGGGAACTGGGCAGGGCACCAAACAGCATCATACCCAGACCGTAAAGTATGAACTTTGAAACACAATATCCATTATTACTCGCATATCTAATGCCTTTTAGGGCTGGTAACTTTGTCGCATGTGGGTTTTGCAGTCCAAACTGAACTGTAAGCTTCTTGAGGGCAAGAGCTGGGTCAGGCGCTCATCTGGGTCTTCCACGGCACCTGGTACCGTGGTGCTAAGCATACAGGCGTTTCTCAAAACTTAAGACTCTTTGGAAATACAAAACGACAAATGTATTACGATAGAACTTTTAAAAACATACCTATTTATTACACAATAGCTGGACAAAGGACAAGTTATTACCTGATCGGGTAACTCCAGCTCCACCTTGTGCTGACTAGCTCTGGTGCTATGAAGACAAATGGCCAGAAGCGCTTCCAAAAGTCGTATGCTCTGAAGTGACGCCTGACTTTCGAGATTTGTAAGTACCTTTGCTTCCTCAGGAGCAGCTCTGGCAGCTGAAACTCGATCCCCATTTATGTCAGGAATACGCTGTGACTCTAATTTACCTACAGTGTCGGCACTCTCCTTTACACTACTCAGTTCTGATGGTGCAGCGTGACTTTCCGCGGTCAGAGATAATGAATCCTCCTTCACAGTGATATCAGATTGAGAAGTTCTGATTAAATCTTGGTTTTCACTCACATCTTTTTCTCCCTCCTTTTTCCCTGGTTCCTCTTTATGATTTCTGAACAGTCTCTGTATGATCATAAATATCAACTTGTGGCACACTCGGACACCACCCAGCCTGTGAAACTGCTCCTGGACAACTGGACTCAACATGTAGATCCGACGACACATGGACCAAACATCTGCTGCTTGGTGCATGTGCTTGGGAGAAGGCAAGACAAGGCTCTCGAGAGGTAAACGTGGCAGCACGCGGTGCAGGGGCTCGCTGGCTGTGCTATCATAGCCAGAAGTGTCTTCTGAGTCATGGGTGGGCTCCCCATCAGAGTCTGCTTCTTTACTTACACACAAGAACGCCACACAGAGGAAGAGGTTTATTGTGTTGATGTGAACATCCTGGTTAACAGACTTTCGTTTCTTTGGGTAGGCGTCTCTGAGGCTGGCATAAAACTTGCTGAGACTCTGAGAAGAATCCGAAAGTGCCGGCTGGTCAGGAAAAGAGGTAACCGCATTTAGCGACGACAGCTCTTTCTGTTCAACGTCCATCCCATCTGTACCTGGAATCGAAGGCTCTTTCTGTTGTTCCCCGAGGCTCATTATCAGAGTTTCAAATGCTTTTAGGGAATGACCTCGAATACCATCTAAGTAATTTAATTCAATTATTTGACTTACTCCATTACAACTTAAAAACAAATCTCTTATTACCCTGTGAGAAGAAAAAAAAAACACGAGGTTTTACATATAGAAAAGATCATTTATAAATAGGTACATATACTATTTAAATATGTCATTGCTGCATGTGGTATACACTAAACAAATACTACCAAATTTAATTAACCAATCATCTAGTTTAAGTTCTCATTTAGGTGTGACCAGGATCTCAGGTTACTTTCTAATGACTTATTCTTTTTCAAACACTGCATCTATGACTTCGGCATTTAAAAAGAACAAATTACATGTATCCCAAGTTAAATGAAGGAATTCAGGAAAGGATATTTTTCTTTGAATAGCAGATTCTATATACATTCAAAATGCCACAACCACTACCCACTTCAGATGGATACTCTGAAAGGAGGCAGGTATTTGTGTGTCCCTTTGTTCATCTGCCTGCTGGTTCATTAAGGGGTTTTTGTTTGTTTTAAAGCTGCACCTCAGAAAGGGAAAGTACCCAATGACAGATCTGAAGATGTTCATCTCTGTCTCAAGTGAGATTCAGGAGTCCAGATCACTCGAATTCTGGTAATAACTTTAACATACATCAGCTCAGCAAAGACCAGGTGGTCCGTAAATATGCCAATGAGTTCACAAACTTCAAATCAAAGTCAGTTCTAGTGAAACAATGTTAGAATGTCAGGAATTTTAAAAAAATGATTGTAAAGAGAATGATGATACATGGGCTGTATTTTATTGTAGTTTTAAAAATGGCGTATGCACTAATTTTAAAGGCCAGGCTACCTATCAGAAGCAAGGTTTATTTATAAAATCTTTTTTTTTTAAAGTACCAGACTTAACAATCACAAAATCTGGAAAACTCATTGGTGAAATTCTAAGTAATTTTAATTTTCTTCTTTTTTGCTTTTCTTTCTTTTTAAAAAATATTTTATTTATTTATTTTTAGAGAGGGGAAGGAAGGGAGAAAGAGAGGGAGAGAAATATCAATGTGTAGTTGCTTCTCGTGTGCCCCACACTGGAGACCTGGCCTGCAACCCAAGCACATGCCCTAGACTGGGAATCAAACCCGTGACCCTTTGATATGCAGGCTGGTGCTCAATCCACTGAGCCACACCAGCTAGGGCTGCTTTTCTGTATTTTCTAAATTTTCTATATGTATTGCTTAGGTAATAAATATAAATATGGCATTTAAAAAATAATAAACTCCTTATTTCTACTGCCTCGATAAATAATTATCATTTTGTGTACATGCATATTTTACACAGTGGTAAATAAGTGGGCAATGTTTTGAATTTTGTATATCTTATCAATAAAATAGTTAAGTATTTTCTCATGTCCTAACGTGATCTTTGCTACCATTATTTTTAAGGGCTAATAATCCCATCAAGTACATATAAAAAAATTAGTTTAACCTTTCCCTGCTACTGAATTTGTGTTGTGTACATTTTCTCTCAGAAATATATTTAAAAGTTTGCTGAGAAATTAAAAACAATGGTTCTTTCCTCTCCCCGCTAACAACCCAATAAAAATAAATAAATGTAAAAAATATCTGACATGGGAAGGGAAGTTTTTGTCATTAAACTGCAATTAAATCATATGAAAGGATAAAGGGTACAGATATTCAAAAGCATACAAGAAAAATGTCTCCACAGATGCACACATACAAACCTTGATCTAAGCAGAGTAGGCAGCGTTTTTAAATAAACCTGAAGCACTTCCTGAGGCAAACACTGGTTTTGACGGCTACACACATGAGCCTGAGCTGAAGTAACGCTAAGGTGCTGACAATGACGGGCTAGTTCAACTCCCCTTTGGAGCACAGGATTAAATACGAAATTATACAATTTCCACTGAACAACCATATTGCCCTTCTGGATTAAATGGCAAATGTGGTTTGCAATCTGCACACTATGTAATCTGTCTTCTTCAAAAACAAAATCTTGATACGCCTGTAAGGCATCCCATCTCCACAACAGGTCTTCAGATCCGCTGCTGGGCAGGATCCCTTGATATCTGTAAGGACTGGACAGGCCTGAGGAAGGCTCCTCGTCACGAGTGGGCCCCTGCAGGGCGCCTTCTACTTTGGCTAGTTGATCAGAGTCAACGGTACAGATATTGCAAGCTGCTTTTTTAATTTTCTGCGGTATCTCAGCTCCTCCTAATTGATCCAAAATGAGTTTGTTAAGGATGTTCAATATATGCTGCTGAAAATTCTTCAGTGCTGGCAATCTAAGAGCGTGGAGCAAGGGGAGGATGACGGACTTGGGGTCCATGCAGCAGCACACCCCGACGCTCTGCACCCCTGCCAGCACCTGCACGCATGTGCTGCTCAGGGAGGCCTGCTGCAGCAGACGCAGGCACTGGTGCGCGCACACGGCCAGGCAGCAGCACCGCTCCGGGTAGCAGATGGCGCCGTCCGCGGCCTCCTCGAAGGGGTTTTTGGAAACCTGGTTTTTAAATGCTGAAACCAGGAGCCCTGAGAGGTCTCTGTGGTGATGCATAAAGTGGGAATATTCACATCGTCTGTGCCTCCTCCTCGTACACATTGAATGGTGAAGCTGCTCCGATTTCACTTTCTTGACAGTGCTCATTATTTTCATCACATTATTTATTAGGGCTTTCAAATGTTCTGAGGCCTCAGTAGGCACGCCATCTCTTGAAATCAGCCACTCCATTTGAAGAACTGATGTTTCAAATAAACTGAAGCCGTGATGCTGAATGAATTCTTGAACCAAATCCATGGCCTGACTGAAGAAGAAGGGGTTTGAAGCGGCACTCTGAAGACAACAGATGAGGATCTGTAGCACTCCCGCCAGAAGCTCAGGCAAAAGGAGGGCTCTGTGACGATACTTTGAAAACACAAAACCTTCCCGGACCTCCTGTAGTGTTTTCTTTTGTCTTGGTGCAAAAGGGTCAGGCTGCTTTTCTAGGCAAGCTCGAATTTTTAAAGCAGCTCTAAGTAATTCAGTTAAATTCTTTTTGAGACTTTCTGGCATCATCTCTGCAGTACTAATGTCCACTGACATAAGATGCAACACTGTTCGAAAAAGCATCCGTTGGATCAAGGCCACGGGTTCTTCAGTCCAACCTGCAGAAAACATTTGACTCTCCGAACTGTCGCTGAGGTTACAGCAGTCCCCAAAGCCTGCAAGGAACTCAGTCAGTGTGGGCACTACACTGGCTGCCAGAGCAGAATTGTGATTCAAGGCAATATCAAACCTACAAACTTTCTCTAATAAAGATAACAAAACATGACATAAGTCAAATGGAGAGTTGTTCATGTGACTGATAATAGACAAGGCAGCTGGCTCACTTAAAATGTCGGTGTTTGCTTCCTGTCTCCGCATAATCTCTTGGAGACTTTCCAAAGCCACGCTATCAGGAGGAGTCTGATCTTTGGTTGACAAGTGGTCAGGTTGAGCCATAAACTCGTCTTCTTTAGGAGACTGTGTTGCAAAAGGCTGCAGCTGATGCAGTCGCCTCTGCTTGCTCACTGCTGTCCTTCTGTCATCTGAATCGGCCTCTGAGTCAGAGGTGGAGAGCTGTGTCTTTCTTGCGTCCCTTACAGAATAACGATGGGTGGTTTTACGTTGTCGTCTGCTTTTTCGAAAAACATTTACTTTTGCAGGAACCTGACCCGGTGGGGCACTTCCTTCTAAATATAATTTTTCCTGAGTAGATCTTTGTGAACTTGAGTTCTTTTCTTTGGTCAGGATTATATCAGCTGAGAACGGTAGATTAAAATCTAAGGAAATGAAAACGGAAATTATATATGCCTTAATGTTTTTAAACTCAATTCGTATTTAGTATCTATTTTAGGAGTTTAACCTCAGCGTTCTGTTTGCGTTTTTTTTTTTTTAATTGGGGCTGATTTCCTTTAGCTATTCTTATGTCTCTGGGTCACTTCCCCCAACACTTGCCTTTCTCATGATAAGTACCAGGCAGTATTAGTTCAAAGAATACAAACTGATTTGGAAACAACGAAAAAGAAAAAAATTAGAAAAATAAATCCAATTTAAAACCATATACCTATTGCGTTCTCACATCAACATAAGAGACTCTTTCTACTAGCATATTCAGCACCACTGTTTACGCGTTTTACTAATAATCTCCTCTGATCGTGCCATCAGTTAGGACACCAGTGTATATTATATCTTCAAAAACAGTATTTAGGTCATAGCCCTGATGTAACTGAAGAACTTTATGATTTTACAAAATTATCTCAAAATCATACAATAGACACCAAACACCCTCTAAGATTGAAGTTAAAAGCGCTGTCCTCTGCGTGCGCTGTGCACTGAGCGAGGTCCAGACACGGGCATCGCTGCTTCGTCCTCAGGGCAGAGGGTGGAAGGTCTGGTGCGAGGTAAGCGCTCAACACCTGCTTCCTGGGAGAAATAAATACATCCTCCTTACAAACTAAAAGATCATAAAACTGATAAAACTGGTCTCTTTCTCTTTGCAATAGCATGTAACAGGTCTATATGAAAAATACAGTTGTAATTTAGAATGAATAAATACCAATCTGTAAATGAAAGACCTGAGCCTTAATGCAGGGGGCGGGATTAAAAGGAGGACAATTCCACCCGTGCAAAAGATGCAGGCAACGAAGACTCATCCCCAAAAGAACACTAGTCAGTATCTTAGGTGACTAACAACTTGTGACTTCTACGAATTCAGAAGAAAATAAGAGCATAGGGTTAGTGAATCAACAAGGAAGCAGGATAACATTACAAGATGTTAGGTGAGCCCCTAATCAGAGAGCTCCATATCTGAAATGTAGTAAATATGCCACATGGCATTAAAATACAATACAGGAGGACTTTTTAAAAAAAAATCTGAGAGATCCTTAAACATCTCACAATTTACATATCCCCAAAATGGGAGAAAACTGTTAATCCTTTTACTGAAACTTTTAAACTAAGTTTCATATATTTAATGTCAGGCATATATTTTAGTTTTTTCAAAATCAGTTATTAAAAATATGTATTGACCTTACGTGGAGTAACTCTACCCAGACTCGAAACAAAATATTACTTCAAATTTATTCTTTGAAAGCAACATGAGAAAAACCAAAGTGCAAAAGTCACTGATAGAATACGGTAATAGAAAGCAGTCTTTAAAAATGAGCAAAGGAACTTTAATTTCTTTCTTCAAACTTTTCACTATCCACTTCTCAGATGTTATGTTGCACACCTAGATTTACTCCTTTTGCTTCTGCTTCTTCATATACTTCTAAATTAACTGTTACATTCATGTAATCCCCTAAGAAGTACCATGGATTTTGTATTATCAAAAGAAATAAAAATATTTGCCTAAAAATTTTTATATTAAGTATCAAACTAATATATACTGCTCTGATATTTGAACTGTATCAACCAATAAGGCAGAAGTAACTTTTTTCAGTGTAAACATAACAATTTAAAAAATTTTTATCTTTCAATTACAGTTTACATTCAATATTATTTTGTTTTAGTTTCAGGTGTAGAGCATAGTGGTTAGACAATTATACACTCTACAAAGTGCTCCCTCCAATATTTTAAGTACCCACCTGGCACCATACCTAGCTTTTACAATATTATTACTATATTCCCTGTGCTGTGCTTTACATTTCTGTGAATATTCTACTCTGTTACTACCACCTTGTACAGAAGTAACTTTTCAGTGGAACATGTTTTCCCAGTGGAATTTTGATAACACAAGTGATGTGATAAAGGTAGTGCCTATTTACAGTAAAAAAAAAAAAAAAAAAAAAAGGAAGAAGAAGGAGGAGAAAGGAAGGAAGGAAGGAGGAAGGGAGGGAGTGAGGGAGGGAGGGAAAAAAGGAACATACCTGTTGCCTTTTCTTCTTGAACAGGTATCTTCCACACCAATGGAAGGAGTGACAGAAGAAGAGTGAGGAGTTCTTCTCTACATGTCAATGCCTGTATTAGAAATAAAAGGATGCTTCATGTTCTGAGGTCAGGAGATTCATTAATTCCTAATACTTTGTCTTAAATTTAACCCCAAAAATCCTTTTTTTCTTGAAAGGTTGCATTTGAGAAGCTAAGAATCAAATTAACCTGTCTCAAATCCAATTAAAGCTGAGATAATTTTCAGTTTATAAACCCTTCCAATGACAAAAGAATGCAAGAGTATCTGATGGCATTTAGCATGTTCTTGCAGATTTTTCCAAAAATAGTTGTCACAGCACCATGCACATTGCAAGAATTCCTCACCTATGAAAAAACAAATTTGCCAAGTGAAAATGAAAAGTTAAGCCCTATTAATTAGCAACCAAATGATATGAAGTTACTAGAAAAAAGTAAAGTCTTCATGCAGTTAAATGTAAGACTCAGAGAACACAGTTTTAAAGAAAAAAGTGGATGTTATTAATAAATAATATATAAAGAAAGGTTTATTAGTGAGGGTAGCCCAATATTTACTGATGGCACACTGTGTCACAGCACATACTACCTTACCCTTTCTGGAGGAGATGGTCCAAGCCCTGGAGAAGGTCCCCTCATTTGGTCCATAAGATACATACACACAAACAGTTAAAGAACAGAAGGCATGTAGCATGAGTAAGTACCCGGGAGTGGCACACGTGATCAGTTTAGCAGTGCACAGAAAGGAGCGATCATATCAGTCAGAAGTGGGGACCGGAGCTACAGAGCTGGAGCTGGGACACCTGAGATGTGGTGGTTAAGGAATTCATAACAAGTCAAGTTTAAATTCTTCATATCAGTGAGTGGGGAAGGGATCAGATCTGCATGCTAGAAAGACCACTCTGGCCACTACACAGAGGACAGAACTGGGGACTGGTCATATTTGAGAAGCTATAAGGGAGAACTGAAATGACTTGCAGTTGATTACCTATGGTTGTAAGGGACGAAAGAATCATCTAAAAGAACTCAGAAGGTTTCTGGTTTAGGCCACTAGGTGACTGAAAATGTGCTCACCAAGAGAGGAAATTCAGGAGTGCTATCAGAATGGGGGGAGACGGTGGAGGCGCTCCTTAGGTGCACTGAGTCTGAGATGCCTGTGGGATATCCCCACAGGCAGAGCTTTTTAGTAAACAGATCTATATCTGGAGCTTAAGAAAAAGATGCAAAGTAAATAAAAAGACTTGGGAGTCACGGGCAGAAGTCAAGACACATGTCAGATTTCCTAGGGAGGGTACAGAGAATGACAAGAGAAGCGTGACGATGCTGAAGCCCTGGAGACCAACGCTGAAGGAATTAGGGCGGCTGTGCTGAAGAGAGGCCTGCAGGCGAGACAGAGCGTAGCTCCCAAAGGAGGTGTGCAGCAGAGGTGCCGGGGGGAGCAGTTCAGGACAGAGCTGCTGCTCTTCGGCTGCGGAAGGTGATGGTGACAGCATTTACCAGTAGAGGTCACCAGTGGCCTGAACCAGTGCAGCTTTCATGGAATGACTCTGGCTCTTAAGTCCAATGACAACAGGTTTAAGAGTCAGAGGGAATGAGAAAGCAGACATAGCATTCGGCCTGTTCCTTCTTGTGTCCTGATTAGGAAAAGGCTCAAAATTCTTCAAAAGTTAAAATCTACACTCCTTTCCAGGCTTAGAAGACCTTTTGTGACATGTTTCCCGGTGACCTGTCCAGTGTCAGCTCCACTGCTACACCTGACCCTCCCACAGGTCTAGCTACAAAGGGTCTCCTGGCCTCTCTGCGCCCCACTGTGTCTCCCTCGCACACACAGCTCTTGCTACCCTCCTCCAGCTGCCAAACTCGAACTCACCCTCCAGGTCTCAGTTCCTCTAACTCAGTAAACTCAGTTCCTCTCAGTAAAGCCTGGTTTCGTGTTCCTGATTTACTTCTAGCCCAGCAAGCGACTTGCTGAACTGTCGATGTCTGGGCACCCATGTCCCTCTTTCATTCTAACACATGACTGAGCCCCACTAGGAACCAGACACTTTGGACGCAGTGGTGAACAAGGAAGGCAATGTTCATAGCCTCACAAAGCTGACACTCTAGCAGGGGAGACATAAAATAACGGACACAACTAAGAAGTATTCAAGTAGAACGAAGAAAATTTAAAAAGGGAGGGATGACAAGGCAGCATTTTCCAGCCTATTCAGGATGGGTCACTAGAGCAGATAGAATGAGAAGAAGGAACCCGTGCGAAGACTTGGAGGAAAAGGGCCCCTAGGAAGGATGAAAAGGGAACGAGGAGAGCACTGGGAGGTGAAGCTGGAAGGCAGGCAGTGCCAGACCTAATGCGACCTCACGGGCCACGTGCAGGAGTTTGGATTTATCTCCAGATACGATGGGAAGCTTCTCGAACACAATTGCCAGCCCTCCCGCACAGCACAGACTCCAGGACGCAGGCCCTAGTCCTTAGCAATCATCCTCCTCAGCCACCAAATCCTAGTGCATAGTTGGACTTTTATAAACATTGCACGAAAGACTTCAAATTCTGGATTCAAAGTAAAAATTGTATCAAAGGGTCCCGTTTCCATGTTACTTACTTTAAAATTAACAAAGTCTATAGATGTCTGGATAATACTTCCACACATGGCTCAGGCTCAGTAGGGACCTCAACATTTTTTAGGATGCCAGCAAAATGTATATGGTCTTAAAAATCTGTACACCAACTTTGGGCACGTCATTTCTGTAAAGTCCTCCAAATCGAATCTTTCCCTTGAGTAGATGAACTTGTAACATTCTTATGGAGCTTGAAGAAACCTCAAGGGTACGTGAAGTGCTCCGGACATGCTGTCCTTATAATTGAGCCCTTGGTCCCCAACAGTACACCGGCAAATCATCACTTCTACATGAACAGGCACTCCTGCCTCTGGCCTCTGCATGACAGTGGTCTGAAGCTTCTCTCGCTCCTCCCACCTTAGCTAAGGGCTCGCTGGCTCGCTGCCTTCACGGCCCAGCCCCAGCAATACCTCCCCTGTGAGGCTTTTCTTCCTGCACCAACCCAAGATTACTGTCCTCCCTGCTCAAGAGGTCAGGCCCTTGCTCCCAAGTGGGTTGACTAGTTCTTGAAAACCATGGGCCTTGGAAACTGAAAGAATGAGAGGGAAGCAAGTACAGGTGTCTGGTTTTTGCCTTCTCTCCTGGAACTGCTGACCTCAGGACACTGTCACCTCCCTGCTGCTCAATACAAAGTGAGGCACAATTCTTTACTTCACACCAATCACAATGATCTCTAATGCAGTTCACCAGGGGGGCACTCTCTCTACTCCTCCAGACCTATTATTGTTTTGGGTATTGTATATTCCCAGGAGTATTTATCCTTTCTGAGTCCTAAAGACACCACATACATAATTCTACCTTTTTGTAAGTCATAAAATCTTTTCCTCTTATATGTGGACACCCTGGCAAATTAGAACTTGCAGCGTTATGTTTCAAACCAAGTAGCCACAGTATCCAGAGGAATGGGTGTTACCTCATACCATCCCAGTGGAAAGTTCTCAACATGCCATTTGAGGCAATATATGCCATAAACAGATCATTTCTCTGGCTATTCCTAGAAATTGCACCACTCCTCATTTAATAGTTACATTTTTATGATTCTCTTTACACAAGGAAAATGATTGTACCATACCTGTTTGAATTCCCCATAGTAATAATAACCAGTAAGAGTAGTCTCATTCAGCTTGTAAAGTAATTTTTTCAGTTCAATTCAAGAAATGTATTTATGTACCTACCAGGGGCCTTTCACAAGTCTACTGTTTAGCGTGGGTTTTACATTAATTGCCTATCCTACCCATCCTAGAGTTGGTGGCACGATGGGAGAGAAAGTGTGAGTGAGTTGGGAGAAGACCTGAGATCCCAAGCCAGACGATATCACTAAAGCTGCAACAGCAGGTGGACACCAGAGCAGGGGGTTCGGGACCTCAGGATGACATGCTAAGAAACTTGGACTATAACCAGAATGTTATTTTAATTGGTATTAACGGTACTTAAGTCAGCATTTTGACATGCTCATTAAATTTAATGGTCCAGACATAAGCAGAATTAAGAGCATTATTTAAGTCTTTTATTTCTTTTATTAGAATTTTATAACTATTTCTAATGTCTATACATATATATGAACATGTCTTCATTAGTACTGTAAATAGAATCTTTTCAAAAATTTTCCAGCTGTATAGCTATAGCTACAGAAAATAAATAAGTTTGTCTTATGTTTTCTAACCTTGCCAAACAGTTTTCTGGATGATCTGCATTTCTCTTAGACATCTCTTTAAAAATGGTATTTTTATTTCTCCACTATTCTCACATTTAGCTGTCACGGCTTCCATATTCCACTTTATAACTGCATGTTTTTAAGACATGATATCAAACAGAAATAGTAACAGTTATTCTTATGTTGGTTCTATTGTAGAGTTTCTTATTCAAAACATCATTGGTTTTTACAGCCCAGGGAATATAGTGATAACGATGTAGTGGTTGTGTATGGTGCCAGGTGGGAACTAGGCCTATTGGGGGGGTGACTCAGTAAGTCTAATCACTATGCTGTACACCTGGAACTAATATAATACTGCATGTCAACTGTAATTGAAAAGTGAAAAACAATGTAAAATATTGGTTTTGCTACTCTTTATATATGAAACCCTCTATTCTTAATTTATTTTTAGAGCTTTTGTTAAGAATAGAAGAATTTTGTCAAATGTTTCTGAGGTCTCAGAAGAGTTACATGTACTGTTTTTTCCACTGATGTCAAACATTATGCTAATAGTTTTTCTTGAATTAGACCACAAGTTGCAATTTTTTTTTTTTGTAAAGGGCCAGATAGTAAATATTTTAGGCTTTGTGAGTCATATATGTTCTCTGTCGCATAGTCCTCTGTTTCTTTTAACAGCTCTTCAAAAACACAGACACTATTCTTGGCCTGTGGGCTGTCCCCAGCCAGACCGTCCCCAGCAGCTCTGGCCTGCAGGCTGTGGCGTGCCTCCTCCCCTCCCCGGAAAAAAGTGGCTATTGCCTGGCTGTAACACTCTTTGTTAAGACTCTATAAGGAAGGACTTGTCAGCAGGGCGAGAGTAAGACTAAGAATCTTCAGGGCATTGTTCGACCCAAGCCTACGTGCCTGCAGTAGAGAGAGACCCTTCTCAAAAATAACAGATGTAGCTTTGGGGCAAGGAGTGAACTCCATTAAAATAATATCAACCCACATTTTTAAACTTGTATTATCAAAAAATACTAACAGCTTGGACTAAAAGGGACACAGACAGTTCAGAAAAATAGTGTGTGAATAGGTATGCCAATCATATACATGAAATTTTTAAAAGTATTTGTAACACATGGTGTGCCTACTAGTTCAGTTTGGTATAGTCTGTTGGTAGTAAATCATTGCAATTTTCTACTCATTACATCAGAATTACGCTCTATATATATTCATAATCGGGGTATAGAAGAAATCAGAAGCTATTATAACCAAACATTACATAGAAACAAATAACTTTTATGTTGAAAAGATCTTAAATCATCCAATTAGATGTACTTATGTTACTGATGAGGGTACTGAGATCTGGAGCAATTAAATATTAACTAAAGTCATCCCTCTACTTGATACTGGGGCCAAGATTAAAATCGAGAGTAAGTGTTACTTTTTAAGCTGGGCAAAATTTCTTTCAAAAATCTCGCAAAGGCCTGAGTATAAACTTCAACTCTGCCACCTTTAACCATTAAAAAGAATATGTTTTCTACTATTTAAGCAGAGTATTTTTTCCTAGGAATAAATAGATCATCATGTCTGTGTATAATAAATCATGATCAAATGGGGTTTAACGGAGAAATGCAAAGTTGGTTCAACATGTAGAAAGCATCAGGGTAGTTCACCCACATTAACAGAATCTGAAAAAGATATGATAGTCTCAACAGATACAGAAAAGGCATTTGGCAAAATCCAACATATATTCAGAATGAAAACTCTCCACAAACTGGAAATAGGAGAGAATGTCCTCATTCTGATAAAAGGCATCTAAGAAAAACCTAGCGCTGATGTCACATTTAGCAGGGAAACACTGTGTGCTTTCTCCTCAGGTCAGACACGAGAAAGACATTCGCTCTCATCACTTTCCTCGACCTTTGTACTAGAAGCCAATGCAAAAGGCAAGAAGTGAAATAAAAGGTACAGAAATTGGAAAAGAAGTAAAATTATTATTCACAGGTGACATGATTGTATACACAGAAATTACTATGAAGTCTACAAAAAATGTTTTAAGATAAATAGAAATAAATGAATTTAGCACAGGTCAACATACAAAAATCTACTGTATTTCTAAGAGCAAGAAAGAACAACAGGGAAAAAAAAAGACAACCCAGAGATTATACCATGCTCATGGACGGAGAAACTCAACACTGTTAAGTTGCCAATTCTCCCCAAATTGATTCCTACATTCAATGTCATCACCATTAAAATCCTAGAAGGCATTTTTGGAGATTAATAAACTGACTGTAAAATTTATATGGAAATACAAAGGACCTCGAATAGTCAAATATTCTTGAATATGAAGAACAAATTGGAGAACATACACCACCTAATTTCTACACTTACTATAAAAGCCACGGTAATCAAGACAGCATGGAATTAGTCAAAGAATACATGACAGGTACATAAACTCATAAATATATAGGCAACTGATTTTCAACAAAGGTGTCAAGGTTATTCAGCGGGAGATAGAGAAGATTTCTAAGGAGAAATGTTGCTGGAACAACCAGTAACTACACAGCGAGGAGGGGCAGAAAGAAACCCTAACTCCTACGTCACACCAGACACCTATATAAATCCAAAATGGATCAGGTAAAAGTAAAAGTAATAGCTAAAAAGTTCCTAGAAAAAAATAGTATCTTTACAAATTTGGGGTTGTAAGACAAAGATTTCTTAGGCTATAAAAAGCACTATTCCCAACAGAAAAAACTGGTCTTCTAAAGACATTGTTAAGAAATGAAAAGGCAAGCCACAAAGAACATATTCACAACCCAACAAAGACTTTTATCCAGGATACATAAAGAGCTACCACAATTGAATACACAAATAACCTGACTTTAAGAATGAGTACAACTCAAACTTTAAAAAAAACTAAAGAGAAAGAGAAAGAGAGAAAGAAAGAAGAAGAGAAGGGAAGTCACGCATTAATAACAAGCACAGCGAGTTTATATTTAATTTTTTGGGTTAATGTAAACATAGCCACGTGACTCCCCACGGCATAATAAATATTCTTGCATAGTACAATGATCAGTGTTGATTTCATGTACTCTAAGAAATTACTTGTTTTTAAAATGAAAAATGGGCACGAAACGAACAAATATTTACAAGACGATATGCAAATGGCCAATAAGCACACAAAAAAGTGCTCAATATCATTAGTTGTCAGAGAAATGCAAATTAAAGCCACAGTCAGATGCTATTTTATATTCACTTAGATGCTAATACTAAAAAGACTGGCAACAGCCAATGTTAGTGGGGATGTAAATATTGGTAGATTCAAGAGCATCCAGTATTAGAGAGGATGTAGAGAAGGCATTAGAGAAAATAGATTCCCATCCACAGCTGGTGAGAATGCAGGGGCACGACCACTTTGAGAACAGTCTGGCCTTCTTCCAAAGTTATACATCCCTTTGACCCAGCAATTGTATGCCTACATATTTAGCCAGGAGAAGTGAAAAAATATTCGCAGCAGCTTTATCAACAATAGCCAAATGGATGTGACCCAAATGGTTAAACAGCAGAGGAGCGTAAACAAACTGGTGCCTCCAGACAACGAGACGCCAGAGACAGAAAGCAGTGAGCTGCTGACTCACGCAAATGGGTGAACCTTGGAGACACAAGAGCACATACGGCATGGTTCCCTTTATGTGAAGTTCCAGAACAAGCAAAGCCACACTCAGATGCTAGAAATCAGAACAGTGGTTTCTTGCAGGGGGGCCTGGCAAACCTTCCAAGAGGGTGGAAATGTTCTAGACATCAATGTGGGTGGTGGCTCCACAGGTGAAATATTTGTTACAAATTAGATGTCAATAAAGTCTGTTTAATTCTTCATATTAAACATCAATTAATAAAGCAAAAGGACTGCAGGAGGCTGACGAGGGCTGAAATCTCTCTTCCCGAGTACCCAAGTGTTCCTCCTCGTGAGACACAAACAAAAGCTCACGGTCCTGAAACCAGCAGCTTGGAATCCAGCGTTCCGATCCCACCTTAAATGATTAAATCTTGTGCAATTAAATTCCTCTTAAGGATCCAAATGATCATTCTACATTCCCTGGTTTAAACAATTAAATATTGATAAACCCTATTTTTAAAAGGCTATTAATTTCATTCTACTTCTACTGTTCCTACTATCACTGCCAGAAATATTCCAAAAAATAAGTGACAGCAAAAAAGAAGGGATTAAAAAATATCACCATAGGAACACATATTATTCCATTATGACTTGAATGACTGCAGTCAATAATATGTGAAAAGTTATTTCATGACTTAAAAGACAAAGTAGAAAAGCTACAGAGACAAACAGTAGGTCAGTGTCTGCGTAGGGCTGAGGGCGCGGGAGGGGCAGGAGAGAGACAGCTGAGACACACCAGGTCTCCATTTGAAGTGGTGGGAAGTCATAAAGCTGCGACCACACTAAGAACTGAACTCTGTGCACGGCAAATAGGTGAGTCCTATGGTATGTGGATATATTTCAATGATGCTGTCATTAAGAAAAGGCCATTGAGATTTTTATTGGAGAAAACAGATATCTTTACAATACTGATTTTTCCAATACATGAAAATTACATAGTTCTGAATTTATTTGGTGTTTTTTTAGTTTCTCTCAACATTTGTTCCTGGGCATTTGGTATTTATCATGTTATTCATGTAGTATCTTTTAAAAAGAAAAAGCACTAAATTGTACTAATGTGGAATAAGATGAACAGAGCATGATGTGCATGTGAAATCATCAAAATTTCAAAATAAAATATCACTACATGTGGTCTAACAAATAATTTTTTCTTGCTTTTAATTTATTTCTATAAGTCATGAAAATATATAAAACTTCTATTACATTTAGTCATACCTTCAGTAAATCATATTCATGAAAGAGAATAAAATTACATAAACCTGCAAATATTCTGGAATATTCCCTGGTAGGCAGACACCAGAGTGAACAAATACTTCTCTACATTGTTAGGTTCCTCGGCTTACAGTGAAAACAAAGGCACTTCATTTCAGTCTCTATGTTTATCCAACACATGTGTTTATTAGAAATGTGCCGCCAGAGCAAAGGAACTTAACGAGTAAGTGTGCACCTGAGGCCAGTAGCATTTAAAATGTTTAAAAACGTCTGTCACACTGTTGCTACAGAGACCTTATCATCTTTCAATTCAAGTTAATTGAAATATTATCTAACTACATTAATTAGTTCCTGAAAACATGGAGTTTTTCTTTCATAAAATAAATATTTGTTTTCTACTAAAATGAAATAAAGATATAAATCACATTTGGGCTTCAAGTTAACCTTGTCTGAGTTACTTAATGTTTCTGCATCTCAGTTTTTCATCTACAAAAGGAGGCTGGATGAGAACATCTCTATAGTTCCACTTGCTTTAAAATTTTGTTAATTCCGTAATGAGGAACCAACACAATACCACACTTTAAGCAAATAGAAGAATGTACTAAAGTAAATGTATACAAGCTAGAGGGCTCAATAACTATTAGGTCACACAAAGGGCTCTTCTCTACTTTCACCCCACATTCAGCAAGCTCCCTAAATATAATTTACACTAAACTTTTCAAAAACATATTTGATGTTTATTGAAAGTACAAATTCATGTTTCTGAATTGTAATCTTGTATCTTTATTAACAATCATAGTTATCCTGCACTGATATTAGGATAAAAATAGAATATATGAAACCGTTTTAGAAGAAAGGCCATTTATAATTCTAAGATATTTCAGACATTTTAAAAAGTATCCAAATAAACATGTGTTCTTAAATGGGGCAACTTTTCTTTGTTGGAGTGATGTAAGAGATGAGACTTTATCTCAGAGACTCTCAGAAATTATGTAGCCTAGAAATTATGTACCTAAATTAATGATAATATACTGACAAAAAAATTATTTGACATGAAAATGTTACCTGATCAATGATAGAATTTAGCTTGGTAAGTAAAAGAAATCCTCGGCCGTGGACAAGGTACTGTCCAAGGGTAGCCATGTGTGTCTCCTCCTCCTCCTCCTCCTCCTCCTCCTCTCTGGCCTCCGCCCTCTGGACCACTGCATTGCAAAGCCGGTTGACATCGGTCAGAAATTCACGTGCCAAAGAGTTACTGTCAGTGCTCATGACCGAGCTAAAAAATAAATATTACAAAAAAGAAGATTAGAAAAACAACAATTCGCATTTAAAACTACGAGGTTTTATAGTTTGCTTGCAGTTAAATTAACGTCACATAACTGTAGTATCAAGGCTTTAGACTGAACCAATTATTTTAACTACTAATATTTATTACATTAAATACTTACCAATCTTTCAACACTTCTGTAACATTTAGAGTATAATTTGAGCTCATGGACTAGGTGAAACAAATATTCTTAGAATAAAGCTTCACCTACAAGAAAAAAAGACGTATCAATGGTAACAGTAAAACAAATAACTTTAACAAAGTTCTGATATAAAAACCAATGGTCAGTCTTCATATTTGATGTATGAAACAGCAATAAATTTTTGGAATCTCAAGAGCACACTAAAACCACCTAGAACTTCAAGAAGAGAGTCTTGAGAGAGAGAGTCTTAGAATGTATTTGATCTGAACAAGGCAATTTGACCATAGCTCCCAACCCTCCTCTCCCAATGCCTAATTTACAACCTCCAGGTAAATCACCAGCTAACTTATAAGGAAAGGAGATAAGGCCAGTATCAGTTTTCTTAACACTGGAATCTAGGAGGTAGTAGAATATCAACTATACCCTGGACAGCCAAGTAAGCTACTCTTATGTAAGAGCGAAAAGTATTTGAGATACATAAGAACTTAGAACATACTAAAGTCAATGAATAAACCACCACCAAGTCATATCCCTGCTGAATTTTTTAAATGAACTAATCTTTTGTGTATGATACAATGAAGGTTATTTATAAAATACTAAGTGAAACATTCCAACTGCTGGGATAGCAATAAGAAGCTTCTCTTTAGTTATCTGTTTTCCTCTTCTCCCTAGTTTTTATCAGACAGAGGTATGAAAAAAATGTCCTTATTACAGTTATAAGACAAACATGAAGGTTTATTTTGAACCATAATTCTTCTTAATCAGAATGAGCTTTGCTTCAAAGTGCTCAAATCTAGAGGACTGTCTTGAATTCCTTTCATCTTGGCAAACAGCTCTTATAACCCACACTAATCTAGGCACTTGAGGACAACATAAGTAGGAAATGGGACAGAGCTGCTGTCAGATTACACAGGACTCTGTGAATTAAGAAAAAACTCTCTCTTGCCAGGTTGGTGCAGATCTACATTAGGTACTCAGTTACCAAAGCACAGGCTGGATTTCAGTCCCACTCGCCCATTCTGTGGGCCACACACCAGAGGCCAGCACATCAACTGCTCAACCAAACGGCACAGCTCCGGATGGAGTCTCAACACGCCTCCTATACCCGGTCCTGATGCCTCCTGAGCTAATCAAAATCACCCATGTATTTTTAACTCTTAAAATTATGGAAAGGGAAATTATCAAATTACAAGCACAGAGGTGGTGTTGTATTAACTGCTCTGATGACCAGCACCCTCTAGCTGGACTACTACAAGGTGGAATCACCTATCTTGCAACGCCAAGATGATTCCAGCTAAGTCAGCATGGCCATTAGAAGTGAAAGCTGATAGACAACAGGATCCATCTGTTTCTCTTATCAAGGGACGTTTCTAGGCCAAGGGAGGAATTTCTCTAATGCGCTTAAATGAGAATGGCTTCTTTATCTCTGTATTTTGCAAAGCCCAGTCTGGATATCCATGGAGTTTCACTCTATCCAGGCTCCTAGTCCTGTCAGCACAATCAGCTATGCGTCCTTTACTCTCCCAACGCTCTTCATATATAGCTGTGTTTGAATTTGTATCACCCTATAACATATTGGGTGTCCCTAAAGTCTGGAAATACAGTTTTTTAAAATAGACTGAAGATGTTCTTAAGGGCTTTGCATAGATTTGTCTCTGTTTCCAAACTACATGGACACCCTGTAGTTACTTATCTATATGACTGTCTTATCACCTATGTCATGAGTTCCTTAAGGCCAGGGACCCTGTCTTACTAATTTTTGTACTTTATAGCTGTAATGCCAAACTTAAAATTTATCACTATTACTATAATTTTCAACCTCCAAAGCAATACTTGTAATACCATAATGAATAAAATTGCTATTATTACTAGAATTTTTATATTCTTAAAATTTACCGTATATGAAAGTCATAGTAACAAAATGCCTATAACCATATAAAAGACCTTCTCAGAAAAATACCAGGTTTCACCTTCTCTAATACAGTGACTGGTAAAGTGTAAAACACGAACGGCCAAAACAAAAGGCAAAAAACCTGACAATGTCTGACGTCATCAGAAATTTCATCAATATGCCATTTAATTAAACACATGTTTACTGAACATTACCACAGCCAGCTACTATTTTTGGCACTGGATACAGAGCAAAAATAAAATTTCTAAACTCATGTAGTTCAGTCAGGTAGAGACAGACAAGGAACAAACACTGTAACATCAGGTAGTACTAAGCGCCACGGGAAAAAAGTGAAACAGAACGAGGGCACAGCGTCAGCAGTGAGGCTTTAGATAGGGTGCAGTAGGAATGTCCGAAGAGGTGCTATCTGGGCAAAAACACGAAGCAAGTAAGGAAGTGAGCCACGAGGGTATCTGGGCAAAGAGCACTCCAGGACACGAGATGAGTGTGTGTCGGATGCATCAGATGCTGCGCGCGCGAGAGGAAGAGAGAAGTTGAAAGTTACTACTGAGCAAGAAAAGCCACTCCCTCCTGCTTTCAGGGACGGAAGGTGTGGAAAGAGGAAACGGAAGTGTCCCCTGGAACAGTCTCTCCCTAAATATGCGAGTCTCCTTCCTACTTGCCCTCAGTACCGCCCCCTAAAACGAAAGACTACAAGGTTTTTAAGCCCGTGTGAAGAGTGGCACTGCGTTCTTAGCAACCACGTGAAGGGTGTCAAGCAGGCGGAGGGGTATGCCCACTGGAGTTCAGCGGGGGAGACTGGAACAGTGGAGCAGTCTGGGAGTGGTCAGCGTGCTGCTGTATTCTAATAGGACGAGATGGACGGGAGAGACCAGAGCAGAGAACGGACCTGGGGTTAGCATCCTTCAGTCAGGAGAGGAGAGGGACCCAGCACAGCAGACTGGGAAGCAGCAGCAAATAAGGAAGGGGAAAAATTGGAAGAGCGGTGCCTCCCAGAAACTAGGTAAAGAAAGTCTGAAAGAGGAAAGAGTGACCAAACTGTGTCAAATATTGCTGAGTAAGATGAAGACTGGGAACTGACCGCCAGATTTAACAACGTGAAAGTTACTGACACCTTGTCAAAGACTGGCAAGGAAATGGAGGCAAGGAGTTTAGAAGGTTCCTTAAGATGTTCTGCCCTAAACTTCGGTGGTAACAAAATGGGTGGTAGCTTGAAGGGGACACAGGATAGGAGAGGGTTTTTGTTTTTTTTTTAAGAAAGATATCTTAGTGTGTGTATAAGTTGAAATATTATAACATGTTTGTATAGCATCTTTGTCCAACAGAGAAAGGAAAATGCATGAAAAACTACAATGAGAGAAGATAATTTCAGGAACGATGAGCAGGCAAAATAAAGGGGATCCAATGTACAAATGGAAGGAACAGGGACGACAGTGCTCATGAGTGCAGGTGCAGGAAGGTTAGTGCACCTGCCGCCAGAGGACCAAGATGGGGATGCTTCTATTTCTCAGTGAAATAAGCTGCAAGGTCATCAGCTGGGAGTGAGCAGCGGGAGACGACGTGAAACTGACAGGTGGAACAGGGTTAGAAACAGCAGCCCTTGAGACTTCCGAGGAGGCTGCCAGTAAGCAGCTACGGTTGAGTGCTGTCGTTACTAACTACCCCTATACAGTCCACTTCTCCATCATGTCCCCAAGGATAAAATATAGGATAGATGATGTCAAAGGCCCTATGGGAACCTAGGTCTCTACAGTGGCAGTATCCTCCTCATCTGCACACATAGCATCCCTGTTAACAGTGAAGACTGGGCCGGGACCAGATGCCTTTGAATGTTTTACCAAACATTCAATGAAGAACTAACACCCATCCTTCTCGAACAATTCCAAAAAATTCAAGAGGAGGGAAGGCTCCCAAGCTCATTTTACAAGGCCATCATTACCCTGATTCCAAAATCAGACAAAGATACTACAAAGAAAGAAAATTATAGGCCAATAACCCCAACAAACATAGATGCAAAAATCCTCAACAAAATATTAGCAACCCGAATTCAGCAATACAGTAAAAAGGTCATACACCATGATAAAGCTCGCTAAAATCTATGGCATCTACATTCTTTTTTTATAATTTTGCAAGTTTATTCCTTGACAGTCTTCTAAGTTTTCAAATTCACAATTACTCAAAAATCACCAGTTTAGTAATGACATGTACAAATTTTCTCAGATGTGAACCTGAGAGGTGAACTCATTTAGAGCAGCCAGAGGCTCTGGTACAATCTCTTCCTCAATCTTAGGCTTAAATTTTCTCCTATTATTATTATTACTTCTATCCTTATTAGTCTGTGTAGATTATCCTTCATGTCAGAGAAGACAGAAACAAAGGGGCTGAGAAGTTTTATTTACTCTTTGTGTCTGGTCATAGGGTCAGTTTGTTAATAAGAATCTATTAATTTGCTTATTGTTTTCATCTTGTACATATAAAATGTGAAAGGTCAGCCTTAACCTTTTTTAAAACCTCAGCTCATTATTCTCCTAGAGTGTGTTCCCCCTTATATATGTTATAAAATATATAATTTTATATATATATATTTTTTCATATCATTCTGCCTTTCATGTATTATTTCCACTTGTTCAATGAAGAACAAATGGAACCTTACAACCACTCTCCCTTCTAGAGGCTGTACCATGGCATCTTGCCTATATTTTCTTTGAAATTTAGGAACTCTGTATTTTCGATTCTCTAAATCCTGGCTTTGATCCATATTCCTCTTCCTGTTTATTATTTTTTCATTGTTTACTAAACACCCACTTTGTGCCAGGCACTTAGAATACAAAATGTGAAAGTAATCTCAGTCTCTGCCTGTAAGAAGATCACCTTACGGTGGCAAAGGGAAACCAAGACACTGGGTATTATGTACTGATCAGGGGCACTGCCCCCAATTTGGATGGCCAGGGAAGCTGCATGACGGAGGTCATTGTTGAGTAAAAGCAGACTGAAAAGGAGGGAAGAGAGGCAATGCAAACTTCAAGAGCAGCTCAAGTCCAGTCCTGGAGAGAATTATAGTAAGTATGGTTTCTAAACTCAAAATGAGAAGCAGGAGAACAAGAATGGAGAAAGTAGTGAGCAGGAATGAACAAAAGAATTTACAGTGGGTTGAGAACTCAGCAGAGGCTGAAAAATCAGAAATTCTGGGGATATCAATTTTCTTAGCTACTTGAGATTCTCCAGCAGGATCTAACAGTTGAGAATGTGGAATGCATCCCTGATCTAGATATGAGACTTTGGTGCATGGGGGCAGCAGAAGCAGAAGGGAATCACAGGCACAGGTTAGAGAACAAGCTAGATGGTCAAAAATGGGGTACAGGCTGGGTGGGAAAGAGAAGGAGGCCAGGCAAACACTGATGCAGAAGGAGAAATACAGGCAACCAATTGCTATGAGATTGAAGAAAAGAAAATGTGGGAAGAAAGGATATTGGAATTTTTAGATTTCTGAAACAAATAGTTCCAGATCATGCAAACACCCACCATGTGACCCTGCAGCAGGAGTCTGCAGTGATGCGAAAGTTACGGTCACTGCACTTAAGCAATCACAAGGCTAGTTTCTTGGACAACAGATCTTTGTTAACTCTTAACATGAAAGCTCCTTGATGCCAGGAATTTTGTCTGTTGCATTTACTGATGAACCCACCGCATCTGGAACAGCATGTGCACAGAGAAGGCATTTCAATCATTTGTTGAATTTGTTGAATGGGCAGCATGGCCTTCCGCTCAGGATTCCCATTGTGTTTACTTGTCCAATTAAGCCCTCACAGTGGATCAAATTAGGCTCAGAGCACCAGCTTCCCTGATTATTTCCTTTGCCTTCTGAAATGAAATGGTCGGTAAAATTAAGTCAATACTGGTTCTGATTCATTGAATAAGACTTCCCACAGACAGTTAGTTGACTTTGATATCTTAGCTCTGTTCTGGTTCTATGATTAATTTCCACAACCTATTATCCAGAAGATCACAGGATTAAGCTATCACTCTCCATCTTGTGGATTTTTACACATTTGTCTGCTTTCCATATAGTGCTACACCTGACCCTTACACCAAGTCATTACTACACACATTGTTCATTTTTAGTTATTTTTAAATACCTTGTCACTTCTGTGTTTTAGTCAGCACTACCAATGACATTACATTTACCACAGAAAATAAAATCTCCAGCTCAGAACAGGCCACCAAGTTTCCTTCTCAAGAACTATCAAAGAGCCCAGTGGCCACAGTGATAAGAAGTGCTACAGTTCCCCTTTTCACTCACTCATTCATTCATTCACTCATTCACTCAAACAATATTTATTATTAAATAAATATTTCAATAAACATGCACTAATCTGCTTACTCATTCTATTTTGCTAGTTTCTGAATCTGTTCTGAGTGGTCCATCAGTCAGCATATGACAATGAACACACAGGCAGCAGACTGGGAATCTAGCAATTACTAGTCAGCCATACAGAGCTGTGTGAAGTCTGGCTTCCTTTTCCGTGAGGTGCCTAGCCCACAGGGTGGCCATGGGGATCCTCGGGATTACCAAACATCAGTAAACATTCCACTTTAAAAGCTCCCAGCACGGGCTGAACACAGCACAGCAGAGAGTGCCACCTGCAGGAAGAGACAGGTCACTGCACCCTTTCCTCGGAACAGACTGCTTGGAAACGGTGTTCTGCTCTGTGATCATGCAGTTTCCAACTAAGCGCTGAAAATAAAAGCAGGAAATACCTGTATTTTTTGTCTTTTCCCTGCTTTGTGACTTGTACAGAAAAGAAGTACTAATAGGAAAAATACAGGAAAAAAGGTTGTAATAATGAACTTATTCTTACAGCCTCATTAGAAAGCAATACTTTTTTTCTCACACAAGTAATAATCAGTTCTTATTCTTTTCACCAAATGCCAAAAATCCTGGTAAATTACCTTTTAAAATAATACTATGTACTTGATAAATTTATTAATTACAGTAGTATTAGAGAAATTACCATTGGAAATTATTTTTTCAGAAATATATTATGTACCAAAAAGGAGAAGACAGTTATAAATCATAGGACTGTTGTGATTAAACAAAATAATGTACAGAATAATAAGTACTCAGTGAATTCCACTGACTATGAATATCCCACAATCTGAAGCAGCCTTCTTGAAAATAAGGGTTGGTTGATGTGGATTCTTAACTATACTAAATCCCATCTTTCCAGATTTTAATACATATTGATTATAGACTGATTAGTGACTGTCCCAAAGATCTTTGCAACATGTAAAAGTCAAAAGCCTTAGGAGAAAAAATCATTACACCATTTATACCATTTTATAGATGACATGAATAAAGGAATGAACATAAGTAAGTTCGAATTGTACGTTTTCAAAACGGCAGAAATTTCAGACATTGTTTTCTCCAACTCTACATTCTATAGGTGGCAAAAACTGAAGCCCGTTGGCCCAAGGTCCCATGGTTAGTTCCCATGGCAGTTGTCTTGGAGTTATATGATATTTTTGGAGCTAATTAACTGGAACTAAAATAACCAAGATTAGAAGACACAGCCTTTCTTCTTCTATCAAGTCAATTAAAAATTAGATCATAGGCAAAGAAATTTCCTTAACATAAAATACTATCTCTAAATGTTATCCAGAACCTTTACTCAAGTTCATTAGATTGCAATCTGTATACCTGGAAACAGAACTTTAAAATCCCTCTCTATAAACTTTTATAAATACAATACAAAGCTATGTTTGAAATGCAGAAAAGTTGGTTGGGATGGGGGAAGAGACTAGAAACTAACCTTGTTCAAATTAACAGACATCTCTTTAAGGGATAAGCTAATTAAGGTATGTCAGCTTAATTAAATTATACGATATTTCAGCAAGTTACAATCTGTTCACTTAAGCTTACCCTGTAAACTTCAGGTCACACTAGATGTGTTGAGCACATCAGACTTAAAACAGAAAGTTCATCAGGACAGTATTTACATACCATATATATTTTAATTAACATAAGCATCTTTACAACCTATGTTGTAATGGATAATTTTGGCAGTCACTGAATAAATAAAATTAAAACATATTTTAATGGGCCTTTTTTAATAGAATTCTTAGAATTTAAAATGTGGATTAGGGAAGGATATGACTCCTTAACAAAGTTCTAAATTAAATAACTGAATCAGAGAATCCATTAAAAACCACTTTAACAATGAGATTAATGGTTCCACAAACCGAAAACTTCCACAAGACGAATCACAAGCCCATAATAACTGGTAATTCACCATACTTGGGTGGGTGTTCAACTTCCATTGGTTCAATTAACTTCAAAGAAATTGTATCTTGTTTAGATTATAGCAACTGTTTAGATTACAGCAGTTGTTTAGAGCCCATGCCCCGCTTGACAAACACTGACTTGGTTTTCTGAATTCTGCATTAAAGAACCTCTGGTTGCAAAGATGTCACACATTCTTATAAAGTTTGGACTATGGTCTCTACCTCCTTAGATACTAATGTGAAATGAAATGTCGAGAGCCTACGTAACAACTCATGGTCCCATGGGGAAATAAATCCAGAGTTCCAATCGGAACTGCTAGCAATACATTTTGCCTCCCCCGCTGCCCCCACCCCCCCACCCCACCTAACAGGCAAGGTGGGAAGGGATTCCCACACCTCCAAGCCATTTGTGGTGGCTCCGATGATCTGGAAAAGGTCTCCCAAAGCAGGGTAGCACGGTGAGGCAAACAGTAGGCCATTACGCGTCATGCAGTCTCAGCATTTCCCCAAGTCTTTTCCCCAGGGTTCTCTCACAAGGCCAGTCAGAGGCACTATAGTTTAAAAAGCCTGGAGAAGAAGAGCCTTGTGGATATACACACCTCATATAACATTGTCCGTAAGGGCAAAGCATTAGCATGCTAAACCACCACCCTAGAAATGAGCCTTTGGAACACAACATTTATAAGAAGTGACTGCCATACTCACAGCAAAGTTTTTTAAACTAATATTGGAGTAACACGTTGACTGCCAGTGAAGGAAAAGTGCCAGGGAGTTTGCATTTTATGAATTATTTGAGAATCAGAATTTACTCTAAGAATCAACATGCAGAGTGCAAAATCACCTTAGTACCTCCCTCAAAATTTTACAGGTAAGAACCCAAGGCAGAAGGAGGTTCAGAGATATCCCAAAAGTCACAGGACTTCACAGCTAGGTCTTCAGGTTCCTACCCATTGCTCTTCCTAACACTGCATGAAATTTTGGAGAGACTCCTGATAGCCAAACCATGTCTTTCAGAAAGCCACTTGTCAGAGCTGTCTAGTGACTAAGTCTGGCCCTAAGTACCACGTAATTAGGCAGTGATTCCTGCCTTGTTGTCCCATGCTATTTCGCCCCTGCAGCCAACAGTATGCTGCCCCAAACTTTGTGAGGTGTTCTATCATTTCATGCTATCTCCTTTCATATGTCTCCACACTTCTCATCGACATCAAGAAGTAAATGACCTGAAAAAAATTCTGCTCCTCCTAGAAAGTGTTCACATTTTAACAAGCAGTAACACCTTCAGCTCCAACTGGAATAGCAGCACAGAAGGGGGCAAAGTTGTCTCAGACCTAGACGTTCCCTATTAAAAATGTAGGGCTATAAAAATCCTTAACGAGTAAATATGGGGGAAGCAGTTGTACTATGCCTACTTTTATTCTGTATTATGCATTTAGGCTAAGTCAAGGTACAAAAATGTGTTGAATAAAATATTTTCAATGTGTGTAGAATTGTATAATCTATTCAAATAAAGAAAACGCAGTGAAATGAAAAACAGCGGTGGTCTGGGGGGAAGGGTGGAAATTTAAGAAGGTCATGGCCCCAGGAAAGTGTACATATTGGGTTGGCCAAAAAGGTTTGTTCACTTTCTTCCGTGGGATGGCTCTAGTAGTGCTTAGATGTCTTAACTGCATTTGGAACAATTTTGCTAGATTGTATTGTGATGGTTGTCATATCAGTGTGCATTTTTAAAAAAACTTACTGAAATTGGTGAATTTTTGTGCAGCAATTTTAATATATAAGGTGAAAGAAAATATGCAACATTTTTGGCATATTATGCTTTATTATTTCAAGAAAGGTAAAAATGCAACTGAAACACACAAAAAAGATTTGTGCAGTGTATGGAGAAGGTGCTCTGACTGATTGAACGTGTCAAAGGTGGTTTGCGAAGTTTCTTGGTACTATTGACATTTCGGCCAAATAATCCTTTGCTGTGGGGCTGTCTTATGCGTTGGAATATGTTCAGCAGCAACCCCTGGCCTCTACCCACTAGAAGCCAATAGCAGGAGACAGCCGACATACTCAAAATATCCAAGTCAATAAGGTTATTGGTGAAAATGAAAAATGCGTCATTTATTTTACGGAAAAAACTAAATGGACTTTTTAGCCAACACAATACTTCTTTTGTCATGATTAAGGGAGGTGACAAATAACACTGCCTATTTCTCTCCCCTTCTCCGAGCCCATAAAGTCTTGGTTAATACTCTCCATCACAGCTGCCTTGAAACCTGTGACTGGCCCACAGACGTGAGGCCATTCTGGCTCCTTATGTGACAAAGCTGGCCAGGAAATAAAGGAAACATAGGCAGAATTTTAAAGGAAATTCAGAGGAAGATACCAAAATGTATCAGACTTAAGTCCTTCAACAAGCTGTTCATTTTCCCTAAAACAAATTGGGCAACCAGATATCTAAGAAAAAACTGTGTCTGATCCTGAGTACTTTAAAAAGGATACAAATTCTGAGACTCTGTGGTTAAAAGTGAGGTTGCACTATAAAGAATTATGAAGGCCCATTCAGGTAAATCATTTCCTTTGGCTTTACATCCCTGCTAGAAGGAATGTGCTGTAAGTTTTACACCAAGTGGCTCACCCATCTTCAAAACGGATCTCTGAATTTTTATGGAACACAGATGATGATGATACAGTTAACACCAACAATGACTGAGTACTACACAACAGGCACTACCAATAAGTACTTTATTATAGTAGTTGGTTTAATCCTCATAACAATCTCAAAAGCACAACTATGTCCCTATTTCTCATGTGTTGGAAACTGCAGCACAGTGAGGTTAGCCAACTGCTCAGGGTCACAGAGCTACTCAGTGTCAGAGGAGGGATTTGAACCCAGGCAACCTCTCTGTATTCTGTATACAATTTCTATTCTCCAAAGCAAACACTGGCTCCTCCCTCCAATAAACCAGCTCTTGCTTCCTCATTCCTATTTCACTTAATGGCCCCTACCCATTCACTCAGAAGAGAAACTAGAATAGCACTTCGTCTGGGTTCTACTCAGTGTTTCCTCTTGACAGCCTGCTGGTTCACCTCTGCATCTGTACTTGCTAACTCTATGACTGTGGAGACTTGGTTTCCTCTCTCTAAACCTCAATAAATTATCTATAAAACCAAGTTACTAAGAGCACCTAAAATTGTTGTAAATAATAAAATTAAATGAGATAACTCATATAAAATGCAGACTGTGTTAAGAGCAATAATTATCATTGTTCATTAGCATATCGGTAATTAATCTGGCCCTTCCCTTCTAACCTTACGCCTAACTTTGCATCTCCTACGCTCCTATCTCCTCCCTCAATACCAACCACCTCTTCCCTGGTCACCCTGTTTGTCCTTTCTTCCATCGATCTAAATTCTACAATGGTTAAAATGTCACTCACATTCTTTAAAATCATAAATGACACTGTAGCCCCTCAGCAATAAGATCCCAACCCCTTATTGTCATGCTACACAATTCTTCCACCACCTAACCTTTCCAATCTCTCTGCACATCTCACAACCCACCATACTGCCCAATCGTCCCTCCTAAGGGTACGTACTTTCTCAGCACCATTCCACTGATATTTTTTAACCATGTTGCTGCTGCTGCTACAGAAATTCCATTGATTCCCAATTAACTACTTTTCTACATGCCTCTATCTTAGGTTTCACCACGCCACACTATATTATGGGACTGTATGGATTCTTCCCAAGATAGACTATACTTTCCTTAAGAAGGGAAATCAGGTCTTATTAGTTTTTTTAAAAAAAACATTTGTGCGTAATACTGAGCCACAAATAAACATTCACATAATACTAACTTTGATAGAAAACATTTTAATATTAAAATTCCTTCAGGAAATTTTCCCATAGCTAAAACTCTGAGAAACACATAAGTGCATTTACAAAGCTTTCTTCATTTCAGAGCAAGGAAAGTGCTATAGAAATACCTGAAAAAACCTTACCAAAATTTTTTAGATAAAAAGAAATTCAGCAATAAAATCTTTGATGTTTATCCTTCCTATGTTAAAGATTATAATTCAGAGTCTACAGTTTAAAAGTTCTTTAAAGTCAACTGTACACATGACAGTTTTCCATACTTCCCAAAAAAGAAATCACTAAAAACACAGCTTGGAACCTTATCCTAAATGGGAAATGAAAATAATAAGCACAATTTATATAGTAACATCATAATGACCAATAAGGTTTTAATATATATTTGTACAAGGTAAAAACTTCTGCAAAATAAATTTCAGAAATACTGAACACGTTTATAAGCTTTAAAGACACCTTGTAAGTGTAGACAGCCCGTTTTCCCCTTATTCCTTCACAATTTTCACAGACACAATGAAAATTAGCTTCCCTTCTAAAGAAATAATTTAGTTAAGGTAATCAATTACAGACAAATGTGTTTACTCTTACAAAACATTTCATATCAAAAAAGATAACAGTGAGCTCAAATTGAGATCCAGTTGCTTAATGTGTGCTCTCTGGCCACCCATGAAGATGGATAGTAGAATTGAAGGAAATGGGGACTGGGAGTGACAGAGAACAGAAATAAGAAAGGAGTATTTATTAAACACTTTCTGAACACAAGTATTTCAAATTCAGCCTACACTTTATATTTTTTTCTACCACATTGGGTATCATCACAATTTAGTTTCTATCACTATGGCCTAAATGTAGACATGTGTAAAGAAAACAGCTAAAGTTATAAACAAACTGCATATTAGAAACCGAACACTATAGTTTTCTCTGGGTATAAGGCATATTTCTTCCACAAACACTTCCCATCTATTTGCGCTTCTAACACATTGTCTTACTTGATTTCAAATGCATCTTCCTCTCACTTTCTGACTAGACATGACTAGGAGGCACTGCCTGGACGTCCAGCTTCTCTCAGTTTTTAATCCCTCATCAACACTGGTTTTTCCACTGCTTAAATTTTATATGAGGGGGGACCAAAAAAACCCAGGTTTTATTTATTAAAAAATATGCATTTATTCTTACAGGTTTAAACTTCAGTCATCTTCAAAGTACTCTCCATCTGATGCAATCCACCCTATTGAGACATTTTTTCCACTGCTCAAAAGTGTTGGAACTTGTCGGTTTTGATGCCTTTTAGTGCTTCTGCTGTTTTTGTTTTTTTTTCACCTCTTCCATATCAGCAAAATGTTTCCCTTTGAGGACTTTTTACATCCAGGAAAATTTTTAAAAAGTCACTTGTGGTGAAATTGGGTGAATAGGGAGGGTGGGGCATGGGGGTCATGCCCTTTTTGGTCAAAAACTGCTGAACACTCAGTGAGGTGTGGGTAGGTGCTCTCATAAATCACCCATGATGAAATGAGCAAAGGGGTTGGAAGAGTCTCCAAAAAAAATTCACGGAAGCCAAACACAGCCTCTCACAACAACGCCAGCTGGTACACTGAACGAGATGGGTTCCTAGAACTCTTACCTTGCTAGGGAAGCCTGTACTGCAAGGGGTCCACCCTCCAGAATGTAATTCCATTTTTGGGGGCCCCCCTCATATATACATATCCTGCCAGCACTCGTCTTTCAAGATGACTTGGGGTAGTCTACACTGGGAGTAGTCTTCTCACCTCCCTGCTCTCTGCACTCTGCCTTCTGCCCACAACACTCCACTGAAACTACTCAGCCAAGGTCAACAATAACCTTCTCACTGCCAAATCCAATAGAATGGACACGTTCCAGTCCTGATCTTGTTTGATCTCTCTGAGGAACATGAGCATATGAAACTATTAATCATTCTCAAATCTCTCTGGCCTTGGGAGGTGCCACATCTCTTGGTTTTCCTCTGACTCCTCCTCCTCAGTCTTCTGGGCTGGACTTGTCCTCGCCACCTCCTTCATGTTGGTGCACCTCTGGGTTCTCCCCTCCTCCTCACTTCCCTTCTGTGTGTTCTCCTTGGGCCATCTCATCCACTTCTAAGGTTGAAAGTTCCACCTATACATTAATATGCCTTCCAAATCTTTACCTAGAGATTAACCCATAACTTCCTTCAAATCTCCAGACCCTTATAGAACAAGATGAACCCAGAACATTTCGGGCTAGTATCATGGTGCTGGAGGGAATAATCTTAGGCTAGCAGTAAACTCCACTCATACCCAGGGGTTCAATTCATTCGTTCTCAACAGCACGACCCCTTTCCAAGGTGATAGCTCCCCTGGTTACCTATCATGGAGATGACTAAACATCACAATTTGCCCAGGACAGTCCTAGTTTATGCCTGATGCCCCAGAGTAACTATTAGTAACATTCTTTTCATTTTCAAAGTAACATCTGTTTGGAAAATATGACAGGGCAGCTGATGGTGACTGGGAAAATAATTTATATAAATAAATTATATAGTCACCCTACCCACCCACTGCCTGCCCTCCCACCAATCCTTTCTGATTTTCCCTGCACAACTAGGTGAGCCCGCATCCCTCCCTGGATTTCATGCTGTCTACCCTTAAGAACCTCGGTTCTGTTGCTAAGAAACGCCCCTATATCCTCTACCTTCCCACAGGAAGGTCACTTCATCTCTTCCTCTTAACAAGTCACTACACTTGCATCCCAGGCCAGGAGGACAAGTCATTATCCTGGTTTCCCAAAGCGACTTGTGCATCATTATCATCCCATTTTATTTGCTGTTAAGGCTATAGTATGGCTACATTCGCAGTTGCCATTTACTGACCTTTGAGTCATTCATCTTCACTTACTGAGAACTTCGTCATACAACTCCTGCCTTCCTCTCCACATTCAATCTGTTACTCTGGGGACTTCTTACCATAAACACAATTAAGCCAACCCAACGGTATTTAGAGTTCGTGGAGTTCCTCTTCTTCAGTAGCCACTACTTTGCAGAAAGCCAGCCTGGTTTAGTAGCTGGGCGTAAGGATTTGGAGGCTAGAAAGACTCAGGTACTTCTTAGCTATGCCTTAAGGAAAGCGGCTTCACCTCACTGAGGCCCAGGCTCCTCACCTGTAAGATGGAGACCCTAATATGTGCCTCAAGGATCGCTGTGAAAAGTAAGTATGATAATCAATGAAAAGCACTTAGTATAGTGACTAGTGTGCAGTACTCAATAAACAGTAGCTTTTATTAATGTTACTGTGGTAATTAGCACTATCAGCCTTGGCTGCCCAGCACCAGCACGGGTCCGTCCTGGCCTTTCCGTCACCTGCGGTTGCTCCACCTCAGGGGTCTTCGGTTAGGACTCTCACATCGCAAGCGCTTGCCGCCCCAGCTCCAGGGCCCCTTGACTCCCACCGGCCCTACAGCTCAGCCGCTGAGGCTCTTCACCCTCTTCACTCCCAACGTGTATCTGCCCCTCTCAGCTCCGCTCCGTAACCAAGCAGGATAGCTAGGGCTCGGGCGCCCGTCAGCAGCCCTGGGACCACCCCGACGCGAGTCCCCCAGCACACGTTCTCTTCCGAGCCCCACCCGGTTCAGTTGAACTACCTGCTTTCTGCTCTGTAATCGGGAGCTGCTGTGGAAAACAGCTAAATCATTCTGATTGACCTCTTTCTACATTTGTGATTGCGAGGGTGTTTATCACTACTCAGTAATTAGGTCACTTGTCCCTGGTCAAGTCCCTTTTCCAATCACAGGGTAACTTTTCTTGTTCCCTCTAACATACCCCAACCCATGCTCTTCCTTCTCAATCTCAGCAGATAACCTTGCTTCAGAGAGACACGGGATGCCCTCCTGGACACTTACCTATACCTGTATCTACTCCCTGTTTCCTTCTTTTTTTTAAATAGGAAGGCGCGTCGCTGCTCTTCTGCAAGGTAACTCGTTCCCCTCTGCTCATGTTCCAAACACTTCCATTTCCTCTGAGATTATTAGGTCTGATTATCTTCTCCCCCTTGTGACTTTAATTTTCTTTCCCCTCTCAATGCCTTTTTCTCTCAGTCCACTAAAGTGTCCTTGACTATTCTACCTTTAAAGAACAACAGACTTCCCGGATCACAACTCTCCACTCAAACTTCCATTCACTGTCCTCCCTTCCTTACCAAACATGTTTGAAAGAATATGTTTACTGAATGAATGCTTTCTTATTTGACTCAGACTTCTCTCCTGAGTCCAGATATATATACACGTGCACACACAAATACATAGACATACACACACACACACATACATACATACATATATATATACATATATACTTTTTTTGAGGGGGGGGGAAGGTAGGGAGAAAGAGAGGGAGAGAAATGTGGATCGGCTGCCTCCCATACGTGCCCCAAACAGGAACCAGGCCTGCAACTCAGGCATGCACCCCAACTGGGAATCATACCAGCAACCTTTGGCTTTGCAGGATGATGCTCAACCCACTAGGCAATGCCAGCCAGGACCAGAACTATGTATTTTTAAAATTTAATTATATCTGACTCAGTTCCAACAAAGAAAATAAAACAGCCATTTCCACCAAACCGATGTGAACAGATGAATTTCACATCTCCAAAGCTACTCCTCTACTTGTATTTTAAAATGAAGATCAATTACTAGCATCACCATTCACCCAGTCGGACAACTGAGAACCCTCTCCTCTACCCCATACTTCAGCAAGTCCTTCCTAATATCTCCCACATCTGCCCCCTAGATCTTCCCAGGGCTCCTTCCGCACAGGGATGTTGTGAGGGTTAAATGAAATAATAAATGGGTGCAACTCTGTAAGATGTGTGGTGTGTGGCAGAGATTATTTAATATTATTATATTTTTGCCAAAGCGAGCATGAAATTAAACTTAATATGACTTGTTCTTTTTTTTAGAAAAAGAGTTTATTTATTTATTTACTTATTTATTTACTTATTTATTTATTTTTAGAGGGAAGGGAAGGGAGGGAGAGGAACATCAATACGTTACCTCTTGCAGGCTCCCAACCGAGAACCTGGCCTGCACCGCTGGCATGTGCCCTGACTGGGAATTAAGGAATTGAATAGGCAACTTTTAGTTTGCAGGACAACGCCCAACCAGCCGAGCCAGGGCATGACTTGTTCTTAAAAATATAATTCTGGATCTTAAAAATCAATACTTTCTTTTCTTATCACAAATCACAAAGCATGTGTTTGGTAATTTGATCTATAATTTTTTTCAGGAATCAGTCAGTGCCAAGATGTTAAATGTAAATTTTCCTGCTTCGCCTCCCCTCACCCCATTTTTAAATGTAAATAAAATATGCGATTCTTCAAGTTTATGGCAAAAATCTTCTACTCTCTTTACTTTTTAAAGGTAAGAGGCAGTAGTTGTGCGGTACAAACATTTCCAAGGGTGTGTGGTAATCTACCTTAGCATTCATCTGTTTCTGCTACTCATTGAAAGTGGCTAGAAGCTCTAGTTTCCTCATCCATTTTTGAGTTTCCATTTCGAAGAATTACATTTGAATGAAACAATGACTAGCCTTTTGTTTGATTCCTTTCTTATTTAATTAAGATGATCACACTTTAAGCATTACTCTTTCATATTAGATAAGGTTTTTCTTTTTCTTTTCTTCCCAGCAGTTAGACCTGGAAAGTGTTCAAAATTTCCAAATGTATCAGGTTACCCTCAATCACTGTTAACCAAGGCCAAGAGACTTAAGAGGCATTGATGTCAAGACGTAACCGCAAAAGAAAGTAGTATCCAAGAGAATATAGTGTTCCCATCGACTCCAAGATAAGTTTATAATTAGTTACAAATATGACAGATATTTATACTTTCAGGATATATTTAGGTTGAAAGTACATTTAAAAATATTAGCTTAGCCTTGGCCAGGTAGTTCAGTCAGTCAAGGCATCGTCCTGATTCACCAACAGTGCCGGTTCCATGCCCAGTCAGGACATATACAAGAATCAACCAGTGAATGCATAGATAAGTGGAATAACAAATCCATGTTTCTCTCTTTCCCTCTCTCTTTCTCTCCTTTCCTTTCTCACTCTAAAAATCAATTAAAAATATATTAGCTTATTTCCTGGATTCTTAATGTAAGGGGCAGATCTTAAATTCCAGGAACCTGATACATTTTGATATAAGTTTTATGAGTCAAATTCTATTGCTCCAAATGCTGCATAATTTGATTTTAAAAAAAGATTTCCATTTAACATGGGATGGTTCATTTATTTAAAGCCGTCTTTTAAAAAATATTTACTAATTTTTTTGAAGGGAGAGAGAGAAACATCAATTTGTTGTTCCACTTATTTTCAATGGTAGATTATTGTATATGCCCTGATTGAGGATCAAACTATTTACAGCCATCTTTAATGAAACAGAAGAATTAGGATACTCTCTGTATATTACAGACTTATTAGTAAAGTATGAAAAATACAGGTCATTTCCATTGTAATTTCACAAATGGTTAAGTGATGCCACATTTGATAACAAGATTTCTGAGGCTTAAAAAAATTCCTGAGTTCAAGTCAGTCATCTAAACATAATTCAGAAAAAATTAATCAGATGAAGTTGCTCAAGTTAAATACAGCAACAAACTCAGCAGGTACTCTGAAATTCTGGATTATACGGCTTTCTCCACTGCTGAACCTAACGAACAGATGCAATGAGTGCAAGTAAATAAAAACAAAACTACATTTGATGATATGAATGGTTAGGTTGCTCCAAAAGAGCCAAAAAGAATATAAGCATGAAAAAAGCTGGTGGTTGATGGGTGAAGATATTAAGCCCCTGCTATAGTCAAGATAAGGTAAAAAGTGTCTTCCATACAAAGTCAGGAGAGTTTGCTGCTAATGATCTCCATTTGGATGTCTCATTTTATTGTCTCCTAACCAACCCCTAACCTTCTTCCCACCAAATTACTCCTCTCACAAACCTCACTTCAGTACATGTCTAAAATCTGGTGTTCTGGAAGCCTCCTGTTGACTCTACAACCCTCAGTTCACCCAGAACTCAACCATTCCATCACCTGCACTCTGGTCCAAGCTGCATCATCTCTGGCCTGGATTAAGGCAAGAGTCCTCAAACCGAAGTCCCTGCTTCTGCTCCTGCCTACCCTCCCCCAACAAAGTCTATTCTCCATCCAACCACCAGAATGACACTTTCAAAAAGCAAACCTAATTATATCCTTTCCCCATTCCAAGGGATGAGCCTCGGAGTCCTTATGAAGGCCTACAGCCTGGGCACAATCTGCCTTCCCAAGCCCACTCCACCCCTGACTTCATTTCTGCTGCTCTTACGTAGCTCCCTCCGCCAAGCCAAACCAACCTCTCCGCTTTCCTCAAACATGCGGATAGGCTTCTGCCTCTGAACACTCTTCCCGTGGAGAGATGCGCAGACGACCCTCCCACTTCCTTCCAGCCTTGTGCTTAAATGTCATCTTTTCCAGGAAGTCTTCTCGGGCTACCTCTAGTTAAAATTGCAACCCTCTCCCCGCTCCTGTCCTTCCTCTTCCCTGCTTCTTCTCTTCGGTCCTTAACACCATTGGACATAGCACACATTTTATTTATTATCTGAGATCTCCCAATAGAATGGACGCTCCACGCAGGAGGGTGGTTTTAATCTGTTTAGAAAACTGTGTGGCACACAGTAGGTGCTCAATAAATACTTACTAAATTTATATATAATTTTATAGTTTATAAATTGCTTTCATGTAAATTAAATTCTGTAGTAACCCATTTTCTCCTTATGCCCCCTTTTGTCCAAATTCACCAACCTTTGCAGTAACAATACGGATAACAGCAAGAGGTATCAGGCAAAAAGTTGCTGGCTACTTGCAAAGCCCTTTAAAACAGATAGCCCCACATTAATTAACTACACCTACAAAATGAACGCTTAGAGTCAACATCTTTATTAGCATAAGGTTTCTGGGTGTGTCAGGCTGTTGAATGAACCCTAGGGAAAATGAGAACTGAATTCAATATTCAAGGAAACATTGGTCCGAATTCAGCACCAGCGTATTCAACTCCCTCAAAATTTTCTATCTGCTTAAAACAAACCAGGTGCTGTCACTGGGCGTGGATGGTCTGCAGAGTGCACAGGGAACGCTTTGTTTTGTTTCACCCGGTGAGAACCAGGCGGGGAAGCGTTTCTTACAGCTCGTGGGCTTATGCCCTCTGCCCCCAGCCGCCCGCCGGCCTCCACACTGCGGTGCCGGGGCTTCCGGGGCTATTCCCCGCACAGTTTAATCCCACAGGTGGCGAAGGGGAAATTAGTTTAATCCCCGCCAAGGCTCTAGCGATGCCTGGGACAGATGGTAGGGTCTCAGGGGACCCTCCGGAGAGCCTCTCGCCCGGGCAAGGCAGGTCGCAGGCAGGAGCGGGAGATTTGACAGGTGGGCGAGCAGCCGCGGGGCCAGAGCGCCAGGAGCGGCCAGGGGGTGTTGGCGCGGAAACTGTCAACTCCCGCAGTCAGCCAGCCAGTCCGGGCCCGGCCAGGTAGGGGTGTCGCGGCACCCGATAATCAATACAGTCCGGACAGCAGCGTGCTCGACCTCCGACCCCGCGCCGGGAAATAAAGTTAGTGTCGGTGGCCGCGCGGCCCCGTCAAGCTCCGGCTGCAGCTCGAGACTGCCCAAGGCCGCGGAAACGCGTCCCGAGCCCCAAGCTGGAGAGGAAGCCCAGGCCGGGACGTCGGGCCGCGACCCCAGCCCAGGCTGACAGCCACCACCCCAATCGCCTTCCCTCCAGGCCGCGGACAGGGTCCCGGACCCAGCCATCCGCCGGCATCGTCGGCTCCCCGCGCCACTTTACCTCCAGTCTGGCCACCACCACCGCCGCCGCCGCCGCCGCCGCCGCGCGCTCCCCTCACAGGGCGAATCCCGAGTCCTCGCCACGGCCGCCGCTGCCAGGAGCTCCCACCCCCGCCCCCTCAGGTAACCCAGGAAACCGGGAACACCGACCCCTCCCCCGCATCCGGACCCAGAACAGCCCGCTTGCGCTTGCGCGGTGGCTCCGCCCGCGCCCCGCGCTCCGCCCCTCGCTGGTTGGGCAGCTCCTCTGTCGCAGAACTGAGGCGTCGACCCAATGGGGAAGGGGAGAGGGCGGGCCGAGCCTCGCGCAGGAGGCCGCAGTAGGCTCCCGAGCTAGGGCGGGGCCGGGGCGGCTGGCTCCGCGCCCTCCCCCTCCAAGGGCTGTGTGAGAACGGGTGCGTCAGAGCCGGGGGAAAGGGGCCCGGGGGTGGTCTGCTAGTTCTTTGAGTTGATCCAGAGCACGGGAATCGAAGATATATGGGGAGGGGTCGGGAGAGGGAGGAAGGGTCACTTGTAAAGGCTCACGGTGGGCTTCGTTGAAGAATCGTGAAGAGGTTTACGAAGCCACTGTGGAATTAGCTCAGCACAAAGGTGCATTTTTAAACTTGGCTTTCTCCCTACACATTCTTGTGCAGCGCGCTTTGTCAACGTTATATTCCTTAAAATAGCGGCGCCTCCAGAGGGTGGGAGCCGTGGGTTAAATACAAGCGTGTTTTTGGCTGCATCACTGACATTGGCTGCTGGTCCCAGCTCGCGGCTGGACAGGCTGCGGCCGCCGGCAGTTGAGCGTTTTACAGGACACCCCCTCCTCACCACCCAGGCACTGTGACAAGCACTGCGGGGTGTCCTAGGTACTGGGGCAGAGCCTGAACTCTGAAGGTCTGGAATTCCAAGGTCTACCTAGCAGTGCAAACTATTAGCACATGGTCTACAAGTTGACAGAATTGCTTTAGAATCAAAAACTCTAGTAACTTTTTGCACAGGAATCAAGAAATAGAAATAATTTGGGATATTACATTCTAAGGCCGTATACCAAATGCAACTTTTAATATCTCCAACTCCCATCTGACTCAATGACAAGCAGAATAATCATTGTCCAGTGATGTGCTTTGAAGAGGCTCTCTGGGAAAATCTCGCCCTTTGACACACGTCCCCACTGAACTCTGAAGTGCCTTTGGGCACAGGTTACCCACTTCCTTTGGCAATCTTTAAAAATGCAAACACTTCACCCTGGCCGGGCACTCAGTTGCTAAGAGCTCCGACCCCATTCCCCAAGGTTATGGGTTCTATCCGTCATCGGAGCACGTACAAAGTGTCAACAGTAAATGCATAAACAATAAATCGATATCTCTGTCTCTCTCTCTCTGTCTCACACACACACACACACACACATCAATAAATAAATTAAAGAATGCAAATACTCCAGGAATTTGGAACAACCCGAAAGAGAGCAGAATGGGCTTCCCCATGATATGTCACTTTGACATGTGGATTATTTTGAGCTGAAGATAATCAAGACAGCAGGTTTAGGAAAAACTTTGACCTCTCCTTTAACTACCTAAAAGAATTTAGATAGGTCACCTGCATGGTGGGACAACCTTGTGATTACCAAATATCTGCTCTTCTTACCTTCCTATCAATTGCCATCCTCCCCTTTTAAAGCCCCCAGCCCCTTTTCCGTTCCTTAGCTCAATTGCCTGCCTTTGGGGCTCATATTTTCATAAGGTTCCAATACATACAAAATTAAATTTGTTTTTTCTCCTGTTAATCTGTCTTATGTCAATTTAATTAGTAGATCAGCCAAAAGAAGAAAGGGAAATTTTTCCACTCCTATAATACAAAATCCCTAACAAGTTGGTGAAAGAGATGTCTGGGGAAACTGTCAGTTGTTTAACAAATATAGTTGACTCTTGAACAAGTGCAGGTTAGGGGCCCCAACCCCCCCACATAATCAAAACTACTTATGTAACTTCGATTTCCCAAAACTTAACTAGTTACCGCTTGGTATCTGCAGGATATTGGCTCCAGGACCACCCCTACAGATATCAAAATTCACGGATGCTCAAGTCCCTAAAATAGTGTAGAACAGTGCACACAGCCAGCTTTCCACATCCATGGATTCCCAGCTGTGGAGAGAAAATACTGTTTTCCATCGCCATTGGTTGAATCCACAGATGGAAAACCTGGGGATAGGGAGGGCCAGCTATATTTATTGAAAAAAGTCTGCATACGTTAAGTGCACGCACACAGTTTGAACCCTGTTGTTCAAGGGTCAGCTGTATGTCATGAGCACCTACTGTGTGCTAGGTACTGTGCAAGGCACTGGAGATCTTGGTGAATTTCTCTGAACTCTATTTCACAGTTTTACCTACAACTAAACCTACTCTTACTAACACATCAGCTTTCACCCACTAATCTCAAAATGACTTTTTTTTTAATTAACAAAAGAAGTCATAGAAATGTTAAGTTTCTGTTTCTCTTGAATGAAAGATAATAGATGATCCTAATTTTGTTAAAGCCAGAGACTGAAACAGACTTTATGTGACAATGTATACAACTGGCCCTCAAAATATTATGTGTTTGTAAAAGACACAAAGTAATGTCATTGGTGACTATTCTTTTCTCTGATTGCCTGAGTTATAAAATATTTCAACCAAGCTACCACAGTATTGCTTTTGTTTAAGAATATTTTACAATATGGATATTAAGTATACTATTAGATTAAACTTAGCTTAAAAGATTTCAAGTGAACATAAAAATGTGTAACCATATACATGCAACAGAAGAAAAAATAAAGAAAAAGTAATAGGTACTTAGAAGAAAGTCCTACTAATATATGTATTATATACTAGGAGACTTTGTAAGTAAGAAATTCTTCACATAATTTGACTTTAAAATTAGATTCTAAAAATCGACGTTTTAAAAGACACAGTTAACGTATATTTGTGTGATTTCACATTAATTATTCACCAATATACATTAAAATAATAATTTCATGACTACATGGAGATGTAAATCAGATCGTGTCATACTCTGCTCAAAGACCTACAGTGACTCCCATTTCACTCAGGTCAAAACCAAAGCCCTCACCGTGGCCTATGGAGCCTACACCACATGGCTCCCAGAACCTGGTCCCTTTCCTGCTCTCCCATCCCTGCAGCCCTACTGGCCTCTTCACTGTTCACTGAGCATTCGGACAGATTCTTGCCTTAATGCCTCTGCACTGGCTGTTCCTCTGCCTGAAATGCTTTTTCTCCAGATCACCACATGGGTAACTCATGTCTGTGTTCAGATTTCACCTTCTCAATGAGGTCTATCTCAACACTGCTCTTAAACCTATACAACGGAGGACTCTGCCCCGGACCCCGCACTCGAGTGTCTCTCTTATCACAAATGCCGTCTATTACGGATGGAATTGCACCCCCTCTTCATGTTGAAGCCCTAATCCCCAATGTGACTCTATTCGGAGATAGAGCCATTAAGGAGGTCATTAAGATTAAATGAGGCCCTATGGGTGGGGCCCTCATCCAACAGGACTGGTGTCCTTATAAGAAGGGGAAGAGACACCAGACCTTTCCACACCAGCACAGACCATGGAAGAGAGGTGTCACCAGAAACCAACCCTGCTGGTACCTTGATCTTGGACCTCCAAATCTGTGAGAAAAGAAATTTCTATTGTTTAAGCCACTGAGTCTACAATATTTTGTTATGGCAACCCCAGCAGACTAATACACCCCCCAAAATAATTTTATTAAAGAGCACACATCTTCTCTGTCACCTGGGATCTGGTGCTGAGAGTTTGCATGGTGCAACCCTAAATATGATCTCTTTCATTGCACCTATCAGCTTCCAACACACTACTTATTTTACCCTTTTATTATGTTTCTTTTTTACTGTCTGCCCCAGGTAGACAGCCGTTGTTCTGGTTATGCTGTACCCCAAGTGCCAGAACAGTACCTGATGCATAGTAAGCACCCCGTCAATATTTTTTGAATGAATGGTTTAATCAGGAAAATTTTGTTTAAATTCAAATAAGTATCCAAATGCTCAGTTAATCATAATTTTAGGCAAAGCGCGACAACTTTAATGCCCCCTGCATGGCAGTGGGGCAGAGATGGATTCGTAAAGAAGTGGCTGAGGGGATGCAGGACTGTCATTTAAGTAGCAGGAACATGGTCCGAATTGTACAGATGGTCCACATTTGACTACAGGCCAAGTAATTGCCACATTATAAATTATATACATATGAATTTATTTTTGGAGTGCTTTACTTTATTAGAATGCCTATGAATCTTTTAAAAATCACTTTTTTAATACGTACCTTGCAACTTTATTGAAGAGGTCAATTCATAATTCATGTCTCCATTAAGTTGTTATTGCAAAATTTATCAGGTTAGGTTTGAATAAGATTCTTTTATGTAATTTTCTCTACTAAATCCCTGATAGCATTCCAAATCCCCCAAAGCATGTATACTTTGCTTTAAAAATTCATGTTGTTGCATTAAAAAATTTGTAACCGTCAAAACTATTTTATGAGATGATTTTTTCAAAAGCTAAAAAGTGTTAAAAGAAACTAATTTTCCCCTCCTTGGTGTGGAAACTGTGTGCCTTCCTGTCCTACTTTAGTGTGTGGGAAAGACCACTTGTGGGCAACAGTGTCATTAATTCTCATAAAAAGCTTTTTTTTTCTTTTCTTTTCTTCTTCTTTTTTGTTTACTTTTTAAATTCAGGATTGCTTTTCTGCTTAGAACAGAATATACCAAATACATGCTATAGTCATAAATTCAAATGTTAAGACAAATATACAATATAAAAAAAAGAAGTCTTCTGTGACCTCATCCCAGAAATCACCACTAGCAAGTGACACATACGCCCACAGGTGTTTTAGTGCAGGCACACATATTTTAAACGTGTTTACGCATAGGTTCACATGAGTGCATAAAGAGTGTTGCAAGGAAGCTCTTACTCTGAGGGTCTCTGGTACTTAGCGATAAAACTTGGTTGCAGAGGGAAGGGGTAGTTGTACCTACAACAGGGTGTCTGGCATCCAAATTTGCTCCCCACCAGCATCTTAGCTATGTCTGAGTCCTGAGATTTCAAAGATATTTCAAAGGTATCTGAGATTAAAAACTGGAAGGTCTCTTTTCACTGAAATGTCTGTAGGACCCCTAGTCCCAGACCTTAGCGTCCAGGGCAACCACATGGTCACACCAAGGCAGAGAGAGGGTCTTCAGGTAAGAATGGTTAGGCAAGTCCCTCCTCTCTATTCTCCTATTCAGACCCGTACTGACTGTTTCATTTCCTTTTACTTTATTTTATAAGACATCCTTTTAGAATTCTGATTAGTAATTGTATCAGATTTGCATACGAATTTGGAGAGACCTGATATCTCTAATATTGAGTCTCTCCATCCAGAAGCATGTTTTCCCTGCTGTTAATTTAGAGCTTCTTTTACTTTCTTCAATAAAATTTTATAGTGTTCTTCAAAGAAAAGAGAGAGACCCCGTCTGCCACGTGGAGCGGCTGCATCTCAGCAGCTGTGGGGGAAGGGGTCCACTCCCGGCAGATGTTTGCCTGAGGCTTGGAGTGAAGTAAAAGTCCTCCTCCCTGCCCAGCTCCTGACATTGCAGCAAGACAGGAAACGCGCTCTGCAGGACGGTAGCCTTCATTTTGTGAACAGGAGACTTAGGGCCAACTTTTGTCTTTTTCATGCAGCTATTCCCGGAGTAAATTTCTGAGACAATTACTCACTTAGCATATAGATGTGGCCCCAGGGTGCCATCTTACTGAAAATAAAATATATGCTGTAATCTGTTTGGAAGTATAACAACATCCAACATGGTGAAGAGGTCTGAGACACATAGGGTGACACCGGGGAAAATGTAGACATTATGTTGGAAAAGTCGATCACTGAACTATAAAATAGAGAAGATGGGGGTTTTCAGGTCCTAGGACTCTGAGGAAAACAGTTTATCAGATAAAACATATTAAATCTCATTTGTGATCTGTAAAGGACCTTAAATAAGCATAAAAATAAAATATGTGGGCCTATAATCTTCCGGATTTTTACCCATATTTTAAAAAAATCATCACCTGACAGATGTCAGCATGGTAGTTCAGTCAGCAAAGCCCTGAGGCAACAGCTCAGGAGCCGGAGGGCTTGGCCTTCACCTGGGATGTAGTCTCACCAAGCTACACTGTCTCCCTGGCAAGGGGAAAGTGGCTTTGTGGCAAGCGACTCTTCCTACACTTGCCACAGAGTTTGGGGGTTCTGAGTTTGGCACATTGGCCAATGTGCAAAATGCTCCTTAACTCGGCTTCTCCTAAATTCTACGTGATTTCTGGAACATTCTCCTTCTTCTATCCCACTCCCCCTCCCCCCACCATCAGACATGCCTCCCCCAAAATCAGACACCAGCAACCTGAAATAAAAAAAACAATTATGGTTCTGCTGCTGCTGTTGCTACTCGTACTGTACAAGTTTCATCTCCAGACGATAAAAGCACCAGCCAAGAATTTGAGGTCACCAAGTCAAAGTAACAGATGATCCAGGAGATGTGCTGCAGAGCACTGTCACAGGACCCTCACTCATCAGGATAACCTCTCCTGACTTGTTTCCTGCCCAGCCTACAGCACCGTTTCTGGAACTCAGCTGCTGGCTGATAATCAGGTCTACTGGAGAGCAAGGGTTTCCTGATGGGGTACAGACAGCACTGTGTTTACTGGCAGCTGGGCCTCTGCTAATAGTTGGAAGCCTGGCTTTTAACCCTGTGCTTGCCGTGCCCTGCACCCAGCTCAGGCAGGCTAGAGAGCTGAGCTCTTCACGCACCGAAGGCAGCGATCAGCTGAGCATCCTGCCCACCAGGGCTGATTCCTAATAAATAGAAATAGTTCTAGAACACTCACCAACAGGGAGACTGCTCTTGCTGCGGTGTGGGGGTTTCCTGAAACTGATCAATTCAAGTTAGAAGTATAATAGCTGTCTTTGAAAATAAGACAGATCGTGAGCCAGCGGGGACTGGGCTGGCCAAGAAGGAACATATGGTGGGAAATTGTTGAGTGCCAGCCATATATTCACACCCAATGCTACCTCTGTTCACTGGCTCCCTAACAAGGTGCCTGAGAATTGGTGTGAAAGACACCGTTTAAAGGGAAAAATGCTTTCCTCCAAATGGATAGCGTCTTGTTTTAACACCTTGCATTGTACTCATCTTTTCCCCTCTAATTAGAAATGCCACCTTTATTACATACTAAATTCCTCTCTGTTTTTCAGGCTGTTCCTGAGCTCTCTGGAAATAAAGAAATAACATCCATAAACTGTTAACCCTGAAAATGGATCTTAATTTTCAGAAGTTCTTCAGAAGAAGTAATGTCTCATTTTTTATTTAACTGCTATTACATCTATGGCCCTGTGCCTTCTATCTTGTACATACAAGTGATAGATCATGTCACCTGAACTCTGTACGTGTTCCAAACACATATTTTTTTTAATTTTTAAAATATTTTTAATCCTCACCTGAGAACATTTTTATTTTCATTGCTTTTAGAAAGACGAAGGGAGAGAGAGAAACATCGATGTGAAAGAGAAACATCAATTGGTTGCCTCCCATGTGCGCCCTGAATGGGAATCAAACTCGGCAAGCTTTCAAGTATGGGAACGACACTTCAACCAACTGAGCCACACCAGCCAGGGCCAAACATGTATTCTTTTTCCTGGCCACTTCTTCAGCTTTAGGGAGTGAGGAGGAAGGAACGAAGGAGGGAGAATATATCCTGCTAATATTAATTTATCCGTCTATGTGAAAAAAAAATGTCTTGCCTTGAATCAACAGCAGATATTCTGAAAACTTGGAAGAGAAGAATGTGGGTTATAAGATCTAAAAGTAACTGTATTGGTCAGTTCTCCTAAGGCAAGGAAACTATGTTGACTTATTACTCAGTAAAAGTGTCATAATTAGGCACTAATATCCTATCAGTGATTATAAACACATCTTTGCTGCACTTAAGATGCACTATAGGCCAGAAGTCACCATGTGTGGTAGGTTAGAGTAGTTATTCTACTTCCAGGTGTTCACAGAGCCCCATGTCGATGCTGCCTGGATAGAATGCACAGTATGGAAATTAGCCATCTATTTTTACCAAGAGTATATTTTTTATAATCTTAGCTTTCTTTCTCTGTGCCTATTCCTCGTTTATGAAGAATGATCTCCTCACTGTCACATTTTAAATTCCCACCAGCAGCTTTCCTATCATTCCTCAAAGGTCCCTGAAGTTCCACTTCTTACCCAAAGATTTTCCTTATCCAAATGGGAATGATCAGATATTATTACACCACATCCTCTAAAGAATTCCATTTTGCTTCCTTTGAGAGAGGACCATGTGTCCAGCTCATGACCATTCAGTTCTGCTAAAAACGCCCAGGGCTGCATGGCGTCCCACATTTATCAGTATGATAATTCAGATGATCCCTTTTTTTTTTTTTTTTTGAGGTTACTAGAATGCTTTCATTTGCATTGCTGTTTTTACCAGGAAGGTACAGGACCACTTGTGATGTTACTGATAGTGAAACTGGAGCCTAGAGAATGAAGTAACTTAATTCAGGCTTCTTGACTCAAAATCCCAGGCAGGTCTTAACAAAGTAAGCACTACAAAAACTACTAACGGGATCTGTTGAAAAGATTTTCTTAGAAGCATTTTTCTAGAGTCTGATTTTAGAGTTGAAGTGTTATTAGCACCTTTGTGTTTCAGCTGGTTTGTAACTTCTCCATATGGGAAACATACTTTTGCTGCAAGGAAGAGTCGAATATTCTTTGCAGGTCTTTGCTGTGCTGCACTACTCCCAGGGAATGTGCATATGGCTACATTACTGAATGTATACTTAACATGCACAACTACCTTTGATGAAAAAGAATAGGAGTTAGAATTACCATATAATCTAGCAATCCCTCTTCTAGGTGTAGACCCCAAAGAATCGAAAGCAGGGACTCGAATGGATAACTGTAACACTGATGTTCACGGCAGCATTATTCACAATATTCCAAACGTGGAAGCAAACAAGTGTTCATAGATGCCCGAATGGATAAACAATATATGTTATATCCATACAATGGCATATCATTATTCAGCCCTAAAACGGAAGTTCTGCTGCATGGTCCAACATGGGTGCACCTTGAGGACATTGTGCTAAATGAAACAAGCCGGTCACAAAGGCGCATGTACTACATGGTTCCACCTATATGAAGCACCTAGAGGAGTCAAATTCAGACAGGAAGGTGGGTGCCAGAGGTTAGGGGAGGGGATAATTGTGAGTTAGTGTTTTATGAGGACAGAGTTTTGGTTGGGGGTGATGAAAATTTCTGGAGACAGATGGTGACAATGCAATGTGAATGTACTTAATGTCACAGAATTCGACACCTAAAATGCTTAACATGGTAAATTATGTGTACTTTAGAGAGAGAGGGAGAATAGGAGACAGAACAATTGGCCCGGATCTGGAGGGTTAGGGTGGAGGGAGTAACAGAAAGTAAGAGGCAATTAATTATGAGGTCATGTTCAAGGAACAACAAATAATCCCAATGACTAGATACTTGCAGGTGACTGGATACTTGCAGGTGACTGAATACTTGCAGGTAAGTTACAGGAGATAAAGCCACAGTGGCAGAGGGGGCAGATCCTGAAGTCTCCTGCGTGCTGTGCAAGAAGTTTGGGCTTTATTCTGTCTGCGATGGGAAGCCACTAGTGTTCTTTAAGCTTGTGGACATGACCAAGCTTCCTTTTTAGAAAGACATGTTTGCCAGTCATGTCATGGATTGGAAGGGAAGGAGGCTAGAAGCAGGGTCACTGGTGGGCGACTCTTACAGTTGCCCAAGACAGAGATGAAGAGGGCCATGCTGAGAGGATGTGGGGACCAATGAGAGGCGGGGAGTGAGAAGGCTTAGGGAGCAGAGGTAGCACTTAGCCTGCTGGCGTGGCTCCAACGGAGTTGTCTTTCCACCCACTTTGATCCCCCCTAGACAGGCTGACCTGCCCACCTGCGCTCCAGGTTTCCTGGCTCAGAGCCATCGCTCAAGACCCCTCCCAACCTCTAAACTCCTGGCTTCCACACTGTCCTCAGCCCCCTCCCAATTTGGCTAGCATTCTGGCTCCTCCTCACTTTCCCTTGAATCTCTTGCATGGTTTCTCCCTTCCTCTACAGCTGCAGCCCCGGGTCTTTGCACTTATCGCTCCACAATTTCTCAGTCCAGTCCTCGGCTCTGTGCTGACTTCCTCCTCTTGCCAGACCAGTCTCTAGTCTCCAAGGACGGGGTATAAGGAGGACTTGAGATGTCTTCGGC
>PVJD01002714.1:169592-191412 GCA_004026545.1 Mormoops blainvillei | reverse complement strand
CCTCAAGGGCTTCTGGGTTCCAGGCCCATCTTCCTGGAGAAACTGAGGCCCAGGGGATTCAGGCCCCACCCCCAGCCCCTAAGGGCTCAAAGGAGTTTCCAGACACACTTCAGAGGTTGCTCTTCGGTGAGGTCTCCCCACCTTTTTCAGCTGTGAGTGGTGAGGGGAGGCCGCCAGGCCTGGGATCAGGGCCCCATGGGGAAGGCGGCTTGGCGGCAGTCCCAGTAGGAGGCCGGGCTTGGAGAGACCAGGGTGCCCTGCTCCTCGGCATCCCCCTCCGCCCCATGGCTCTGCCCGCAGGCCAGGTGGGGCCCGGACACCTGTCCAGGGCATGCTCCCAGGTCGCACCAAGAAGGGCCCTGAGACATTGGGCCGGCATCCTGGGAAGGGTGAGTCCTGGCCCACCGGCCTTGTCCTGGGGTCAACTGTGGTGTTGGAATTCACAACGAACGAGGCCAAAAATGAGAGGGCTGGAGCTTTTCATTCTGCGTGCTGTGGGCCTGTCCCGGGTCCGGTGCGTGTGAGTGTGTGTGAGCCGCACACTGAGTGCGCAGTGCACGTGGGTTGAGTGTGTTCCATGATGACTGCGTGGGGCATGCATGTGTGCAGTGGGTGGGTGTGGGCCCAGGCTGTTTCTCTAGGTAACAGATCTCCCTCTGTCAGGAGTGCATACTGGGTACTGGGATATCTAGGGCAGACTTCCTGTCCCATCCCCCTGTCCCTCCCTCATCTTCTCTGAAATTCCTCCATCGGAGCATCTCCTGGGCAGAGCACAGCATTCGCTGAGATGGAGGGGCTGAGCCTGAGCCCAGAAACTGGCCCCTCAGACAGACATGGGAGGCAGGTGAGTTAACTGCTCCCACCTCCCAGGGATGCAGGGCAGGCCTGAGTGTGCTCAGCTGGCCTGTCCAAAGACACTGGGGATGCGGCTGTGATTTGAGGAAGCTCCTATCTGTCCCCTCCTCTGCTCCTTCTATGGGGGGCGTGGCCCCAGCTCTCGGGCACCTGGGGGAGGGGGCCCTGTCCAGCTGGGTCCAGCTCGCTGTGCCCCTGTTTCCCCAGCTGGAGAAGGAGGCAAAGGGGTTCTCCAGGCCCGGCTGTGCTCTCCAAAGGGTTCTTGTGTCTGGTTCATTCAGCCCCGCTCCCTTTCTTTCCTTTTGGGCCTTCTCAGTCTTAATCCCTTTAAGGCCTCGCGGGGCCTGGATCTTCTCTGCTTCCCTGAGCTGTGTCCTGCGTGCCAGGGCAGCGAGCGGAGGTCCCCAAGGGCCCTGCGCAGAGGAGCTCCATGCCCAGCTCCCTCCGTACCAGCTCCTCTTTCTCGCGTGGCTCACAGGATCACACCCATTCTGAAGGTGACAAAGCTGAGGCTCGCTGTGCGAGAGCCTGCCTGGGCCCTTTTGACTAACGCGCACCGAGGCTTCTTGCCTGCCTGGCTCCTTGCTCCGTGAAAGAGGAACGTTCTCTTTTATGTCTGCGCTGGTTTAAAGAGGAATATATCAGTCACACGTATGAAAACATTTTCTTCACCCTAACAGTTCTTTTTTCTTTTTGATTTTCAACAAAACTGAGCCCCGGCTGGTGTAGCTCAGCGGACTGAGCATCGGCCTGCGAACCAAAGGGTCGCCGGTTCAATTCCCCGGTCAGGGCACATGCCTGGGATGCGGGCCACGTCCCCAGTAGGGGGCGCGTGAGAGGCAACCACACATTGATGTTTCCCTCTCTCCCTCCCTTCTCCCTGTCTAAAAATAAAATAAATAAAATCTAAAAAAAAATCCCAAAACCAAAATGGAAATATTTCGTGGGTCCCTAAAAGTACAAGTGGGGATGCAAAAGCACCAAAACACTGGAATTATCTTCTGAGGGCGGGCCCTTTGTAGCCCAGGCTCTCCCCACCGGGTGAGTGTTCCAGCCTGTCTGTTCAATGCACCAGCTTCAGTGAATTTTTCTGAAGACTTTCAACGCATTTGCCCATTTCGTGATGGGTGATTTACAAACTCACCTGCCCACACCATGACGAGTGTTCAGCAGTTTTTAACCAAAACCTGCATGACCCCCGTGCCCCACCCTCCCAATTCACCCCATCTCACCCTGAGCGACCTTTTCTTTGTTTCCCGAGGTGAAAAAAGTCCTCACAGGCAAACATTTTACTGAGGCGGAAGAGGTGAAACAAACAAACAAACAAAAAATGGCGGAAGCACTAAAAGACATCAAAATCGACCAGTTCAAAACCTGTTTTGAGCTGTGGAAAAATGTCTCAATCGGTGTATTGCATCAAGTGGAGATACTCTGAAGGTAACTGGTTTAATCATGTAAGAATACACAATTTTTTAGAAATAAATTCCCATTTTGGGGGGACCCCCTCACATTGTGGCCCCAAGCATTGAGTCCCTGTGGCTGAGGAGGGAGAGACACCGTCCTTGGAAGCTGATTGAGTGGGCCTCGAACCCAGGTCTTCTGCACCACCACCACCCCCACACCGCCCCGGCTGCTGCCGGGGGAAGGACCCGGCGCGGTTTGCTGACTTGGATATTTCTCAATAGCCGGCCTATGGCTTCGAATGTCTTGTTTCCTGACGCGTCTAACAACAGTCATGATATGACGATGATGATCGTCCTTCAAATACCCTTGACGCTTTTCAAGGCCTTTCGCAGCTGTTATCTGATCCCTCAAGAATCCGGGGCGGGTTAGAACAGCCGCTGTGACACCCATCTTACAACCGGGACAGCTGGGACTCAGAGGTCAGATATGTGACACTCAGAAGTCAGATATGTGGCGGGACCAGAGGCCAGGCTACCTGCAGTGTGCAAGGACGGGCCTGGCTGGGGGACACACCTGGAGGTGGGAAGCCCTAGGTGAGGTGGGCAGGTGGGAGCTCTGAGCGCACAAAGGGCAGTAAGGAGGGGAGGGGCAGAGGCATAAGTGAGGGGGACGGGAGGGATGGTGTCAGCAGCGGAGGGAGAGGCACCTTCGGCTGCCCGTGGGAGCAGGCAGGGCCCACTGCGGCCTCGGGAAGGAGCTGAACTTGTGTGGAGTGGGGAGGCGGGGATGTTCCCTAGGCTTAAGTTGGAGAGACTGTAGCCCCTGAAGGTAATTAAACAACAACACATCAGAAGCTTCCTAAGCGCAGCTGCACTTCATCAGCTCCGTGAATTGAGCCACTCCACACCCTCCGTGAGGGACACGGGCAGAAAGCCCAGGGACGCTACTGCCCCTTCCCGAGGCCTACACGCACCTTCCGCTCCGGTAAAGCAGTCCATGTTCAAGGAGGTCCCCGCAGCTTGAGGTCCATCTTCCCAGCCCACCCCAGGTGAGGACCCCTGACAGGGGCTGCTCTGCCCCACCCCCAGGCTCCTGCCCGGCCCATAGAGAGTCACGTGCCTTGTCCCCTAACCTCTTTATACCTGTCGAATGTGTTAATGTGAGTCTGTTCACTGAACAGTGCTGAAATACCAGCGTGAGTCGATGTTCTGGAAAGACCTGTTAAAAGCAATTAAAAATCGCGATTGCGAGCCCTGGAGGTAATACTCCCCAGCGTACGTCGTCAGCTCGGCTCAAGTAAACTCGTAAAAATTCTCTTTAAAAAAGTGCTGTTGAATTACGTAGAGGAGCCGGTTGTCAAGGCTGGGAGGCAAACGTAAAATCCTAGAAGGCTCCCGAGCATGGAAGTGCTTCCAGGATGCCCCTCCCCCCCCGCCCCGTCCGCGCGGGCATCTCCAGGGGGCGGCTGGGGGCGTGGCAGCTGCTCCCCGCCCCAGGGCCGGCACCCTGACCGGAGTCGGTCTGTTCTAATCTAACCCCAGAAGCGACAGTCCCATCGCTCTGCTCTTCTCTACTCACTAGGAGCAGTCGCCTCCTGCCTGCACCCGGAGGGGGTGTCAATGGCACAGGGCGTGGCAGTCGCGCAGGGTGTGGCTCGGGGGAGGCGGCATCAGTGGGGGCCTTTGGGAAACTGCCTTCCGCCGCTTCCAGTGGCAAAGCCCACTGAGCGGGGTAAGGGGGGCTTTCTCCTCAGACTCCCACACACTCCTAACCGAACGCTGGCTCTTCCCCAGGCGCTGTTCCAAGATCTTTGCATGCACCGCCCACTGTCACCCCAAAGCCGGCACTATCGCTCTCCCCATCCTCTGGAGCGCAGAGAGGGCAGCCGCTCGATAAGAGCTGGCTGGAGCGGCTGCGATTGCGGCTGCCCAGGAGGAAGTGTCTGGGGGCCTGCAAGACAGGGCCAGTGAGCCCCCCAGGGAGCTATTTGGCTCTGGAGTTCAGGACGAGGCAGATTGGAGCTGGCACCGTGGGCCCCCTTAGCTGGGAAAGGCACAGGGGGCAGGATCGTTGCCGAGGGGGTATTAGGGTTGGCCTGGCTATGGTGACACCCTCTGCCCTCTCAGCGGGGCCAGTGCTGCCCCAGACCACTCCCAGGCTGAGGCCCGGATGTGTCCTCCCAGGTTACATCCCGAAGGTATCCAGTCAGTAGTAAGTCACAGGTGCCCCACCCAGAGGCCGTGACCCCCTCCTCAGCCAGTCCAACCCGTTTGCCCTGCTGGCTATCCTCTGCCTTCAACCCCCACTGCCCCTGCTTCCCGGGAAGCTGCCACCTTTTATGGAGCAACTCCACCCCCTCAGACTGGGCTGTCCACTGCCCCATGCCTCCTCCTCCAGGGAGCCCACCATACCTCCTGACCATGCCCTGACCTTGAGAGAGCAGGTGAGGGATTTGTGCAGAGAGACCTGCAAGAATCCAGCCCCATCCCCCCAACATATGCAGACATTTGCGTCTGCCTAGAACCAGCTCACCAGGTGCCCACCGGTCCTCCGAGCCCCTGCTGACCAGCCCCAAAAATCTCTCCTGCAAACGCTGGACAGCCAGCCCCCTGCTCCCCACGTGCCCAGCTAGGCCCCCACCGCCCCGTAGGCGGATGGGATCCAGTATGCTGGGCTCGCACCACCTGGCTTCGCCTGCCGTTGTCGCCGCCCGCTGCATCCTGCCCCACCTGCATGTCTTCGCCCAAGCTGTTCCCCTGTAACGCAGAACCTTCCCCTCTCCAAAAGTCCAGATCTTTCCCAGCCTTCGAGGCTCAACTCCAAGCCTGCTTATTTAAGCGACCTGGCCCCTCTGGGCCTCAGTTTCCCCGGCTGTCACGGAAAGTGAATTGTTCCCCTGTTGCAGGGGGCGCAAGAAGAAAGGAAGAAGGCTCGGCTAGCAGCGGGCCCGGCACAGAGGACCGGCCCCGGAGCCTCGCCCTACTGGCTCATGCGCGCAGCCCATCGTCCCAGCCGTGGCTCGCTAGGCCTTGCCAGGTGGCGACGGCGCCGCCCGGGGGGCCCATTCCCGCTCCCTAGAAGCCGGCCCAGGGCCCCTGACATGCGGCCCGGGAGGCCCCGCGGGAGAACGTCTGCGCAGAGCCGCGGGGAACAGGAGCGCGGGATGAATTCCGAGGGGCTGGGGCTGGGCTGGGGCTGGGCTGGGGCTCCCCTCCCCGCGCGGTGCCCCCAAGAGGCGGGCAAGCGAGGCAGGGCGGGGCGGCGGTTCCTGTCGCCCAGCCCCCGCGGCCTCCGGCCCCGCCCGCGAGGACCCGCCGCGCCCCGTTCCCAGCCTCGCTTCCGCTCCGGTGAAATGGGACGGCTGCACCGGCTCCCGGTCCCTCTTCCCCCTACCCCGCGGGCGCCTCGGAGCGTTTTCGCGTCCGAGACTGACGCCCGGGCACCGGAAAGAGAGCTCGTTCACTACTACCTACGCGTACCTTTCTGGGGTCCGGACCGCCCCCCGCCCCGAGACGGCCTGGCTGCGGGCTCCCGGAGCCCTGTGCAGAGCGCAGGGGTGGGCGCGGGGTGCGGCAGCCACGGGCGTCCTCGTTACCCCGCGTTCCCGGGAGGCGAGGAAAGCGCACAGGCGCTCCGTGGCCTCCCAGGTCGGGGGGGATACCGGGGGGAGTAGCAGCATTTGAACCCCGACCCGACGGTCTACGTTCAGCCGCCGTCCCATCAAGCGGCCGTACCGGGAACCTCGGTAAAAATGTCACCTGCCCCAGCTCGGCCTGGGGGATCACACCGTGCGCGACCGCACGGCCCAGGATCAAGCAGCAGTTTGGACTTCCCCAGGGCTTGCGGGTGAGGGTGTCGGGTGTGGATGCGCAGTATGCGGATTTGGGGTCCCTTCCGCGCCTCCCCCAGACCGCTGCGCATGCACCCCACCTCCTCCCACCCGCGGAGATTAAGTGGGAATTTTGAGCCCTAATCGAAAGGATTAATCCGATTGCTTTTCAAACCCTGGTGTCATCTTGCAAACTTCCCTTGCAGCCGCACTGCCTGTCCTCTCTCAGGCTGGTCTCTGCTCTTCCCTCCAACCGCCTCGGCCATAAGGGGACAGAGATTGTGGACCCATTTTACAGGCGGCAAATCAGGACGCGCAGCGTCTTGACGGCAGAGCCTGACTCTTCCAGCGTTCTCTTCGGTCTTCCCTGTGCACGTGACCCCTTCCCCTGCTGGAGCCCCAGCTCCCGGAGGCCCACCTTATCCTGGAAGCCTTCTCTCCACTTAGTGACTCACCACCTGGCAGGGAGTAGGGCCTTTGTTTAGGGCCCTGGGCGCCTGACAATTTATCCCACTCCGGGCCGGGCTGGCTGGACCGGACCACCGCAGGGCCTGGAGCAAGGCCACCTGCAGAGGGGGCGCTGTGCTCAGAGCTGGGCTGGATCTCCTGGGGCCTGAGGGCTGTTTCCACTCTGTATGTGCACCTGGAGGCGTCTTCTGCCCAGCTTCCACACCTCCTTCTTCAGATTAGGGCGCCCTGGGCTCCCAGGGGCAACCCCACCCAGCCACCCTGCAGACATGTGGACTGGTGGGTGGCAGCTCTGAGCCTGGCACTCAGCATGTCCCCTGCTAGTTTGGAGAAGGTCGCTCAGCTCAGCATGTAAGAAGGGGGTGACATGGCGCAGCCAGGGCCACCTCAGGCAGGGATCTCACCCAAGGGGGCAGGGCAGTGAGGAGGATGAGAGGCAAAGGGCATGGTCCTGGGGTCTGAGACCTGGGTCCGCCCTGGACTTGCCCAGCTGAAGCTTGGGCGTCAGGCTAATTAGAATCTTCAAGTCTGCACCTGAATCTGGTGACCCTCCTAAATCAGCAAAGTGGGCACTGCTGTCTCTTTTCCATACCCTTTGTTCATTCAGCACCTGCTCTCTGAGATAGCCCGCGCAAGCGTCCTGGGCAAGCAGATACAGCCCTGCCCCAGGGGCCTTCGGCCTGAGGCCACACCCCACGGAACTGTGGGGAGGGGGCAGGCCACCCGGGGGCAGACAGGCTCCGACCTGCGGGGGGTAGTTCGAACGGGACTAGTGAAAAGCCAGAGAACGCGCTCCAAACCAGTTGGCCCCGAGATTGGCAAGGATTCCTGGGCTCACGTGAAAGAGCAGTGGGGTGGGGGCGGGGCGCAGAGAGGGCCCGTGGTGCATTGTGGGCCGCACTCAGGCCTTTGGATTCTAGCCCAGCCGCCCTGAGGAGCCACGGAGGGGTTCCCCGCAGGGGCGTAGTGCGGCTGATGAGGATTTTAATAGATCCCCCCCCCCGCGCCCCCCACCGTGCGTCTTCAGGGCCCTCTCAGCTGGGGGAGAAAATACTTCCTTGCTCCACCATGCAGCACTGCCGGGGTGCCTCCTGCCGGGAGTGGCGGTGGGGTGGCCTGTTCTGCAGATGTTTGTAGACATCAGTAAGGTCCGGGCTGTGACGGACTCCCCGGAGAGGGGGCCTCAGGCTGCGGACAAGTGAGTAGGACTCCGGGGCGCCGTAGGGTGAGGGTGGAGGAGGTCCAGAGAGAGGGGTTGGCATGTGCAAAGGCACAGAGGCAAGAACGAGCACAGTGTGAGAGGATAAAGCCAGCGCAGACCTCTGGCCTTGTTAAACGTGACTGCCATTTTATTCTTTTGAGCTTCTGTCCCCAGGACTGGAAGTTATTGGAAAGCAAGAACAGAATGTGACAAACCACTCCCTACAGCACAGGCAGAAGATAACATTGGAACAAGCTACAGCCTGGTGACAAGGCCAACAGCCCAGGGGCCTCAGAACAGCACCCCCCTTTAATCCAATTATAATCAGTAAAATCTCGAAGCCTGCACCCCTCCATGCTGGTGTATCTCTCCACACCGTGCCCCCCTCCTTTCTTGGAGAGTGAGTAAAGACTTCCCACACTTTCTTCTCTGTGTGAATTCCTTTACACCCTGCCAAGCCAAGCACAGTGTGCCCCGGGAGCTCCTGAATCAGACAAGAGCGCAAAGATGGGAGTCTGCCCGCCCTCTGTCAGCGTCTCCCTCCGAGCTGTTACGGGGCAGGCAAGGAGCAAGGCCCCCGGGTTTGGGTGGACGTGGTGGTTGCAGAAGGTGGCTGGTGGCGCATGGGCAGGGGAGGGGGCACGTTAAAACTACAGCTGGTAGACCGAGGGGTGGTTAAATGTGTTTACCTCCACTTCCTCTGGAAACTTCATAGAAACGATGGTACAGAATTAAAAAAGGCAGCGACACAAGAGGAGAGACAGACTTGGGGGAGATGCCCGACACATTTCAGGGCGATGGGGACCGAGGGCGCTGCAGAGAAGGGGAAGCAGCCTCCAGGGAGCCTTCCCGTGGTGCCCACGGAAAGCACCCAGGTACCCGCAGAAGCCGGTGGGGCTAGGTGTGGGCACCGTGGGAGGCAGGGGTGACATCTGAGAACACCCCCTTTGGCAGACAGACCTTCGGGCGACCCCAGTGATTTCCTGACCCCCATAGATATTCATACCCTCTAATCCTGTCCCCTTGAGCAACTTGCTTCTAACCAATAGAATGCCACCACCCATCGTCTAAGCGACTAGAGGGGGGTCTCGTCGTGGGCTGGGTGGCATCAACAGCCATGCTGAGGAAGCCCGTGTGGCAAGGGACATGGGGTGGCCTCCAGCATAGCCAGCGAGAGGCTGAGGCCCTTGGTCACACAGCCACAAGGACATAAACCCTACCAGCAACCCAGTGAGCGCGGAAGCAGCTGTGTTTCCCCAGCTAACCCTCCAGATGAGCTCACAGCGGGTGGCCCCTCTGCGGCGGCTGTCTGAGGCCCGGAGCAGAGGGCCTTCTCGGCCGACTCCTAACCGCGGGGACTGAACGGATAAGTGTGTGTTGCTTTTAGCCACTGAGCACAGAAAACTAATACGCTCCCAAATCTTCCCGCAGTGCTCCACTGAGCAGGTCCACCAGCCGCCCTGTCTCTGCCCAGGCTCCCCCCCACCGACCCCTCGGGACACAGGATGCATCAGGCGGCACCACAGAGGCGCAGGCAAATGTGGGGCTGAAAAGGGGGCTTGAGTGACCGCAGCTTCCCAACACTTCCCTCCCCTGCCCCCAGGATGCCGAAAGCTGAGCATGTATCCCCCGGGCAGAACACTGGAGTGCTCTTCCTTAGAGTCCAGTAGCACCACTTCTGGAAGGTTCCCAATGACTCACTGCCTCTTGCTGGACAGGCCACAAGATTTGCTTTGGTGAAAGGAAAGAGAGCGGATGTGACATGTCACACTTTCTGAAAACTTGAAGCGTCAGCCTGTGGTCCCACGGTTGCTCTTTTCCCTCTGCCACGAGAAGAGCATGTCCCGGGGGGCAGCTCCTTCAGTGTAGATCCCAGAATGAAAGGGACACAGAGCAGAGCTGCAGCGACCTGCGGGCACCGTATACCTTGAATGAGACGTAACGCTCTGTATGCCATGAGGTTTGGGGTGCTTTGTTACTGCAGCATACCTTTGCAAAGCTGACAGATGCACCCGACAGACAGCTGTCGGGACGTCAGGGAAGGAGAGGCAGCGGTGAGGACAGGCTCCGTGAGAGTGGGCGACAGCGCGGAGAGTTGTCGAGCACCGCGCAGACTCAGATGGGTGGGAAGACAGCCAGGAGCTCTCCGTCGCCGCTCATCCCCACAAATTTATCTCACGGACCCTGCGGCCGACATGGACATGACCTAGCCGGGTCCTCTCTTAAGGCCTCCCGAGGCTGCACTCGAGGGGCCTGCTGAGACCCGTACCCCGTCTGAGGCTCGACTGTGGGAGGCCCATTCCCTGACGTTGTTGCTGAAATTCAGTGCCTAGCTGTGCAGAACTGAGGCCATCCCTGTCTTGCTGGCTGTTCACCAGAGGCTGCCCTCAGAGCCTAGAGACCCTGTGAGCCTCCTGCCCCCTGCCAGCTGGCCGCCTCCACGCGCGCAGCCCACACAGGGCAGCGGGCTTCTCCGGAGCCAGTGGGGGAGCAGGCGTCCCCAGCCAGACGGGCGCTGTGACCTGCATCACCTAACCGCATAGGTCCTTTGCCACGTCCTGCTGGTGGAGCGAGTCACACCCAGGCCATGCCCCCACTCAAGGGGAGGGACTCCCAAAGGGTGTGACTGCCAGGCAGGGGCATTGCTGGCAGCCATTTTATGCTGAGACATCATTGACATCTCACATTAGCTTCAGGTGTGCAGCATCGTGAGCTGATACCTGAATCCATTGGGGAACGAGCGCCACAGTGAGTCTAGTTAACACCCATCAGCACACGTGGTTACGGTTTTCTTTTTCTTGTGATGACAAGACTTTCCTTTCTTTTTTAAAAGATTTTATTTAGTTACTTTTAGAGAGCGGGGAAGGGAGAGAAACAGTGATGCGCAAGCAAAACATCAAGGGGCTGCCTCCTGCACACGCCCCAACCGGGACCGAACCTGCCCCCCGGGCATGCGCCCTGGCAGGGAACTGAGCTGGCGTCCTTTTGCTGTTTCCGGCAGCGCCCAGCCAACTGAGCCACACCGGTCAGGTCAGGGCAGGAGCCTTTCTTGAAGCGGCCTAAACAAAGGCGATAGTTAACGCCATGAACAACGAAAAGTAAGGCCATACTGTATGCTTATAGTACCTGGCTCAGCCCCAAGCAATGTTTATAGAACCATTTTGATGAAACTACTAAATATCGGTTTAACCAAAAATTGTTACATATTGGTAAGGGCAAGAAGAGGTTGACAGGAAGATGGTGTGCTGCAGGGTGGTGTGAGAAAGATGGGAGAAAGCTAAACCTCATCTTCCCTAGGAGGGAGTTCATAGATAATGGCTCAGATTGGTAAATGGAGTAACTGCAACACAACCATGTTATTTATAAACATGGAGACAAAATCCAGAAGAAGAAGCCAAAAGTTAAATGTGTTCGGCTCCGGGGAGGGGTGGGGGTGGGGCGGATGGGAGGGGCTGCTTCTTTTCCTTCTGGGCCTATTTTGCTTTTTTAGGCCTATTTATCGTTTAAAATTCTGTGCACGTTATGTGGGTATCCTTCAAACTACTGCCTTGGATAAAAATACACATTAATTAATAGAGAAAAAATAAGGGGGAGGAGAAGCATCCTCAAGAGTTACAGAGCAGTCCCCAGGGCTCCTGAGTGTCCCGAGCTTCTCCCGGGGGGAGGGGCTGGTGGAGACGGGAGGGGCGGTAGCCTCCGGGAACACTGATGGCACGTACACGGGGGAATACGGTCGGAGGGCTTCCACGGGGAGAATACGGTAACTGCGTGGGGATTGGGACGCCTTCGTTCTCGGCTGCAGGGTTTGGGGAGACGCGGTGTGGGGGCAGAAGCGATCCCTCCCGCAGGGTGGGGGCGGGGCCGCCGGCCCGGCGTGAGATGCCCCCGCGCGGGCGCCCGAGAGCCCCCTACTCCGCAGGCCTCTCTTGGGAAGAGTTTCAAGGCTGCGATCAGGTTTTTTGTTTTTAGTTCGGCCAATCTTGTCTAATTTGTTTCCATTTAAGTAAGAAATGCTTCTGGGAAAACAATCAAGAAGGCACAAGGTGTCTTGGAAAAGCACCGCCCAACAGTGACAACCACTTAGGTTCTCTGGTTTCCCAGGTGTGCTTGCAGTTCCTGTCGATGTCTCTGTCTGTGCACCCCCAATGCGCGCGCGCGCGCGCGCGCGCGCAGCCTCTCTCAGCACCCACAGTCTGCGCTCTGCGCTCTGCTTTAGCCACCAGTCTAGGGTTCGGACCACTTCAGGACACCTCAGGACCCAGGGGGGAACACCTTACTCCTTCCCCAGACCTCTAGCAGAGAGGCCCCCACTGGTGAACGCGGGCCCCAGGGTGGGTGTTCAGGCCAGGTGCAGGACGGGGCTTTTGCTAACTCAGCTGCAGGTGGCACATGCCTGCACACCATGCCAGGCTTTCTTTTGCCCCCTCTGGGGGAGAAACCTGACCTGGGCGTCTGGGAACACTTGTCCCAGGCTGAAGGCCCTGGGCCCAGCAGCCATTTGCGGCCTAAACATCTGAGGAGGGTTTGGTGGAAAGCGGCAGGGAGAGAAGAACGGTGGGGAGAGTCGGCGGGGAAAGGGTTTCTGGAGGAGCCTCAGTGCCTGGCAGCACCCGGGGCACACCTGGCACGCCGGATGGGGTGTGTGTCCAAGTGTTGGTCCGAGCTGTCCTTCCCCGTGGCCCCAGCCCCTCCGTGGTAGGGCCGGCACACCTAGCCCCCGAGCCTCAGTTTCCCTCACCAAACCACGGCTGCAGCAGCCCCTCCTTGATGGGTCATGGTGGCCAACTCACACCCTCAATGATTCCTGCCCCACGAGCCAGAGAGTCCCAAGCCAAGTTGCCCGTCTCCTTCCTGGGGATGCTTTGGCCAAGTCTCACTTGCTGTTCTTCAGGGGACCCCGATTTGGGTTCCAGAGACAGTGTCATCAAGCCTGAGGCCTCCTGGCAGTGTCTGGGCTCCCTCCTGGAGCCCGCTCAACTCCCCCAGTCATGGCTTGGGACCTAGCAAGAGAAAAGTTTTGACCACAGGGACAGGGGTCTTTCAGGCTGTCCTGGGCCCTAGAGAGAGGGTGGGAATCTGAGAGAGGATGGAGGCCTGGGAGCAGTGACAGCGGACACCCAGCCCAGGCCCCGCCCCCTGGCCTGGGTCTCTGGGGGAAGGCGGGCATCGCTTTCTAGATGCAAACTGCCCTCCCCATGCCTGCTCGCGGCCAGAGCGAGGCCTGCTGAGGTCTAACCCGGGCCCACACACTTCCTGGGTGGGGTTGCAGGGTGCCCGGCCTCCCAGAGCACGCCTCTACAGGGACAGCTCTAGTCTGTCCCGTACCCTGGACACACGTTCAGTGACAGAACGGAGACACCAGTTTGTGGAGCAGAGCCTCCACCCGCACAGCAGCAGGGCTTAGTTGATCGCATTTCATTCCTTAAAATTATTCATAATTTTATTCATAATTGCCTCAAATGGGAACAATCCAATTACCCATCCATTGGTGAGCAGATAAACAACGTGGTGTGTTTGTATAAAGGAATGTTGCTGTGCCCAAAATGAACACACCGTTAAACACACTCCCCCACCCCAGCCTGAGGACAAGTTTCGCAGACACTACAGTGAGTGAAAGAGTCTTCATACAAGGACTGCCCGCCATGAAGTCCTAGAACAGACAACATTAGTCTAGGTGACAGAAAGTGGACCAGTGGTTGCCTGGGGCCAGGGGCTTGGTGCGGGAGGGGCGCCCGGAACCTTCTGCGGCGGGGGAAATGTGCTATATCACGACCGATGCATGCGCTGGCCAAAACATAGAGCACTAGATACTTTAAAATGGGTGCGGTGCACTACACGACAATTTTACCTAAAAGAAAAACAATTTTGGTGTTTCCATAAATCGAATTCATGACCCGCTGAGAAATCGGCAGCCCACAACTTTGGGCTGTGCGAGCAGTGGTGGAAGGGGCAGGAAACATGGACCGGTGCCGCCGTGCTGGAGCTGCGGCCAGGTCCCCTGCGGAAAGGAGCCAAGTTAATCCGCGGCGGCGAGCGGAGGGGCGTGCGCGGGTGGGGGCTGGCCCTGAAGCCCTCCAACAGCACTTGTCACCCCAGAGTGCCTCTGGGGGCCGGGTCTTGTGTTCTGTGGTGGACCCCCAGTGCCTGACACAGACTGTTTTGCACAAGTTAAACTAATTTTATTTATTATTATTATTTTAATAATTCGATGATGATGATTTTTTACTATTTTTTTCAAAATTAAGAGAAAGTCTATTTAGTCCTGGCTGATGTGGCTCCGTGGATTGGGCGATGGTCTGCAAATCCGAAGGTTGCCTGTTCGATTCCCAGCCGGGGCACATGCCTGGGTTGCTGGCCGGCTCCCCAGCTGGGGGTGTGCGAGAGGCGACCTAAAAGGAGAAAGAAGGAAAGTCACGGAGGGAGAAGTGAGCCACAGAAGAAGTGGACTCGGGAAGCAAGTTACAGAGGCCAAAGAAGGGCCCTTGGAGTTTAGGAGAGTCAGGCAAAGGTAACGCACCAGAAGGGAGAAGAAGGGGGCAGGAAAGGTGGGGAGCCTTCCCGAAAGGAGGAGCCTTTTGTTATTGCTTTTACATTTGATGTTACTTCATATTAGGTTCAGGTGGACAGCGAAGTGGTTAGACAATCATGTACTTTACCAAAAGTTCCCCCTCATATTTCCAGTACCTATCGGGTCCCAACCATAGTTACTGCAATATTACTGACTGTATTCCCTGTGCTGTGCTTTACATATAATACTTTTTAAAAATAAATGAATGAGAGAGCAATGAATGCCGAGAATCAGGGAGGCATGTGTCAGGTGAGGCTGAGGCTGGGCTGGTGTGACTGTGAGGGGCTCAGGGGAACCCACTGGCTTTGTCCTCAGGGCACTGGGTAGCTGCCCCTCCTTGAGTCTGGCGGAATCCAGCTGAACTGGAACCGCTCTGGGCAGTCACTTGTCCCTTCTGCTCCAATCACTGTGCTCAGAAATGCCTCACACTGATTGGCTGAGGCCTGGTTCCTGATTAGTTCTATGAAGACCCGCCCACCCTGGAGCTGGGGACACTCCCAGTCCCACCTGCGGAGCTGCCTGCCCCAGGCCTGTTGCACCTGGAGTGCAGTGGCCATTGTGAATGTCCCTGAGGTCCTCCACATGCAGAAAGCAGAGTGAAGCAAATAAAACCTACCACCTAGCTTTGCTGTCTGCGTGACATCCACCCACCCCTGCCTGGCTGACGCTGGGTCCGCAGCTTTGCTTTCTGGCTGGGTATGAGGGGCCCATGCTGTCCCCACCGAATTTCCACCCTCCTTTTGTATAAGCCACTTTCCCACCAGCTTTTCATGACCAGCTCTGGCCAGCGGGTGGAGCAGTTCTGGCAGGGCCCCTCAGTTTGGAACTTTAGGTGCTCACATGAGCAGGAGAAGGAGCCCCGCCCCCCACCCCAAGCCTGCGCTGCCCCTGGCCTCTTCCTGGGGAGAAAGCTGCAGCTATGCCCCGCCCCCTCCTGATGGAGGCCCTGCCAGCAGCCCCTTTCTCCCCGCTCCCCAGGCGCGGCAGGCTCCAACTTCTCTCTCCCATAGTCCCCTCTCCAGAAATAACTGACGGTGATTGCAACTGCGCTCTACACGGCCCTTAATGTTGGCACACAAAGTCGTTTAACCCCCTAACCCGGAAAAATCTAGTACAGTCATCCTATTGACACATGGACAGAGTGAAGTCTCCCCGTCGGAGAGCCAACTCATGGCAGGACTGACTTCACACTTACGCTAGTGTTTCCTCGGGCCAAGCTCCAACGATAGGGCATCGGCCCCCTACCATCAAGCTGCCACCCAGCCAATGAGTGTCTTTTTTGTTTGTTTTAAGATTTTATTTATTTATCTTTAGAGAGAGGGGAGGGGAGGGAGAAAGAGAGGGAGAGAAACATCAGTGAGTGGTTGCCTCTCATACACCCCCAACTGGAGACCTGGCCCGCAACCCAGGCATGTGCCCTGACTGGGAATTGAACCGACAACCTTTCGATTTGCAGGCCAGCACTCAATCCACTGAGCCACACCAGCCAGGGCCAAGGAGAGTCTTGATGGCCCCATCGGACCACAGCACTCTGCTCAGAACCCTCCCTCGGTTGGAAATACCATGTGATCCAGCAATTCCACATCTAGATACATAAGAACTGGAAGCAAGGAGATGGGAACAGATATTTGCATGCCTGTGTTTATAGCAGCATTATTCACAGTAGCCAAAAGGTGGGAAAAACCCAAGTGTCCATGGACAGTTGAAGGAATAAACATGCATATCCACATCGTGGAGTATGTTCGGCCTTAAAGAGGAAGAAAATTCTGACAGATGCCACAACACGGATGAACTTTGAGAGCAGTATGCTCAGTGAAATAAGCCAGTCACAGAAGGACAAACACCGCACGATCCTTCTTGTCTGAGGTCCCTCGAGAAGTCGAAATTGTAGAGACAGAAAGCAGAAGGGTGTTTGCCAGGGGTGGGGGGAGGGGAGGGCAGGCAGCGTTAGTGGGGACAGAGCTATAGTTCTGCAAGATGAAAGGGGTTCTGTGGGTGCTCAGTGGGGACGGCTACACAACAGTGTGTATTAACGCCACTGAACTGTACCTCGAAAAACGGCTAAATTTTATGTCTATTTTTTGGCCACAATGTAAGCAAAAGTAATCAACAAACCCTCCCTTGGCTCTGCATCCCCCTCAGCCGCAGGCCCAGCCACATAACTTGGGGCGGGGCCGTGTGGAGTGAAACCGTGGAGCCCCTTGTTCAAGAATTGAGAACTTCAAGATGCGACAGCACAGCATTAGATCCAGAATGGTCTGTTCGGGAGCGCACGACCCTATGGGATTGCACAGGTCGCAGCCCAATGGGTGGCCCGTCCTGGGCCAGGTGGCTTTTCCGGGGTCCTCCTGTGACAGGAATTTCGCCTTGGTAAGGGCCCCAGACGTCCAGCCTCTGGAACTTGGGCTATGCCACCCTCTGAGCGTGAAAAGCCCTTCCGGGCAGCTTCCTACACTCTCAGATCCCGGCTCCCCGGCTCCCCAAAGCCCGGGTCGGGGAGGCGGGGTGGGCTGCGCGGCAGGGTGGGGCCCAGGCCTGCCCTGACACGGCTCCTGGGGCTCCAGATGAATGAACCGGCTGAGCTCGTCATCACGTTTGATTCAGAATAATGACAGTTGCTACCGAGTACTCAGCCCTCGGCTGTGTCCCAAGGCTCCCGTGACCTTCCCGCATCACGTGGAATGGCCCCCATGTGACATCATCGGGCCAGAAAGGCCAGGGACCGCCCAAGGACACTGGACCAGCGAGCACGAGGGGACCCGCAGGGGCCAGGCTGGGGGTCTACGGGGCCTCCCGGGCCTGCCCGCACCTCCCAAGGGGAAAAATCGGGGTCTCTGCTTCCACCGCGCTCGCAGGGCTTTTCCTGCACAGGGCGCCCATTTGCCTGGTGCGGAAACTGAGGCTAGGCCTGGGGGTGGCGTTGACCTCTCGCTGGGGCGCCCCGCGCTCCAGGTCGGTGCCGAGGCCGCTGCCTACGCTGGCTGTCCCCCACCGGGGCCAGGGTCCGCGCTGCCCACGCGGAGGAGAAATCCCGTCGGCGGCGGGAGGAGGAGGCGGGCGGGAGCCTCCGGGAACCGTAGTCATGGTGACCGCGGGAGACAAAGAACAGGCGGCGTGCGCGCAGGGCGGCGGGAGGAGGGGCGCGTGGAGACCCGGGGGGTGCGGGGAGGGTGGGGAGGCTCGGTGGCCCCGCCGCGCGCGCAGGCCTAGCCTTCGGGTGGCCTTGGGCTGATCTCCGTCTCTCTGAGCCTCAGTTTCCGAATCTGGACAAACGGGGCAGGGTCCTAACAGCTCCCCTGGGTTCTCGCTGGGTTTGGCTGTTTATTTCTTTCGCCTCCTCCGGCAAAAATAAATCGAGAAGGTCCTTGCGAGGGGGGTCTGGGGCACCGGTAAGGAGTTCGGCGGGGCCCAGGCTCCTCCCTCCTTCACACGGAGGAGGAGACTAAGGCCTGGCAGGGGGAGGGGAGGGTCACCTGGCCCCGTGGAGAACCCAGGCACCCCTCCAATCCTGGGACCAGGTTCTAGGGGGCAGGGGAGTGACGCACGGGTGGTCCCCCTCTCTTGGTCTGGCCTTCTCTCAGCACCTGCCACAACCCAAGGGCCCTGACAAGACCAGGCACTATTTACCTGGTGACAGAGGTCCAAGTCACTGCACCTCCAAGACACTTGTGCCCTCCTGGTGCGTAGACAAGGTGGCAAGGCCCTCCCCACCCTCCTGTCCCTCCCTCCCCCACCCACTTCTTCCCAAGAGCCCTGTTGGCCTGCAGTCACTGGCCGGGGGACACTAGCCATTCCCTTTATCTCAAGATGGGCCTCAGTTGCTCTGCCTGTAAAAAGAGGATGAGCAGAGCTTTAGGCTCCAGCCACTCACCCGGGTCCAAGGCTCTCCGAGTCCTGTCCTGGCCACCGTGCACTGCTCTGAGCTGCTCTGCGGTAGCAGGTGGTCTCCTCCCATGCCTAGCACCCTTCAGCTGGACTCTAAGCAGGGGGCCCGCGAGGGTTGTGCCTCATCCCCGCCCCCTGCCTCCCCAGAACCCACAGACCCAGGATCAAGCGGGGCAGGCCAGGCGTGGGGTCAGAAAGCTCCCTAGCGCCTTTGGGCCCTGGGATTGATGTCCTCACCTGATATTCCGGGGTGAACCCAGTTCCTCCTGGTGTCGTGGTGATTCCGACCAGTGGGCCAGGGGGTGGAGTGGAGAGAGCCTTCCTAGTGGGGCAGGGCATGTCGCCCAAGAGGCCCAGCCAGCCCTGCTGGTGCAGCCCACCCTCAGCAGGCACGTGGGCTCAGGGAGGGCACCAGGACCCTCTGCCTGGTGTGATGTCCCCCATCTCTCCCTAGGAGGCAGGACCTGGCTGGCTGTTGCAGCACGTGGTGTAGACAGACCCAGTCAGACAACCTGTGTCCTTGGCCCTGTGAGCCCTCTCCCTGCTGCCCGTAGGCCTCCCGGATCCTGGGCCTGCCGTCTCTCTTCCCTTCACACCCTGGCCCCTGAGCCCTGTCTGCGATGCCGTGGGAGTCCCCATGTACCCCGGCACCCCTGCCCAGCCCAGAGGCAGGAGGCGGGGTGGGGGTGCTTTGACGGCAGCTCTGTCAGGGATCGGTCAGCCGATCAACAAGCTGTAGAGTGAGAATAGGGAGGCAAGGAGGGCCACACAGACAGGGAGATGGCAGGGAGTTCAGAGAGCCTCAACCCATTCTCCCTAGATTGGGGGTTCCCTTCCCTATGAGGGACAGTCCTGGGCCCTCAGGGCCTGCTCCACCACTAAGGTCCCCTCCCTGCACACACCCAGGCTGACAACTCACGGTGCTTTGGTCCCAGCTGCTAAGAGGAAGATTTCACCTTGAATTTGCTCCCATGGGGTCTGAGGAAATAAATGCCCATGACGTGGGCCTGCCCACAGCACTCACACTCTAACGGAGGGAACAGCCCAGGTCGCCGGGGCCCTGGTGGGCAGGGTGGGTGACTCTGTGGTGAAGAGTGCCCTCCAGCTGAGCCTGAGAATTAGACCAAGACAGAAGGAGCAGGCATAGAGCATTGTCCTGATATGCCAAGGTTGCGGGTTTGATCCCCGGTCAGGGATCCTGCAAGAATCAACCAACGAGTACATCAATGAGTGGAACAGCAAATTGATGTTTCTCTCTCTCCCCCTTCCTCTCCCTCAAAAAAAGGAAAAAAAAAATGTGAAAGACACGCACTTACCCAATTCCAGTGCAATAATGATTGGTAGCTGGGCATCAAATATAGCTATGAGTTTCCTGGCAGGCAGGGCATAAAGGGAATGAGAACGGGCTGTCACCAGTCCACTCTCTGATCAGAACGAGCCTATCAGGCAGTCAGGATGGGGATTCTGTTTGGGGATTCAGCTGTCCCCTGCACAGCAGCTGCCAGGCAGTCTCTCTAGGAAGCCACAGCTGTCCCCCAGGGTGAGACAGGCGGGGTACAGGGGGCTGCTTGTGCACTCACTCAGGAGCTCTCCAGGCCATGGGACCCACCAAAGTCAGAGTCCCCATCCCACACCCTGGGGTTGGGTGGCCAGCCTAGCTGCCCAGTGGCTGTGAGATCTGGGCAAGTCACTTTCTCTTTCTGAGTTCTGTCATACAGGATGGGTATGTCACAGGGTATGTGACAGTGTCGAACAACCTACAAATAATTTTACTTAACAGCTCTATTGGGATATAATGCACATGTCATTAAATTGACCCATTTAAAATGTGCAACTCGGCCCTGGCCAGGTATCTCGGTTAGCGCATCAGTTGCGGGTTTGATCCCTGGTCAGGGCGCATTAGAGAAGCAACCGATGAATGCATCCATCAGTGGATTAACAAATCGATGTTTCTCTCCCTTTCTTCCTCTCTCTCCCTTTCTCAACTCAATTAAAAAAAAAAGAAATGTGCAACTCAATGGCGATCAGTGTACTCACAGAGTTGAGCCCGCATAGCAATTTTAAACATTCGCATCGTCTCAAAAGCAGCCGCGTACCCATTAGCAATCACTGTTTTCTCACCCCCCTCAGTCCCTGGCAGCCATCAATCTTTCTGCCTCTATAGATTTGCCTGTTCTGGGCATTTCATATAAATGGAATGATAACACGTGGCCTGTTGTGAATAATTTCTCTCACTTAGCATCGTATTTGCAATGTGTACCCATGTTGTACCTCATTTCTTTTAATGGTGGAGTAACATGGCATCCAGTGGCAAGAGCACACCTTGTTCGCTCAGTCCTCGGTGGATGGACGTGAGCTGCGCCTCCTTTTCGGCCATTATGAAGGATGCCCGGGTGTGTACTGAGAAGTGAGATTTCTGGGCCAGGTGGTAGCTCTGTGTTTAAATTTTTGAGGAACTGCCAGACCATTTTCCAAAGTGGCTGCACCAGTTTTCATTCCCCCCAGCAGTGTGTGAGGGTACCAGTTTCCCCACATTCTTGTCAACACTTGTTATTATCTGTCTTTTTGATAATGGCCGTCTTACTGAAGGGGTGTCTCCCTGTGGTTTTGATTTGCATTTCCTGATGACCGATGATTGTGAACATCTTTTACTGTGTTCATCGGCTATTTACATGTCTTTGGGAAAACAGCCATTCAGATCCTCTGCCCACTAACAAAAAGAGACTTTATTTTTCAGAACAGTTTAGGTTCAGCACGAAGGTGAGCGGAAGGTGGAGGCCCCGCCCCCATTTGCTTAGTAGTGCAACATGGCTGGGTCCCTTACCTTACTCTTGCTTCCTGCCCGCCATAGGCCGGCGGGGTCTCTGCTCCCAGAGTCCTCACTCCGGGACCCAGGCTGATGGAGCTTCACTCGTCCCGCGGCAGGGGGAGGGGAAGAGGATGTGTTAAAGTCACCCACTTGCTCTTTCAGCGTCCACCCAGAGGTAATTCGTGTCACTTCCACTCATAGTTCAGTGGCAAAGTGAGTCACCCAGCCATGTTTGCCTCCAAGGACATAGGTAGTCCTCCCATGTGCATGGAAGAAGAGGATTCAAATATTTGTGGGACACCTAGAACGGTTCACAGGAGTTAAATAAGAGTCTGTCCTGCAGGACTCCCCGGAGCCTTTACAGTACCATCAGTCACTGTCCCCCCCTGGAGGGAGTGGAATGCAGCCGACAGGCCCCCCAGGTTTACTGTCCCTGAGCCGCTCACAGGATGCCCGGTCCCGGGAACCCCCACCCCCACCCTGGGAACCACTGCCTTGGCTGGCGGCCGCTGCCTAAAGCGAGGTGGAGGAGGCCAAACTTTCTAAAAAGCTCCCCAGAAGCTCATGGCCCAGCTGGGGAAACAGAGCAGTTTATTAAAAATCAGCACGTAAGGAGGAAGGGCACCTTCCGGGGGAAGACCTCAAGAGCAGTGGAAGCTCCTGATTCCTTCCCGGCCCCGCCCAGGGAGGCCTCGGTTCCCCGGAGGGTGCTCCGGCAGGAGGCACAGCCTGTGCAAAGGCTCCCAGGAGCAGGAGGAGGCGGTCTGTTCCTGGAAAAACACCCCCCCCCCCCCCCCCCCC
>PVJD01002714.1:0-169492 GCA_004026545.1 Mormoops blainvillei | reverse complement strand
TTGCACACAGGCAAATTACATGGAACTCAAGTTTCAGTGCATGTAGGTAACATTTTATGGGCACAGAGTCCGCGCATTCGCTTGCATAGCGCCTGCCGCAGCCTCTGCCCTGCAGCCACCGCGGGTCAGAAGGCCCAGTTCCGCGTCTGGTGCCGCTCCTCCAACTTCCTGTGGCGTCCCGAACACGCCGTTTCCCTTCTTGGGGCCTCCATTTCCGCGTCAAGCAAATGGGAGCAATAAAACTAAAACGAATGGAGCCTCGAACGTAATGGAAATTTTTAAAAAATTTAATAAAAAAGAATAAATAAAAAATTAAAAATAGAATCAATAACCCCTGCATTGGAGGCCGCCTGAAGTCGCTCTGAGCATCATACAAAGCCTGTCTCAAAGGGGCGGTGGCCAGCCCAGAGCTGGAAGGACGTGACCGATGTCACCTGCCCGCCCCTTCTGGGCACTGACACTGTGCGGCACGCCCTAGGAGGCGGCTGGGGCTGGGAGAGGCCCAGGCCCTGCAGAGGGCCGACCTTGCTATGAAATCCTGTCGCGGTGTCCCAGCACCTAGCAGAGCCTGAGCACTCAGGTGTGCGGGGGCGGGATTCGAGCCGCTCAGGCACCGCCATTGCTACGCAGAACCACGTGACCCCAAGGCAGCACTGGCATGCGCTTGCATCCCACTCTCTAGGGACACGGCGTGATGCTTTCTGTGCCGGATGATACTAGGACCTGAATCTGAGCCCAAGGCCCGTCGTTTCACCAGAGGGGAAACTGAGGCCAGAGCGGCCCGGGGACGGACTGGGGCGGGGCGCTCAGGCAGCCAGTGGAGAAGCCTATCCTGTGGCAGTGCCCTTTCCCCTGAGGGTCCCACCCCGACACGCCCCAGCTGTGCCCGGGTCTCGGCCGATGCCACCCCCACCCCAACCCCGGAGACACAGATGCCAGGACGTGTGGGGAGTCGTGCCGCTAATTAGTCACTTCATTTTTGGCATCTCACACAGCCTCGGGGAACTGCAGAATGTCATAGTCAAAGTATTTTTGAATATTTGCCTTCTCAGCAAGAAGATGCTGTGAGAACACTCTGTCTCCCGTAGGGGCGGATACTAACAAAAACAACAGGCACCAGGAACCGGAAGGATCTGGAGCCTGGGGGAGAGGCCTGGAGAGACCCCGCGCTGCGGCAGTGTCCACCTGTCCCTCCAAGGCCTAGAAGTCCCACTCGAAAACGGCCCCGTTCATGTCTCAGCTGGTTAACGAAGCCCTCTGTGGGCCACGCGCTGCTCTGGGCCCTGGAGAAACAGCAGCGAGCAAAGCAGGAGGGCCTGCCCTCAAGGGGCTGCCATCCCAAGGTCGGGGGCAGGCAGCCTAGATCAGTAAACTTGCTGGCTAGGGACACGTGCGAGGGAGAAAATAAAATACACACACACGTGTATGTGGGGGGGGTCTTTTTCAGGAGGGTGGCCCGGGTTGGCTGGATGGGAAGGTGGGGGCTGAGTCAGGGTCCGAAGGAGGTGGGCAGTGAACCCAGGGGGTTTCTGGGGAAGAGCCTTCCTGGCACAGAGAACAGCAGGTGCTAAAGTCCCTGAGGTCTGGGCTTGGTTTGTTCGAGGACCAGCAGGAAGGCCATGGAGCTACAGCCAGGATGACACAGAGACGGGAAGATGACAGAGCCACGTCTGAGGCCACTGGGGGCCTGCCGGGTGGGGCCTTGCACACCACTGGAAAGCTTCCGTTTCCATTCTGAGTGAGTGGGGCCCATGGAGGACTGAGAGCAGGGGGAAAGGTGTGGTCTGGTTTCCATCTTCCTGTGACAGAAGCTGAGTGGCCAGTGGCGATGATGCAGGAGAGGTGATGGGGTCACCCCAGAGTGGGGACAGTGAAGGGACCCGAGGGGGCCGGTTTCCAGATGTGTCCGGAAGCAGAGTGGATGCTAGTTGTGGCGTTTGATGGGGAGAGGAGCCAGGGTGCCTCTGAGGTTTGACTTGAGCACAGGGGAGAAGTGAGGCGTCCCCAGGTAGGGCAAGGGGAGGGCTCAGTGTCGTGACCTTCGGTTTCCATTGTACAGCCCTGGGGAGACCAGAGCAGGCGGCTGGGGCCTCAGCTGTGGACACAGACTTGGGAGTCACGGGAGTAGATGCGTCTTTAAAGCCATGAGCCTCCCTGAGAACACCAAGGGGTGCGTGAGCGGAGAGGCCTGGGCCGAGACGACCAGAGCAGCCACTCCGGTTGCGGCACAGGGCAGCCAAGGGCTCTGGTCCCGGGGCCATCACTGCTGGGGGCTCTGCATGGTTATTTCACTGTTATTGTAACAGTCATGACTTGCGCTCAGGCTTCTCTGTGAGAGACCACCTCCTCCTCTGGGACCTTGGGTCATAGTCCCAGAATCCAGAGCTTGTCACCTGGACAAGAGCCGGGGTGAGAGAGCGCAGGGTATGCAGCTGTGTCTAGACGCAGGGTCGCCCTGAGGAGCCCGTCCCCCATTTGCAGTCCCCCCGGTCCTGTAAGTAGGCTCTGTTGTTGAATCTGAAGTCTGGCCTCCGACTTTGGTTCCTCAGTTCCCGTGTGCGTGTGTGTGTTAAAATACACCTAACATAAAATTTATCATTTTAACCACTTGAAATGCACAGTTCCGGGGCAGTTAGTACATTCACAGTGCCATGGCAGTGTTTGGACCACCTAGTTGCAGAACTTTCTGCCGCCCAGACAGGAAGCCCGGCGCCCGTTAAGCAGCCACCCCTATTCCCTCCGCCCCCCAGCACCCGACAGCCACACATCAACCTTCTGTCTCTATGGATTTGCCTGTTCTGCACGTTTTTAAAAAATCTTTACCCGAGGATATGTTTATTGAGTTTAGAGAGAGATGAAGGGGGAGGAGAGAGAGGAAGACAAGTATCACTGTGAGAAAGAAACATTGATCAGCTGCCTCTCATCCGTGCCCGGACAGGGGATCAAATCTGCAACTTTTTGGTGTAAGGGATGTTTCTCCAACCAACTGAGCTGCATGGCCAGGGCCTTTCCTGCACACTTTGTATAAATGGAACCAGACACTATGTGACCTTCGCGGCTACTTTAGCAGAACATTTTCACAGTTCCTCCACGTGTAGCCTGTGTCTGTACATAGTTCATTCCTTCCTGGGGTTCAGGCCCCCCACTTTTGCACAGCTCTGTGACTCTGAGTGGCTGAGTCCCCCATCCTATTTCGTGAGGTTGTCATAAGGACACTTAAATACACCCGGAGGTAGTGAGTCCACTTGTCATGGGCCAAGGGGGCAGAAAGGGTAAGTGTCTGGGGGTCTGCAAGTCAGCTGTCCTCACGGGCAGATTGAGAACCAGCTCTACCTGGTCGGCCAGGTCAGTGACCGCGGAGCCCTCTGATTTCAGCTTCCAAGGCTGCTTTGCTGTTGTCTGTCCTTTTGTCCTTCTGGCGTCTTTGTCCCTGTGTTTTCATTTGGGGGGCTCCGGGAGGGGCCAAAGGTCAATGGAGGGGCTCCCCCCTGCCCTGCCATCTGTCCATTCCTTCTAAGAACTTCTGTCACCTCTGAAGTTGCCTTTTGGGACAGGCGTCAGCCCCTCAGATGGGGAGCAGGGGCAGGGCGGCCTGCGTGCTTGTCGCCCACACCCAGGAGACGGAGCCCCTGGCCCAGGTCTGCCTGATTCCGCCACTGGCTCAAAATGTCGGGCGTTTGGTAAAGGGTCTGATGTTATTTCTGCCGTCCCCCTACCTAAAAGGACGCTCTCGTCGAGGTCCACCCATCCAGGAACCCCAAGCCCTTCCCGAAGCCCACTGTGTGCTTGTCCAGCACGGGTGGGGGATGGGACAGGCGCCAGCAAGGTAGATGCTGGGGCTCGAAGGGAGGGAGGCCGGTGGGACAGTGGAGGGCCTTGGGCCACACTGGTCCTTCTAAGCAGCCATGGTGGCCTTCGCCAGGTCCACCTTCCCCTGCAGCCCCCCCCCCCCCCCCCCCCCCCCCCCCCCCCCCCCGCCCCCATCATAGTCACTGCAAGGGAGGCACTGCGATGTATTCCCCTCAGGGCGGGGCAGGGTTTGAAGGACGGAGGTCGGACTGGCAGACAGGCCCGTGCCAGGGCAGAGTCTAGTGCCCCCCCCCACCACCACCCGGAGAACAAAGGGTGCCACAGCTGTCGGTGGAGATAAGGCTGGGGGCTGGGGGGGCGGGGCAGGGCCCAGGCCCTGTGGGGTCTGCTGCAGGGGTTGGTCCGGAAGGCTCGGCATAAGGAGGAGGCCGCCTGTAAGATGGGGGAAGGTGTTCCGGCTGAGGAACAGCCTCTGCAAAGTCCCCAGGAGGTGAGGAAGAGGCTGAGAGTGGAAACCAAGGAGGAAGGTGGGCCTGCAGGGGGCGGGGGCTGGAGTGCACGGAGAGGACTCTGAACTTTCTGCTCAGCAGGAAGCCCCTGGGGTTTTAAGCCCGGAAGGACCAAATCCAGTCCAGGTTTCTAAGATCCCTGTGGGGAGGGGGTGGGGCTTGGGCGGGGCCAGGGAACACCCTGGTGGTTGCAGTGCTCAGCTGCCGGGCCCTGGGGAAGGCCCCTCCTGGCTCTCCTGAGTCTGGCACCTGTGGGTGACCTGTCTCCAGGACTGAACGTTCGTTAACAGACCTGTCACACCCGCAGCCCCACCGCCAGACCATCAGTCTCACTGCCCATCTCTCAGGGGGAGTTCAGCGGGTCCCCTGTTTCTGACCCAGGTCCCGTGTGGGCAGGGGCGGGGTGGTCACTGTGAATCTTGCAGATAAGGGATGTGGGTCCTCAGACAGGAAATCACACACTGGAAGGCCACTTCCCGACGAGCAGACGTACGCCCTTTAAGGCCTGAAAGCTGCTGCGCCTGCCCGCGGCGCCACCTGGGAGGCCGCAGCCGGACTGCTCTGCTTCCCCGTGAGGTGCGTGCGCTCTGACTCAGGTGTTGCTTAGCGGGCCCAGCGTGACCCCGCGACAAGGTCCGCGGTGAGAATTTAAAGAGATCCTGCCTGAGGTCCACGCTGGGCCAGGGATCCCAAACACATGTGACCAAAGCTGGGGCCTCCTGAAGCTTATTTCGCAGCAGGAGGAAAAGACAGCACCACCCACAGGTCCTTACAGTTGTGGATGGTGCCAGAAAGGAGGATCACAGGAACCTGGGTTTGGACAGGGGCCTGAGGTGGTCAGAGAAGTCAGAGGGCCTCCCTGGAGGAGGTGACCTGTGAGCTGAGACATGAAGGACTTGAAGGATTAGTAGGCACAAGTCAAGCCCTGTGGACTGGTGAGAGCAGCATGCCCAGAGCCACCCCCACAGGAAGCGAGAAGGTCCCAAAACTAAGGAATGTTGAGACAGACCTGGGGCTGAAGGACCGCCGGTCCCCACCATGGAGACATCCTCCGGCTGGGGTCTGTCTCAGCTGTCGTCCCGTGTGCCTGTGGCCCCTTGAGGGGTTGCTCTGGGAAGCCCGCCGTTCCCCCAGGCCCCCGGCCCGCGCCCATTCCCATTGGGGAGGCTTCACAGATGAAGAGTAAAACATTCCTGAAGGTATTTCGATAAAGAGTGGGGAGCAGCGGGCAGGAAAGGGCCGGGGCTGGGCGCTTCCCTCCCAAGTCCTACCCTGAGGACAGACTCTGGCCCGGCCTCCAACTCCCACCTGGAAAGCGAACGTAAACGGTGCAGTTCAATGGCTTTGGTACAGCCACAGTGTCGAGCAGTCATCTCTACAATCAATTGTAGGCGTTTGATTTTATCACTTCAGAAAGAAGCCCTATGCCCGTTAGCAGCCACCACCTGGTCTCCTCCTCTTCTGGCCCCTGGCGACCAACAGTTGACTTTCTGTCTCTAGACATTTGCCTGTTCTGGACAGTTCATATAAATGGAATCATGTGCTATGTAGCCTTCGTGACTGGCTTCTTTCATTCAACATAATTTTTTCAAGATTCATCCATGTTGTAGCATGTGATAGTACGTCATTCCTTTTTATGGCTGAATAATACTACATTTTATTTTAACTTTATTTTAAAAAATTTATTGATTGATTTTAGAGAGGGAGAGAGAGGAAGGAGGGTGGAGAGAGAGAGACATCCATCTGTTGTTCCACTACTTCTGCGCCATTGCCTACTTTTTGTACGGGCCCTGACTGGGGATTGAACCCGCAACCTTGGCCTATTGGCAAGGTGCTCCAGCCAACTGAGCTATCCGGCCAGGGCTGTAGACTACATTTTAAATAAAATTTTATTTTTTTGCTTTTATTTTTAATCTTTTTTTATTTTCAGTTTTTGTTTTTTATATTTGTCTCCCGTAGACTGCATTTTGTTCATCTCTTCATCGGTTTATGGACATTAAGTTGTTTCTTCTTTTTGGTTATTGTGATCAGCACTGCTGTGAACACCTGTGTGTGAGTTTTTCTGTGGACATATGTTTTCAGTTCTTTCGGTTATATGTCTAAGAGTGGAATTCGTGGGTCATATGGTAGCTCCACGTTTGACTCTTTGAGGACCGGCCGGCCGGTTTTTCACAGCGGCCACACCATCCCATGTTCCCTCCGCCGGTGCCTGAGGGGTCCCGTCTCTCCGCTTCCTCTTCAACACTTGGTGCCGTCTCTCCTTTTCATTCTAGTCACCCCGGTGGTCATGAAATGGTGTCTCATTGTAGTTTTGATTCCATTTCCCTGATGGCTAATGGTGAGCATCTTTTCACAGGCTTATTGGCCATTTGCATGTCCTTTTTTGGACTAATGTCTATTCAGCTACCTTACCCATTTTAAAATTGGGTTATCCATCGTTTTATTACTGAATAGTGAGAGTTCTTTATATATTCCAGATAAAGCCACTTAGCGGGGATGATTTGCCAATGTTGTGTCGACAGTTTACACTAAAAAAAAAAAAAAAAAGCTCTCCCTGGCTGGTGTGGCTCAGTGGACTGAGTGCGTGACTGCAAAGGAAAGGGTTGCTGGTTTGATTCCCTGTCACGGCACATGCCTGGGTTGCCAGCCAGGTCCCCAGTGGGGGGCCAGCGAGAGGCAACCACACATTAATGTTTCCCTCTCTTCCTCCCTTCTCCTCTCTCTAAAAATAAATAAATAAAATCTTAAAAAAAAACCCCAACTTGTTTCAACTTAAAAAAAAAAGCTCAATATACTTTTATTATTCTGCTGCCTTCTACAAGGAATTGTCCTGCCCTTCCTCCTGTTTTTACTTTTTCCATGTATCGTTTGCAACATAAAAGTTTTTCATTTTGAAGTTCAATTTATCTATTTTTTTGTTGTTGTTGTTCCTTATGCTTTTGGAATTGTGTTTAAGAAGCCTTTGCCTAACTCAAGGTCACGAATACTTACTTCTGTGTTTTCTCCTGAGAGCTAACCGGAGACCTGGCGGCCAACACCGGCACGTGCCCTCACCGGGACTCCAACGGGGGCCTTTCCGTTTGCAGAACGACGCACAGTCCGCTGAGCTCCACTAGTCAGGGCTCTCCTAGGAGTTCCTTTTCTTTTTTCTTTTTAAAAAGATTTTATTTATTTTATTTTTAGAGGGGAAGGGAGGAAGAAAGAGACGGAGAGAAACATCAGTGTGCCTCCCACACAACCCAGGCATGTGCCCCGACTGGGGAATCGAACCGGCAACCCCTTCGTTTGCAGGCTGATGCTCAATCCACTGAGAGACACCAGCCGGGGCTCTTCTAGGAGTTTTATAGTTTTTAGAGCTTAAAGTTAGGTTATGATCCATTTCAAATTATTTCTTGAGTTACTAACACTTTAGCAACATCTGGTAGCGGGTCTATTATTTCCTGTTGGAGATACTAGATTTTGGAGACAAGTGTACACCCTGTCCCGAGGCTCCCCAGCTGTGAGTGATGAGGCAGCATCATGACTTCTTACGGGGGACGCAGGTACTGGCAGCCATTGCTAATGCCGCCTACATTCGCCGTTGAAGAAAACGCTAGATTTCAGTTAAAGGTTCATTTAAATAAAGCTGTAATTACCCTCCCAGGTCATGGTCCCTTGGAGTTCCATCCCGGGCTTCAGGCTGAGAGCTCCTGGGGTGGAGAAAACTCCTGCCCAAGGCCTCCATTTCTGAATTGTGTTTCGGGGGTTTGAACCTTCCAACACTGGCTTCAGGGTTGTTCTGGCAGCCCCAGCCCAGTCCGCTACTCTCTGCCTGACGCCAGCTGTGGGGAAGCTATTCCTTGCCTAAGACTTTCTAAGAAGCCAGCTAACAATACTAACATTAAAACTAAAAAATAGGGCATTGGCACACAGCTCCCTCCGTGCCTTCCCAGCCTCCGAGGTCTCCCGGAACGGGGAGGCCCGTGGCTGCATACCCCTGTGGCTGAGACCTGCCGTCTGTGCCACGTGCCAGCCGCCCGGCTTCTGCAGATCACTTCTCTAGCAGCCTCGGTTTCCTTTGTACAAGGCATGGATGGGCCGGTCACAGCCGTTCACCTGGTGGGATTACCAGGTTGATTAAACGAGCCCCAGCTGAGAGCGGACCCAGGCACAGTCACACCCTGAAGATATTAGCTACTGCTAAGCCTTCCACAGGAGAGGGGAAGGTGCTATTTCCTTTGCCTGCATAGACTTTCCTTGTTCTGCACCGGGTCCATGTCTAAACTATTTGCATCATTCTGGATTCTCTGAGTTGTAACAGAAACTCAAATGGCTCAATTTAAAAGGCCATGAAGAATTCAGGCCTGGCTTACGGGGTGGGCACACTGGGGAGAGTTCAAAGGTCCTATCAGGACTCAACCCTCCTCTCTCCACAGACTGGCAGGCTAGGTTGGGCCCCCTGGAGCGGGGCCCGGACTGGGGTGGGCAAGCGAGGCCCCGCTCTCAGGCGCTCACGCAGCATGCCAGAGCCTGAGTGCGGCACCTCCTCCGGCTCCAAGCACCTGGCTCATCCGCCTGCCTCAGCCCTGCCCTGGAGGCTCTAGGTTTCTCCAGTCCCTAGGTCCTGAGAAGCACTTCCTGGAAAGCTCTAGAAAAAAAAAAGTTCCTGCAAGGGCCCTGATTGGTCTGGCTAAGTCATGTGCCCACATCTGAGCCAATCGCCGCAGCCAGAGGGCTGGGGTGCTCTGATTGGCCAGGCCTGGGACATGTGCTGGTTGGGATGCGATGGGAAGCCTCAGGCCAACCACCTGGGTGAGGTTGTCGAGGAGAAGCTCCTCTGGGGAGACGCTGGGCTGGCAACTCCAACCCCCCCATCGCGGGGCATATTTTACGTCTTGGTTAGACCTCTCTTATTCCAGGAACCCTCCCCTCACAGGGAATGGCTTCTGCTCTGCGCATCCACAGCAGGCTGAATTCCCTATCCTTCATTTCTCCACAAACATTTACCATGGACTAGGCACAGAGCAGGGGGCCAGGAGGAGCCCCAACAAGGTCAGGTTGGAAGGAGGGGACTAAGGGGGAGTGCTCTGTGAGGTAGCAGAATGAGGTCCGGAGAAGTGAGGGCATTCCTGGGAGTGGTGGACCTAGGTGAGACCAAGAAGCGACTGCTGGATTGGGCAGCAGGGAGGTTGTGGGCGACCTTAGCAAGAGCTGAGAGTGGGGACACAGCCCTGCTGGAGCGGGCGAGGAGAGGCTGGGAAGGGAGGAGTGGGGCAGACAGGTATAGACCCATCTTCGGAGTTTTCTGTGGGCGGGGTGGAGAAATGGGGAGGAGGCAGAAAGACATGTAGGAGCAAGGGAGAATTCCCCTCCCCCCTTTTTGAAAATGCTGTCCAGGGGCACAGAGGCTGATGGCACAGGAGAGCGTAAAGCGGGCGGCAGCAGGAGGAGGGAGCCGCCAATCAAGGTCAGGGTGGGAGAGCCTGAGGGGCAGGTGGGTGCCAGGCAGGGAGATGGCTCAGTTTGGGGCCTGGAAGACGAGAGGGATCCTATCTGATGGCTTCAGTTTTTCACGCTGAAGAGGGAGGTGAGGCCAGGGGCTGGGCGTGAGGACAGAAGGGGCCGTGGGAGGTGAAGGGAGGACAGAGACGGTGTGGCATCTTAGTTTCAGAGGGTGGGAGAGTGTCATCAAAAAACATGGTAGGGCTGCTGACTCTACAGAATGCCACTTTGAAGTCTGAAATCACAAATTCCCAATTAGAAGGGTTGTGTGTGGACCCCCCCGAAGCAACAGGCAGGAGCAGAAGTGGGCCTTTCCTTCAGGCTGGAGAGCTTCCTATGGCGGAAGGAGTGAGGAGCAGGGAAGATGAACTCTACCCCCCCCCCCCAGGCCAGGACCCCCCCCAGGCCAGGAGGTGCATACTATTATTATCTGTTTTACTGATGAGGAAGCTGAGAAGTTCAAGGCCAATGTAGTATCCATGTTGTCTTGGGGTCAAACTAATACAGGGCCTGGTACAAGTTAGGTGTTACTAAATGTTTGTTGAAAAACGTGAGTAGTTGGAACGCCCAGTGATGTACCCACAGTCTAATCCAGACAGGAAGCAGCCTCCACTTCGGAGTCAGCAGGTGGGGCTGGTGACTGTGTGCCGCACCTGCCTGCTACCCTAATACAGGACTCAGTTTTACCTCTGTGCTCTTAGAGGTGAATCTTTCCAGAGCCTAGTGGTAGAACTTTATATACACCTAGCGAACAGGAGCAGGGCATCCTGCTCTTAACCTCATTTCTCACCTCCAGATATGTCACAGCCCTTAGCCAGGTGGCCCAGCCCCAGGGGGAATGCCACCTCCGGTACCTAATCCTTGGCTTTGCTGTCTACACCCTACCCAGGCCAGCTGGCAGGGAGTATGCCAGGGGCGCCCACCTGCACTGCCTTGGGCTCTCCAAGGAAAGGGCTCTACATTTAAGCGGAGTCCAGGAGCGTGGACTCTAACCTTGGCGGGGGCAGGGCTCCTCTAAGGGAAGGGAGGGTCCCGAGCCCCTTTTCTCAAAGGCCGTTTATAAGCAGAAATGAATGTGGTCACTTTATTGAAGTTAATAATAATGGTTCCTGCTGCAGAAAACGTGGAAGCGAACACCCTGCTTATTCATTTGGGCTTTAAACCCATAAAACTCCAGATTTCTCCCTGTATCTATTTATAACCCGAGCTGGTGTAAACTGTCCCCATATTAAGCTCAGGTTTGAAGTAACTTAAAAGAAAAATAGCCATCGCTGCATTAAAAAAATTCATTTATAGACCTTCTCTCGCCTGCTAATTATGGACGAACAGCGTGTGGCTGAGGTGGGGGTGGGGCAGAAACGGACCTCCAGAGAGGTCACACACTCCCCTGCCCCCCTCTCCCCCCCATCTAGCTATAAAGTCAACCCTAGGTCGGCCCGTGGTCAGTCTCCAGGGCAGGGGTGTCTCGGGCTAGGTCGTGCTCTCCTTCGCCAGGTGCCCGGGGTGGAGTGGGGGGAGACAAGACAGGCAGCAGATCCGGAAAAGTGGCTCTTGCCTTGGAGGAAGTTGACCCTCCTCCCCTACCAAGGCCTGGGATGAAAATAGCTTCTTCCTCTTTACCCATCCGGGCCCCCAGCCCATTTCTCTAAGTCCTCCTCCCCATTTCTGCACGTGTTCCCCTCCCCCGGGACAATTCGGCCCCTTCGTCGATCTCTAAACGGCCATCAGGATGACAGGCACCCTCCTGTCCGACCTCGGCAAACGCGGCGCGCCCCGCAACTCGGGCAATTACGGTCACTTCCAACCTCCCCCCACCCAATTAGCAGAAAGCTCCACCACGCCGCCAGCTCCCACACTGCTTCCATTCCCTCCAGGGGAGACTGTCATCTGGGAACCCTGTCCTCTGTACCAGGGCTCCCTTAGCCCCACGACACCCCAAATCCCTTGGGGAAAGTGGGGGTGCAATTAGTTTCTTTCAATTAGTTTCCCCTCTTTGTATAGACCCATTCAAACTGTGGAATGTAATCTTCCGCGCGAGGGGGAAAGTAGTCCCGACCTTGCATTCAGTTTCTGTTCTCGTGTCGAGCCTATTTTACTTTTTGAAGCCGATGGGACCCTCGGTGGGGCCCTTCGGGGGACAGAGGGGGCCGAAGCCGGGGAGGCTGCGCGCAGGTGACGGTGTGGGAGCCCCGGCAGAGAGAGGGGGCGGGGAGGGCAGCTAACTCCTCGCTATTGCCTAGAGAGATGGATCATGGGGCGTAGAGAGATTGCAAAGCTCAAACCACGTACAGCGGGCGATACGCGTCAACCGAACCTGACCAACGGAAGCCCAAGCCCCCTCCTCTCTCTCCCGCCCCATCTCTCGGATAGACAGGTGCATCGAGCCAACCGGGATGCCACTCGCTGTCAAAATCCCACAAGAGCCAATGGGGGCGTGCGGGGGCGGAGCCAATTCGCAAGGGTTGGGCTGCGCGCGGCTTCCCAGGCTCCGCCCCTCCCTCCCGCCCGCTGTTCCCGGAGTAGTTGGTGCCAGTGAAGTGCGGCCGGCGATGAGAGCGAAAGTTGCGCTCGGCTCGGCGCTGGGGGCTTGAAGCGGCTCCGCGCTCCGCCCGCCAGGGCCGCCCCCAGCTCCAGCTCGCGCCCGCCGCGCCCGCCAGGCCCCCGCGCCCGCCCGCAAACCCCTCCCCCTGTCCCGGCGCCCCCTCCTCAGGAGCCGGGGGGTCCCCGTCACTTTCGCACGGCCCCGGCCCCCGCCGATGCCGGCCATGGTGGAGAAGGGCCCCGAGGTGTCAGGGAAGCGCAGAGGGAGGAACAACGCGGCCAGCGCGGCCGCCTCGTCCGCCGCTTCGGCCGCTGCCGCCTCGGCCGCCTCCGCCTCGGCCGCCTCAGCCGCCGCCTCGGCCACCGCCGCCTCCTCCGCCGCCTCGGCCGCCTCGGCCGCCGCCGCCCCCAGTAATGGGCAGAATAAAAGTTTGGCGGCGGCGGCGCCCAATGGCAACAGCAGCAGCAACTCCTGGGAGGAAGGCAGCTCAGGCTCGTCCAGCGACGAGGAGCACGGTAGGTGGCAGCCGCCCCGCGCCGCCCGCGCCGCGCCCGCGCCCGCTGACCGCCGTGCTCTGCTTCCCCGCAGGTGGCGGCGGCATGCGGGTGGGACCCCAGTACCAGGCGGCGGTGCCCGACTTCGACCCCGGTGAGTAGCGCCCGGCCGGCCGCCCGGCCGGGGCCCGAGGGGGCGGGAGCCCTTGGACAACTTTCTTTTTGTGTGTTCGCCCTGCCGTCCGCGGGGGGAACAGCAGGCGCGACCAGGAGGGAAGCACGCCCGGCGTGGGGTGCCGGCGCCTCTGCCCGCCCGGAGGGCTTCCCGCCCCCCGCGCCCTGGGACCCGGGGCGGCCCGGGGCGGCCACCTTGGCCCGGGGGCCCCGGCACTGCCCGGTCCGGACGAGCTGCGCCTCGGTCAGGGGGAGGGTGGCCGCGCCGGAGAGTTAGCATCCCGCGAGCCCGGACCCGGGGCGGCCTCGGACCCCGTGCTGCCCCAGCGAGTGCTGCCCAGGGCCTCCCCTCGGCCCCCGGGCTCCGATCGCCCCCACGCCCGTCCCAGCCCGAGGGCGAGGGGCGCCCCGACCTGGCAGATCGCTCCTGGGGGAGCCGCCTGCCGCAGCCCTAGGACCAGGCTGCACATGGGTGTGCGGCCCCCTCCCCCTTGTTTTCGAAGGAGGGGGCTGTGGAAGAATAGAACCTGCCGAAGCCTGAGCCTCACCGGGGCCGCCACCCCCAAGCGCTCCCTGCACCCCAGCCCCGAGCCTTCGCACCCCTCGCTGCTGCTCTGCGGGGAAGCCGATCTAAAGTGGTGCCGGAAAAACCCAATCAGACAAAGGAATTCGTCAGGTTTTAATGCAGGAGATCCCAGCCCGTCTCCGTGTGAGGCTGTCTTTAAAGGTTGTTGGCATGGAAAATGTTTCAAAGGACACGGTGTTATTTTATTTTTTCAGAAATAAAATTCAAAAGAGAATCATGTAGAACTGGAGTTAACAGATCTCCCGGTTGGAGGGCTTTCGAGCCGCAGGTTCTCCGTGTAGGTTATCCTGCCAGTTTCTTTGAGAAAATAAATGCATAAATGCTTTTCTGTGGAAGCAAGACTGCAGAGAATTGCACGGATCTAGTCCTCGAACAAGGCGATTGCTGTTCAGCCCTTAGTAAGGCACGAAACTCCGGGCGTTCCCTGAGGTGAAGCCCCCCAGGGATCCCTGAGGGAGCTCTTGGGCTCCCTGGAAATAAATGACCTTTCCCGTGCGTGCCATCTCAGTTTTGGCCCGTGGATTCAAGGCTCTTAAATTTACGGAGTCTGACCCCCAGGTTTGTATTCCTTTTCAACTCCTGCTAGTGTTTTCGGTAGTTTCCCCCTGCCCCGCATCTTCCTTTTTTGGCAGTCACTTCTCATTTACCGGAGTGACAGGATGGGGCCGGGAGCGGGCGGTTCTCCTCCGTGCATGCCTTCTCCTCCATTCCTTGGTTGGCCACCAGGGGAAGCATACTGTTTTTTGGTTACAGTTGACCCTATCTTCATTTTGTAGGTCAAGTCCATCTTTGTTTTAATACACAGAACATAAAGCAAAGCTTATCACCAAGTTACACCCCCTCACCGTAGTTTTGAAAATCAACTTGCACAAATGTTTAGCTTTAGTAAGTTGGTCAGGTTTTGGTATCTTTTGGTTATGTGTATTAGTTTTGAAAGCTGTCCTTAAATATGTTGGTTGTGACTAAGGAAAAGAGCATATTTGATGGCAGCCACAGGAATTAGGTTTCTGACATTATCATTCTTCTGAGTGTTTATGTCTAGCTCTGTGTTGTTAGTAATGAGCGTAACTTTAGAGTTGCCCTCTTCTTTTTAAAAAATTAATTATTGATTTTAGAGAGAGGAAGAGAAAGAGAAACATCGATTTGTTGATTTGTTGTTCCACCTCTTTACACACTCATTGGTTGTTCTTGTCCTTGTTCTGACCAGGGATCCAACCCACAACCTTAGCGTGTGGGGATGACGCTGTAACCAACTGAGCTATCCAGCCAGGGCCTAGAGTTGTTCTCTTCTTTGAAACAGCAAACGCAATAGGATTGTATTTTGAACTGTCCTTGCATTTTTGATGGGATCAGTACAAGCATAAATTTGCCAGAGACTTGCCATCCAAAAAGTAAAACACTTTTATTGTGTAGTTTTACTGCCAATTGATTGGGTCTTACTGTTAATATTTACAAACTTCCTATTTTGTGTTTATTTTAATCTTGAAAGACACCTAACTGGTAGGAAATAATTTCAAACCCTGTTTTGCCAGTCTGATCAGTGGGACACATTTCTAGTTATGGCTGGAAATTGTGGGACTTTACTGTTTCCTAGTGATTTTTTTTATTTTTTGCTTTTTTTTAGGTGTGTTCTCATGTACCTTAACATCTAAGGGAAGAGACAATTTCCATTGTTGGAATAGAAATGGTCACCATACTCTTTTCATGGAACAAAATTTTTTTTTTAAGTCTTTAGATTTAAGACACATTCTTTCTCTGAGTACAAATTAGGAATAGTATGGGCTAAGATTTTGCTTTTTGCTGCTTTTTGTTTCCCCCTACCTGAGTTTATTTATTTATTTATTTTCTCCTGCTTGAGTTTTGAATGCACCTCACTTTCTTTCTCTCTACCAGAATTTCAGCAGGCAGGTGAATGTGAAACTCATCGGAAAGCCTTTCTGCCCCTGTGGTAAAGATGAGTGAGGGGAAGAAGTTGATTTTAATTTTTTTTAAAGTCAGATTTTATACAGCCACGGTATCCCACCTTGACCCTGTTTAGCTTTAAAAGCCAATGGTTGAAACTAGGACCACCTGATATTCCCTAATAGACCAAGGAAGAGCCCCTTCTGTCTGTCGTTCCTCACAGTCTATCGGTGGACAATGGCATAACTTGGTAATTAAAATACCACCTGTATTTACAACGATAGATAAAGTTTTATCAACTAGATTGAAAAACAAAGACTGGCAGACAGTTCTACACCTTTAACTGAGGCTCTGTTCTCGCGTGGTGTCCACTCTCTTTCCAGTCTCAATGCCATAGCGTGTGCTGAGTTGTCATTGGTTTCCCTTAGAATTTAGTAATCACAGAATTGAGTAAGGGAGCCATGCTTACTCTGTCCTCCTCTGGTTGGTTATTTTCTACAGTTGCAAGTGATTGACTTTGAAATGAGTAGTGTTTTCTGTACAAAAACAAATGTTTCCAGTAGGCATGCAAAGGAAGAAGCTGTGTAGCTCCGATAGTTCTCTGAGCGTTTGTTTGGTAGCCTTTTTCTTTGTTGTCTTCTAGCTGGAGGAGCAGAGGGACAGGATTTTAAGGTTGACTCAAGTCCTTTGTTTTCTGAAGCATGTGTTATTGTCAGCTGCTGTCCTGAGTTGGTTTTCAGTATCACAGTTCACTGATAGTAAAATTAAAACTCTTACAGAAGAGGGAATGTGAATGGTAAATATTTTTGTGGTAATGGGCCTTTAAACATGCTACCCATATTTGGAACGTTGAATCCAGTAGGCTTAATCAGATTTGAAAATTGTGGTTGTCAATTGGCTCAAATACCACTTCAGAGATGACTGGTATTAAAAAATGTGGTACACTTTAACGTGGAATAATTTTACTGAACAGGGCATCTCGATCTGCTTTCCATTTCTTTTTATTGGTGGGTCTGTGTACCTCTTTGAACACACTATCTTCTATGCTTTGGTTTCACTGTAAAAATCCATTTTATAGATATCCTAAAATTCAAGTTTTGGTGAGTGGTTTGTGATTCAAACGCACTTTGAGGTGCTGTTCAAGTGCGGGGTCAGGGTAATGAGTGATCACCTTCATTAGGTCGTGTGGTCGGGAGGCCCCTGGAGCGGGTTGTCAGGAGGCTGCACCCCTCCTCTGGGACTGAGAAGGTGACAGAAGGTAGAACTGGTCAGTTTGTATCCAGGAGCCTCCTTTTCCTCAGTGGCGAATCAGGGTCCTTCATCATTCCTCCTCTGTGATTATGTCAGTGGTAGTCGCCTTTTACATTTCTTGCTTATTTCAGAAGCAAGTGGGCTAGACTGGGGAGCCTGGGCTGTGAGAACCTTGGGCTGTGAGAACCGTGAAACCCGAGGTCAGACCCTGACAGGGCCTCTTGCCAACTGTTTGTTGATCCTGGGTAGGCTACTTCATTTTTGCCTTCGCCTGTAAAACATCAGAACTTCCTCAAGAGAAGGGATTAATGGAGCTAATATTCATAAAATGCCTAGCACAGTGCCCAGCACAAAGCGAGTGCTACTTAAACATTTTTCTGCTGTCCTTGTCGTTCGTGTGACTTCAGTTGCCAAGTAGTTGTCGTCCTCACACTGCCTGCCTTACTGCACAGGCAAGACTGGATTATAACGAAGCCATTGATTTGAATGTAAACCATACCCCGAGATATTTGAAAGTGATTGCTTTTAAGTGACATGTACCACTGCAATTTTGGTAAATTCCTGGAAGAGAGAGAACTAGTTCAAAAACATTCATATAGCAGAAAAGAACACCGAGTTTCCAGAGAGAATAGGTAACCTGTTCAGATCAAGATTCTAGACGTACAAAAGAACCTTGAACCCATCTGTGGGCCAGGCCCATTAAGTAGGTGCCGAGCTAGGGAGTTTTTTGCTTTAAACGTGTCTTTGAGAATTAATACTCCAGGCAGGCTGTGTCACAATATTCCCTTCCATGGGTGACGGCTGCGATTAAAAGGTTAGCTGGTTGGGGCTGACCGTAGCAGAGCGGTTTTAAAAGCGTTGTTAAAGGTCGTTTGTACTGAAGAAATTTTAGGCTTACTCTTACTCATTTTCCTTGGCATTATAAAGTTCTGTGGGGCAGTTTAGTTTAAAAAGGCTTTGGAGATGAAACAATCCAAGTTACTGTATTCTTCCCCAGTTTATCAAACTTTGTATGTTTTCTTCTTCCTACAGAGATTGTTATAATTGACTTGCAGGTTAGCTCTCACTTTCTTAGCCTTTCCTCAGAGGTTCTTCCATGCATAATTTAAAAGTAAGAAATAAGGCTTCTGTTTTGTCCCCTTACTCTAAGGGACAACGGCGATCTTTGCTAAGAAGTACATAGTAAGTATTTATATTCAAAACAGAGAGCTAGAGATCACTTTGTGGTGAGAGTGACTCTGTGACAGGACAGCGGAGGTCTAAGAAAAGGTGGGACTGGCGATGGAATGCTGATTTCATGGTTTGGACTGAGTTAATAATTCCTACAGCATTAAATAGCAATTGCGGTAACTGTCGTGATCCTAGAAATGATAGGGGGGATATAATTGCAATACAACAATTTTTTGTTTTGAATATTGGAAGTTTTAATAATATACATATTCAACCTCTGGTCGAGTTTTAAGGTTTCTGTTGATTTGTAAAAATGCACCATTTTTAAGTTGACATTAGGTGGCAAAGTGTTTTGCTAAAATCTTTGACAGAAATACATATTTTAATTTTTTAAAAGATTTTATTTTTATTTTATTTTTAGAGAGGAAGGGAGAAAGAAAGAGAGGGAGAGAAACATCAATGTGTGGTTACCTCTCACGTGCCCCTTACTGGGGACCTGGCCCACAACCCAGGCCTGTGCCCTGACTGGGGAATCGAGCCAGCGACCCTTTAGTTCTCAGGCCCACGCTCAGTCAACTGAGCTGTTCCAGCCAGGGCAGGAATACATATTTTAAAGTAACATTAAAGTGTCATTTAAATGAAATATTAACAGTCCTAAAACTCCTGTTTTTTTCAAAGTAGTCAAATTCTTTAAGATATGGATCTTAGTAAAAATTGCAATTTACACCTAATTCTTTGAAATTTCTGGATTTCCCCTCCCTCAAAGTAATGAGAGAAAATTGTAATGTCCCTATAATCCAACCTTCTTGGGTTCTAGACAAGGAAAGTGAGACCTAGAGAGATTAAAGTGACTAGTACGTCTGTCTGTCAGTGCCTGATTATTAAAAGTATCTCAGGGTAGACTTAAGGCCCTATGAGGCCAAACTTCAAACTTTCATTGTTTAGAAGTGTCAGAACCTTGTTACTGGATACAGTAGTTAGGAACAGTAATATGTGTTTATAATTTTAGAACCAGATAAACTTTCAAAAACTGAAGTGACTAGATAGTTATTGTGTATATTTGAATGTTTTTGCAAATTACCATAAAGTAGGATAGAGTTGTAAAAATAGACTTGTTAAAAAATGTTCAAATGGAACAGAAAACACACATAGTACTGTTAATGTAGCCAGCCACCGCTGTGATTAAACACTTAACATTCAGCCACAGTTGCTTCAGTTGCAGGGGAGGCTAATTCCTCCACTCCCTCTTTCACTATGTGGAAGTTGATTTGTTTATTCCTGCGATAGATAGATTGTATCCTCTGAGAAGCAGATGGGGAAGTAGAATTATATGTGCGAAAGACTCATAGGGGTAAGTGCCTGTGAAGGATAAAGGGGAGAGGAAGAAGGCGAGGTGGTCAAAGCCTTTGGACTGGGTGTCGATGTGATACCTGTGAAGGAGAACAGAAAAGGGAGACTGATGCTGGGCCTGGGGCCCAAGACTGCAGTGCAGCTGGAGAAAATCTCCACCAGGGCAGAGATTGTTTGGTAGGGGCATCACCTGGGCACACATGGCCCTGCTGTGTTCGGTCACTGGCCTGGCCTTGGTGTTCATGCTGCAGTGGGCCCCAAAGGTGCCAGGCTGCCGGCTGCCGGCCGCCGGCTAATGACACTCTGCTCAGCGCTCTCCCTCTGAAGGGGGATCTGACTGGCACGCTCTTGAGGCCATCAGAACTCTCAGGCACGTTGTTGTACTTCAGTACGCACTTAAACGTGATAAACAGGATGTGTTGTGTTTGTCAGTCCTTTTCTAAAAGGAATTAGTTGTACATATAGATAATTTCCACAAATTATTTGTATGCTTTGATACTTTCCAAACAAGTACATTTCCACTCCTCAGCATCATAAAGCCTTGTGGGAGCTGGTAGGCGCTTGAACTTCCACTGTCCTGGAGGATGGTCTGTAGTTGTTTGAGCTGCCAGTTCAGGTTTACCTTCTGCTAACCCGTCCTAACTGAGCGTGGTTGAGTTTAATGAGAACATATGCTTGGTATAACTGATTTTCCTTGAATAGACATTTTGTAATGGACATTTGAGAATTAAGCACCAAGTTCAGTTATATAAGAAATGGAAACCCAAGGAAGATGAGTTAACTACAAGTGAAAAGCAGATTTTCCTTCTTTTCTATGTCGTTCTGATGATGAATCTGTATGAATTAGAAATGCACATCTTGCTTAGGTATATTCTTTTTTCTAAAAAAAATCCTCACCTAAGGACATTTTTTTCATTGCTTTTATTTACTTATTTTGAAAGATTTTATTTATTTATTTTTAGAGAGAGGGGAAGGGAGGGAGAAAGAGAGAGAGAGAGACAAACATTCGTGGGTTGCCTCTCTCATGCCCCCAAACCGGGAATGTGGTGGTAACTCAGGCAGTGCCCTGACTTGGAATCAAACCTGCGACCTTTTACTTTGTAGGATGATACCCAATTCACTGAGCCACCACACAAGTCAGGACTTTCATTCCTTTTAGAAAGAGATTAGTGAGAGAGAGAAATGTTGACATGAGAGAGAAACATCAATCAGTCCCCCATACACACCCTGGCGGGGGATTGAACCCAAAACATGCAACCTTTGCCGTGTATGGGATGATGCGCCAGCTGATCAAGCCTTACTGACCAGGGCTTGCTTAGGTTTCTTCTTCTTTCTTCTTCATTTTTAGCAAGAGAGGGAGGGAGGGAGAAAGAGGGGGAGAGAAACAATTGTTGGTTGCCTCTCACACGCCCCCAACCGGGGACCTGGCCCACAATCCAGGCATGTGCCCTGACTGGGAATCAAACCAGCGACCTTTCAGTTCACAGGTTGGCACTTAACCCACTGGGCCACACCAGTCACGACTTGCTTAGTTTATATTCTTAAAATTTTTTTAAAAAATCAAAGTGAGCCCTGGCCAGGTAGCTCAGTTGGTCAGAGCACCATCCCAGCACACCAGGGTTACCAGTTTGATCCCTGGTCAGGGCACATACAAGATGCAAAACCGATGAAGCCATCAGTAAGTGGAACAACAAATTCATGTTTTCCCCTCTCTGTCCCTACCCTCTTCCTCTCTCTCTATAAAATCAATAAATGAAAAAAAAAATTAAAAATCAAGGTGAAATTTATGGAACAAAATAACCATTTTAAAGTGCACAATTTGTGGTGTTTAGGATATCCACAGTGTTGTGCAAACACCACCTGGTCTAGTTCCAAAGGGGCTTTATCACCTCAGAAGAAAATCTCATAACCACAAAGCAGTTACTTCTTATTCCCCATTCTCCGCAGTCCCTCCCACACTGCTGTGACGTGTGGCTGAGCACAGTCACCGTAATTCTGCCTGTGGTGGGGAGGGAGTCAAGAAAACCAGGAAGAAGTTTTGGAAGAAATGGTCCTTTCAGCTAAGTTTTAAAAAATCAGAGTATTTCATTCTTTTTGGTTTTATGGTGTTTAAACTAAAAATTAATATTAATAGTATGTAAGCTGTGTTTTAAAAATTACTTTGAAAATTCAAATCATTCTTAAAAATTTTAATCTAGAGTTTCTTTTTAATTATCTTGAGCTCTGCCGTCCAGTAATGTAGCCACTAGTTATATGTATATAACTATTTAAATTTATTAAAATTGAATGAAAAATGCAGTTCCGTCACATGAACTACATTCCAAGTTCCCAGTAGTCCTACTGGCTACTACTGTATTGGAGAGCACAGAACAGAACATTTTCATTCTCCCAGAAAGCTCTATTAGACAGCACTGATGCAGAGGTTCTGATTAATTGAAAGCTCCCTTGTTCAGAAAGTTTTGCTTCTTTAAATCAAGGTGCATGGTGAACTGTGATACTGGTACAGCTGATGAATACTTCCTCCAGTGAAGTATTCGTTAAATATTGTTACTGAGGTATTCAAAACAAGGCTCCTTGAGAAAGCAAGTAGAAAGCTTTTTGGGAAATGGAAAGCTTAGGCAAGCTTTATTTTTTGAGGTGGTTATTTAGTACCTACTTAAACCAAAAAGATGATAGAGCTGCATGGACATACTGAAGATAAAGGTAGCACTTAAACACAATCAACAATATCAATATGTTTTGGAAGCCTTATTACAAACAGCCTTATTGAGGTATAATTGACATAAAATAAACTGTACATATCGAAAGTGTACGATTACACATACATGGAGGGGCAAAAGTAGGTTTACAGTTGTGAGTACATGAAAGAGTTTATTCTTGCATTATTTATTATTATATTATTTTCCATATGAACAACTATAAACATACTTTCGCACCACTCTACGTTAGACTATTTGAAGTCCCATTACTTAACTAATGTTTGTTCTTCCTTTTTTGTTTCATTTTGTGTACTTTCTTTTGCTATAGCTTTAAGTTTACTGATCTTCTTTTGCAGTTTCTAATCCACCATTAATCCCATGCAGCATGTTTTAAAATCTCTGACATTAATAGGTTTCCTATCTAGAAGTTTGATTTGAGTCTTTTTTGAAATGTAGTTCATGACCCTGCTTAGCATACTCACTGTTTGCTCTAACTTCTTGAACACACTGCAGCACTGTTATAATTGTTTTAATGCCCTTGTCCACTAATTCTGTCACCTGAGTCATTTCTGCGTTGGTTTCAGTTGATTGATTTTTCTCATTATGGGTTGTCTTTTCCTGCTTCTTTGCTTGTCTGGTAATTTTTGTTTAGGTGCCAGACATTTATGAATTTTACTTTGATGGATGCTGGATATTTTTGTATTCCTATAAATATTCTTGAGCTTTGTTCTAGATGGTTGAGTTCTTTAGAAGTAGTTTATTTCAGCCCTGACCGGTGTCGCTCAGTGGGTTGAATGTCATCCCACAAACCGAAAGGTTGCTAGTTTGATTCCTGGTCAGGGCAAGTGCCTGGGTTGCAGGCCCGGTCCTGGCCTGGGGTGTGCTTTTAAGCTTTGTTCTGTGGGATCAGAGCAGCATGAGTCTAGGGCTAATTATTTGCCGTGACCGAGTACTCTACTCAATAGCCCACGAACTCCGAGGTTTTCGTCTCTGGCCGTTGGCAGCAGGCACTCTCCTTGGCGCTGTGAGAGCCCTGTGGATTGTTCTCTTTTATTCCTTATGATGGTTCTTTATCCAGAGACCCAGTGCATTTTCTTCACAGGCTTGTGCTGATCAGTACTAGGCTGAAGACTCAAGGGTGCGGGTGACCCTTTGCGGACCTCTGGAGTTCTCCTTCTGTGGGGCTATTTCTTTCTGACAGTCTGCCCTATAAACTCGAGCTGCCTTGTACTCGACTCAACCTCCTCCACTCGGGGACTGCCTGACTTTCCTGGGTGCCCTGGGCACCTCCTCCCAGTGCTGCCCATTGGAAATTCTCTCCAGAAAGTACGCTGGGGGCACTTAAAGGATTTACCTCGTTTGTTTCCCATTTCTCAGGAATCATTGTGCTTTGTTACTTGGTGTCCAGAGTCTTTGCAACTGTTGCCTTTTATTTTTGTGCAGCTTTTAGTTGTTTGAGACACTGTAGGGTAAATGGTTCATGGCAGTCCACCTTGGCTGGAAGCAAAAGTCAGTCTAGATTAAAAAGAATAAGAGAGAAAATGGTTATATTTCCGTTTTGTTAGAAAACAGCAATATGTATTTATATGTTTTCTTTTACTCCTATTTTGGTTTCTTCTTGAAGTTGTTATGACTTTTAAACTTTATTTAAAAAAATTTTTTTAAAAATTTATTTTTAGAGAGGGGAAGGGAGGGAGAAAGAGAGGGAGAGAAACATCAACGTGCGGTTGCCTCTAGAGCGCCCCCCACTTGGGATCTGGCCTGTAAGCCAGGCATGTGCCCCACCTGGGAATCGAGCTGGCAGCCCTGTAGTTCTCAGGCGGACACTTAGTCCACTGAGCCATACTAGCCAGGGCAATAAACTGTAAAATTTGGATTTTAGCCCTGACCAGTGTGACTCAGTGGGTTGGGTGTCGTTCAGCAAAGCGAATGGTTGCTGGGTTGATTCTGGGTCAGAGCACAGGCCTGGGTTGTGGGTTCGGTCCCCGGTCTGGGCACATATGAGAGGCAGCTGATCACTGCTTCTCTCTCTTTCCCCTCCCTTCCCCTCTCTCTAAAAGTAAACAAGTAAAATTTTTTAAAATTTGGGTTTTTATGTTCATGGAAACGTTCTGTAAAAAGAATAATAATGCTTTTTGAAACTAGAATATCAAATTTTGTTTTTATGTAGCCACTAATTATTTCAATATTTGTGATAAAGTACTCAGTCTGATCTACCCCACTTGTTGAAATCTGCTAATTCTATCCCAGAATTTCCTAAAGGATGGTAGTTTTAAAAAAATTAACTATTCTTTAAAAATTAAGTTATCGAAAATTATTATTTCTGATTAATTTACTTCTGAGGAGTCTAATTTAGAAACATCTCATTCTTGGACCTCCATCTTGCTGTGATGTGGTAAAATGAGTGTGTGTGTGTGTGTGTGTGTGTGTGTGTTTGAAACACTTCTTACAGAAATTTCTGTTGTTTTCTAGTCACTTTCAGCTAGATGCCTTTTTGAATTTTGCACATCTAGTCCTTTTCATATGCCATATATTGATACTCTGAACTGAATTAGGGTTTTGTATATCAGCTCATGAACTCTAGTTTTGAGCCTTGCTTGGTCTTCTGCCTGCTTGACAGTAGGTCAGTTTCCACGGCATTGCTAGTTTTGCACAGCTGAGAGGTTGGAGGGTGGGGATATAGGACCCTTACCTTGCTAAGGTAGGGTATAAACTAGAATAGCTGAGCTTTTACTTAGTTTTTGCATATTAAGTTTCTGGATCATTTTTTAAGTTAGAGTTTTATTGCTGTAAAAAGTTTTAAAATGACACTTTCTGCCTTACTAACAGCAAGTAGCAATAGGAAAGTGAAAGTGTTGATATCAGTGGTTTGAAGTGTAGATTCTACAAACTTTAATGCAGTTGAGAGAAAGCTAATGATAATTAGGCATTCTGAAAGCATGCAACTTTTACCCTGGTTAGACACACTAGTTGGTTGACTGTTTAATTGAGAAGGAAAAAAAACTATTTAAGAACATTGAGATTATACGCTGGAAAAGTAGGATGATATTTAATTAAGCGTTTTTCAGTTTTTAGCTGTTCAGGGACATAATTCCCTGTAAGGCATGTCAGTTGCCTTGCTTTCACACTTTCCACTTTTGTAGGAGTTTTAGGAATTCATTATGTGAGGGAGTGGTAGACTGCTTATACTTCTGGTGGTCTAAGAACAGTACTTTTTCTGTTATAGGATATTACACTTACATAGTTTTCCTAAACATTAGTAAATTTGCTTGTGGAAAATTTGAACATATAGAAAAAAATTGAATAGTCATGACTCTTGCATGTCCAACAATCAGATTTAATAATTGTAAGAGTTCTGCTGTATTTACTAATCAAAAAGCATTTTTGGGGGTTGTAGTTTAGTAAATTTGCTTTTGAGTGGCATTGGTACTTTATGGAAAATAAACTTATATGTATTAGACTTAAAGATTTTTCAGATACTTTGTATTTTCCATGGCATAAAATGCCTAGTCTGGTATGATAAGTGCCATGTGACAGGTAGACCTGTGCTCTGAAAGCCTGTGGGAGGAGCTGAGGTGGTTGAAATCGTGTGTGAAAGGCACAGCTTGCTTTCCACAGGTGACCCTTAAGGAAGGCCCTGAAGGGGAGATGAAAGAAAAATACTTCCAGCTGAGGGAGTCACATGCTTAGATCCCATGCACAGTGAGGGCTGACGGTTTTGAGGAATCACAAGTAGCTTGATATTATTGAAGCTTGAGGAAGAATTTTGCACATACCAGATCACAAGGGCCTTGAGTATCAGCTAAGGAATTTATTTTATTTTTAAATAGCTTTTTAAATATATAATTCACATACCATAAAATTCATTCTTCTAAGGTGTACAATTTGGTGGTTTTTAGTATTATTCAGAATTGTTCAGCCATCACCATTATCTGATTCATTTTTATTACCCCAAAAGAAGTCGTGGACTTATTAGCAGTCATTCCCCATTTGGAATTTATTTTAAATGGTGTTTAAGTGATTTTTAACGATCATAAATACATGCGTCCCTGCTATGCATAAAAATAACACAACTTCCTTAATGTTTGTATTATAAAAGCAATAGTACATCATTTTTGTGAAATTACATGTCATACTCACCATGCATTTTATTTATTTTTAAAAGATTTTCTTTATTTTGTTTTTAGACAGAGGGGAAAGGAGGGAGAGAGGGAAAGAAACATTAATGTTTGGTTGCTTCTCGCGCGCCCCCTAGGGGGACCTGGCCTGCAACCCAGGCATGTACTCTGGGAATCGCACTGGTGATCCTTTGGTTTGCAGGCTGGCGCTCAGTCCACCGAGCCACACTGGCCAGGGCTACTTCAGGCAACATTCTCTCATTTCTCCTCTTAAGTTGGGTTCACCTCATCTGTTTTCCTGTTGTACCTTGTTGCTTACTTCTGTTATAGCACTTCTCTATTTTTTTTTTTTTTTTTGAATCCTCACCTGAGGACATGTTTATTGATTGTAGAGACAGAGGAAGGTGGGGGCTTGGGGGGGTGGGGAGAAATCTATCTGAGAGAGAAACATAGATTGGTTCCTGCCTACCCACACATGCCCCAACTGGGGATTGAACCTGCAGCCTTTTGGGGTACAGGACGATGCTCCAACCAGCTGAGCCACCTGGCCAGGGTAGCACTCCTCTATTTTAAAGTAATTATTAGCTTTTGTGCCTTCTCCTTTGCCTATTGAGGGTGGGAACAGCCTATATAATTTTTGTATCCTTGTCTACAGATTGTCTATAGTAGCTTGGAAAATATAATTACTTCATTGCCTCCACTGCTAGTATCCTATAAGCAGTCATCATGTATAACTCAAATTACTGCAGCAGCTTCTAGCAAGTCCTGCTTCTGTATATTAAGATGTAAGTCAGTATGTTTCTCTGCTGCTCACAATCTCACTACTGGCTGCATTTCACTCAGGACTAAAAGCAAAAGGCCTCACAATGGCCTTATAAATGGCCTTACAAGATCTGCTCAGTCTGGTCTTGCATTACTTCTCTGACTTTATCTCCTTCACTTCTTTCGCATCTTTACTCAGTTGTTACCTTCTCAATGAGGCCTATCTTGACCTGTCCATCTATAAGTATATTACCTCTAAAATATGACTTACAATCAAACTACATACTGTATGAGCCCAACTGTATGACATTCTGGAAAAGGCAAATATATGTAGACAGTAAAAAGGTCAGGGGCTGCCAGGAGTCAGAGTAGGGGGAGGGATGAATGGGGGAGCACAAAGGAATTTTAGGGCAGTGAATCTGTTCTGTATGATACCATGGTGATGGATACGCGTCATTAGATATTTGTCCAAACCCGTGGAATGTACAACACCAAGAGTGAATTCTGTGGTATACTATGCACTTGGTGATTATGATATATCAGTGTAGGGTCATCATTCATATCAAGGGACATCATCAGATGTCCCTCGTGGTGAGGATTGTTGGTAACGTGGAAGGCTGTTCATCCCCAGGCGCAGGGGATTATGGGAAATCTCTGCCTTCCTTGATTTTGCTGTAAACCAAAATTTCTCTAAAAAAATCTTTAAATATAAAAAACAACATTAACAAGAAAACCTAACCACAAATATCACATTAAATAAAATTAATAATTTCCTAGTATAATTAAATCTCCAATCAACTACTTTTAAACAGTTGGTTTGTTTAGATCAGGATTCAAACATGATCCATGTGTCACATTAAAAAAAAGCTTTGTTGAGGTATAACTGGCATTTAATAAACTGTCATATTTAAAGTTTACAGTTTGATTCGTTTTGACATATGGATACACCTGCAAAATTATCATCATAAGATATTGAATATATCCATCACCCCCAAAAGTTACCTCATGCCATTTTATAATTTCCCCTACCTGACCCTTCTCTTCCAAGCACTCGTTGATCTGCTTCCTCTATCGATTGATTAGTTTACATTGTTCAGAGTTTCATATAATAGAATCTTAAATTATGTACTATTTTTCTGGCTTCTTTCAGTGTGCATAATTATTTTGAGACTCATTTACATGGTTGCATGTACGTATCAATTAATTATCCCTTTTTATTGCTGAGTGGTATTACATTGTATGGCTACACTAGAAGTTTTTTATTCATTTACCGCTTGATGGACATTTGGGTTATTCCCTTTTTTTTCTTTTTAAAGATTTTATTTAGTTTTTAGAGAGGGGGGAGGGAGGGATAAAGAGACGGAGAGAAACATCAGTGTGAGATAAACATTGATTGGTTTCCCCTTGCACACCACCAGTCGGGGACCTGGCCCGCATCCCAGACATGTGCCCTGACCAGGGCATCAAACCAGTGACCATTTGGTTCGCAGACCTTTTGGTTCAACCGACTGAGCCACACCGGGCAGGGCGACATTTGGGTTCTTTCCATTGTCCGGCTATGACAAATAAAACTACCCTGAATATCCCTGTACATTCTTTGCATGAACATATATTTTGTCTTGGGTAAATATTCAGGAATGAAATCATATAGGTAGTTGTATGCTTAATTTTTTAAGAAACTGAAAACTGCCCTGGCTGGTGTGGCTCAGTTGATTTAAGTGCCCACCTGTGAACCAGAGTCACAGGTTCGATTCCCAGCCTAGGGCATGTGTCTGGGTTGTGGACCAGGTCCCCAGTGGGGGGTACACGAGAGGCAACCACACATTGTTGTTTCTCTGTCTCTCTTCCTTCCTCCCTTCCCCTCTCTAAAATAAATAAAATCTGAAAAGAAAAAAAAAAAGAAACGGAAAACTTGCCTCTGTTTTACATTCGTACTGGTAGTGTGTAAGAATTTCAGGACACTCCTGGGGGCAGGTATATGGGGGGGACAGCTGAGAAATTTGCTGGCTCCTTCCCACCTCCTCTTATCTTGGTCAGAGGCGCCCCACAGGGTCTTCACTCATCTGTGCTCTTGGGTTTGTCACTGGCTCTCCAGGCAGCTGCTGGAGAGGCAGCTGGATCTGGGCATTGGAGCTACTGTGGCTCTGCAACCGTGGGCACAATGTCAGCCCCTGAAACCTGGCCCTTACCCCTGGGGGAGGCAGAGACAGCTGGCGGTATTAGGCGAGGAGACACCTGTCATGGGCTGGAGCTTTAGGACCATGTGAAGCCCAGGAGCTTCTGCTGACCCTTGTGGGGGTACTCAGCTGTGCACTGGAGCAGTGGGCTGGTCTGCGTGGATTTGGGGAGGTACGTGAACTGCATCTGTTACAGCTTGTTTAACCCAGCCTTTTACTTATCCTTTGCCTGTATGTGTACAGCTGAATGTGGCTGGAGAAACCATACTGACTAGTCTTACTCTAAAGTTATAATCACCAAAATTAGGGAGGCCTATTCAGTTATTATTCTGTGTTACTGCTGCAGTTTACTCACCTAGACAGCACTTAAATATCTCACCTAAACCATCAGTTCTTTCTGCACCCTTCCTTTATTTCACTGGGAAAAGATGGAAGCAATTGGAAGAAGACTTCCATGGGCGCCCGCTGCCATGCGTGCTGCCTTCCCACATCTGTGCCTCGTCCTTTCCCTTACCTCCTGCAACTGTTCGCGCTCCAAGCCAAGGCTGGTGTCTCTGCATGTGCGGTAGACCCTGTTGCCTTCTCTCTACTCAAAGACTTTATCTGTCACTCATTCATTGTTTATTTGCATAATTGAAATTTTCTTCTGTGGTATTCTCAACAGTTCCTCCATAATTTTTAATAGCATTGCTAGAGACCTCCATATTGCTAAATCCAGTGGGCAGCTTGCAAGTCCTTACTTTATTTGACCTGTTGACCCCAACAGACCCAGTAGATCGCTCCTCTTTGAAGCCTGATTAGTCATGTTCTCCAGAGAAACAGAAACAATGGGATGTATACACAACACACACATACACATACATATACACATGTATACATATTATAAGGAGAATTGTAACTGGAGGCTGAGAAGTTCCAAGACCTGCGCTTAGTAAGCTAGAGGTGCAGGAGACGTGGTGGTCTAAGTTCTAGTCCGAGTCTAAAGGCCTGAGAATAAAGAGACCTGCTGTTCAGCTCAAGGTTTTTTCCTCTTCAACCAATTGGATGAGGGCCACCCACATTATGGAAGGCAACCCACTTGACTCAGTCTAGCAGTTCAAATGTTAATCTCACCCGGAAACATCCTCTCTGACAGTCAATAATATTTGACCAACATCTGGGTATCTGGTCAGGTTGACACATAAAACTAACTACCACAAAACCCTGTCTTCCCATGACATCTTGAACAGTATGCCAGTTCAGTCCCTACAAGATCTGGTCCCTGTCACCCCTGGCCTCAGTTCCAACTACTCTCCCTTTTTCTCCACTCCAGTCACAGGGACCTGGTTGCTGTTTCTTGACCATTGTGACCTGTGCTTCTGTCTCAGGGTCTCTGTACGTATTTTTTCTGCCTGTAGTGCATTTTCTTGGCTCCTCTGTCACTCCCTTACCCTGTGGCTCATGGTCATAATTTCTTTCCCTTTGTGTTGAAATGTCACATTCTCAATGAGGATTTTTCTGGTTAGTCTAAAAATTTCAGCTGCATCTCTGGTGTTTCCTGTTCCCCTTCCTCACTTTATATTTTCTCATTCACTCTTATCATCATCCAACATACTTCCTCATTTATTTTCCTCATTTATCTGATCCCTCCAACTAGAAGGTAAGCTTTGTGAGGTGAGGACTTTTTAGTCCTGTTTTTTTTTTTTATACCCCAGCTCCTAGAGTAGTGCCTGGTGACAATTTGTCTCTCAGTAACAACTTTCTGATTGTTTAAAAACAAGGACAGAAACTATTCCTGTGAAGTTTAAAAAATACAGGTTTTTAGCCTGCGTTTCTTAGCAATGAATACTTTTTATTGGCTTACAGATGCCTTTTAACATGTCTTTTATAGATACGCCTTTTATAATCTAAGTATAGATGAGCTGATGTGATTCTGAGGGCACCTCGCCAGCCTTGTCACCTCCTTCCCCTCGAGCTCCGTGTGTGTGTGTGTGTGTGTGTGTGTGTGTGTGTGTGTAAGTGTAAGAACCAGTTCTGTGCTGAAGAGCTTTACAAAGAGGATCTTATTTAATCCCCATAACAATCCTGCAACATAGGTGGTATCATCCCGCTTGTAATGGACAATGAAACTGAGGTTTAGAGAGTTTAGATGACTTGCCTGAGGTCTCAGTTGGTAAGTGGCAGAACCCAGCGTGGGGTAGCTTGATCTAGATCCTATATTCTTCACTATTTTTGCATGATATACCACCTCCTAGATATAGAGATGTCATCTCGTTTTGTGTCATGCAGGCGTGTAGGACTCTTGGGCAGGCTGTTTAGCCCTGTAGTAGTATTAAATATTTAAAGTGTCTGTTTGACATATACTCAGTACAAAGTAACCACTCAACGTTAGGAATCCTGTCTCAGATCAGTGCAAAAATAACTGAACCACAAAGCCTTGCTCAGCTTTAACCTTCTCAGACCTTCCTGGGGTCAGAACTCCTGTGAGCTCCTGGACCTGAGGTCCATCCCTCGTCTAGGAGAGTAGTGGCGATGCCATTACAAAGGGTCTTGCCCTTTTTGGCTCATTGAGTCAGCTCCACGCACCTCTGGAGGATTCCATGAAGAATTATAGGAGTTCCCATGTCTCACACAGGAAAGTATAACAAACCTCTCAGATTTCATGGCTTAAATGACAACTGTTACTTCATATTTCTTGTTCGGCTGTATAGCCGTTCTGCCAGGCTTACTGGGAGTGTCACGTGGCTGCTGTCTGTACGGGCTGGGGTTGGTGTCATCTGGGGGCTGCACTGAGGCGCCAGGACGGCTGGACTTATTTTCTTCTCCATGTAGTCTCAGAGCCTGTTTTTCCAGTGGGAGCTGTCTCTAGTGGGCCGTGAGAGTTCTTACACCGTGTCTCAGGGCTCCCCAAAACAAGCGTTCCGAGGAGGAGGGAGCAGAGGCTGCCAGTCCTTTTAAAGTGCAGGCCCAGACCTGGCACATTCCCACTTCTGGCACATTCCCTTGGTTAGCATGAGCCACAGCCCAGTCCAGACTCGTTGTGAGAGCTGACTACACAGGGCATGCAGGGACGTTCATGGGTGGTAGACTGGTCCAGACTACTTTTGAGAGTGAAAACGGCTCTTAAAAGTTGTGCGGGGTTGACAGTTGTAAACTGGAATTCTCCAGGACTAACCTGGACCTGTGGTCAACATACTCATACTTGTGCCCTGGAGGAAGCAAGAGATAGGTGTTACCTTGAATCTTTCCTTGTGATTCTGCTAGTGTGTACGTATAACTGTGGTTAAGTACGGTTCTCATGTTTGGAAGTGAACATGACCACCTAAACACAACCCAACAGTCTGGAGTGCTCAGTGAGGAGGGGAGGCGTTACTGACGGCCAGTGGAGGAGAAAGATGGCTTTGAGCTTACTGAGGTGGTTCCTCTCGTAGGTCTCCAGTGGGGAGTTTTCCTGTCATTTTTCCAGGTTGATTTTGACTCTGTGCCATTCTCACCTTCCGTGATAACTTGGAACCTCATCTCCCAAGACGCAGCTCCGTTCTTCAGTTAATCATATGGTCTCCGAGGTCTCCTCCAGCCCCGGAGTCCTCTCCCAGCCTTACAGGAAGCTGTCATGGCTTCCCAGAAGCCAGTCAGAGAGCTGTAACAGGGCTTTCACTGTTCAAATGTGACCTGCCGGGTGGGCTCCAGAAAACTTTATGGGGTACAGCTCTTTTTACTCTATACTTTGAAGGAAAATTAGTTTGTAATCCAAAATGGAATTTGTTGTCAGTAGAATATTAAATTTTGAAAAGTTGACTGTAAAAGAAAATTCTAAAATTAAATATCCTGCTTTTTGATAGAATGGAAAGTAGGTTTCTGAGACCTGACCTTTCAGACCCCACTTTGATGTGAGGTGCTTGCAGAATGTCTCACACCCGTGTGCTTGTGCACCCTCACGTGACTGTGCTTCAGGAATGCAGGGGAAGGTCCACTGTTCTTTCCGGAAGTTTTCCACGTGGGGCAGGGACGTACAGTAGCTGTGGAGTACCTGCTCGATGCAGTTCTTCTGTGTTGCCCAGGTGAGGGGTGGTGTCAGTGAAAATTCTTGGCTTGAATGCGGTGTAATAGTCTCTTTATTAATCCCATGGTAAAAGCAAAGCAGACCTTTCCACACCAAGTTTTTGAAGATTTGAAGAGTCGTGAGATCTCTCCAGCTGAACAAATGGCTAATGTGACTGTAGTCTGGTGGAGCCCTGTACTTTCTGTCATCTAGGGGCAGAGGGTTCCTGTAACACTGATTTCAGGTGGTATATACACCAAATAAGTACTCCACATAGTTAGGGCACCTCCACAGGTGAGTTGTATTACATTTTCAATGATGCAGCTGCTCTAACAATAGTTAACTTTTGTAGTGAGGAAGGCCACCTACATATATGGCTGTTTATCTACTTCTAGGGAGGGGGAGGAGGTCGATTTGTGAATCAGGATGTCTGTTGGACTTCTCTTCGCATTTGTTGAACAGACTCATATATATTGAGATGCAGGGAAAATGTTAGCAAGTTTGTTTACCTTTAAGATGACTTTGGCATAGATAATGTTAATTTTTAGAATTATTAAATAATCACATAGGGAGAGGCATACAGAGGCTTACCATATATAGATCACCTTTTTTTTGTATGTACTCATTATAGATATCTTACAAAGAACATTGGCATTTTATTTTATTTTTTATCTTCAACCTAGGATATATTTTTATTGATTCTTTTTTTTGGTGGGGGAGGGTAGAAGAGAGAGAGAGAGAGAGAGAGAGAGAAACAAAGAAATAAAGAAACAAACATAAACATCAATGTGAGAGAGAAACATCCGTCCTTTGCCTACTGTACATGCCCCGACTGGGGATCAAACTCGCAACCATTTAGTGCACAGGATGACACTCCTAGCAACTGAGCCACCTGACCAGGCAAAGTATTGGTATTTTACACATCAGGGAACTAAGACTGACTTGCCCAGTATTATATGTGACGTAGCCACTAATTGTCAAAGTTTGGGTTTGATCTCAGGCTTGTTGACTTTAAAATTCTCCTGGTTCCCTTCCACCACCCCCGCCCCTCATTTTGGTAACTTTTACAAAGGTCCTTCCCAACTACACCGTGCGACTATACCGTGAATTCTTTTTTCTTTTTTAAAGGTTTTGTTTATTTATTTTTATATAGAGAGGGGGAAGAGAGATAGAGAGGGAGAAAAACATTGATCAGCTGCCTCTCGCATGTTCCCAGCTGGGGACCTGACCTGCAACCCATGGAACCAGAGACCTTTCGACCTGTTGGTTCACAGGCGGGCGCTCAGTCCACTGAGCCACACTAGCCAGGGCCAGCATGCATTCTTTATCTTCAACTAAATACAAAGCTCCAACCTCCCTGGAGAAACTTCCAACTGGCTGCATTGTCTTCGTATTTTTCATACACCTGTTTCTTAATATGCTGAATGTCGGGTTTTTTAACCTAGGACTTATGAGCCCTCTGAAGTTGTGTACAAAATGTTGCACATGGATTTTTGTAGAAAATGTCAGGATCCATAGCTTTCATAACATTCTCAATGGTTTATGACTCAAAAGAAAAACAAATCTCAAGAACCACTGCTTTATGCCATCAATATTTTTCCATCAGTATTAAGTGAAATAATACACATATTTAGAGAACAGTGTCCTGACAGAAGTTCACTATTATTTTTATGATATTAATCTATTTCTATATGCATGGTCTTCAAAACATTTTTTTTTAAAGATTTTATTTAGCCCTGGCTGGTATGGCTCAGTGGACTGAGCACTGGCCTGCAAACCAAAGGGTCACCAGTTCGATTCCCAGTCAGGCCACATGCCTGGGTTGTAGGCCAAGTCCCTAGGGTGGGCACATGAGAGGCAACCACACATTGATGTTTCTCTCCCTCTCTTTGTCCCTCCCTTCCCTTCTCTAAAAGTAAATAAGTAAAATCTTTTTAAAAAATAAAAAAATAAAGATTTTACTTATTTACTTTTAGAGAGGGGAAGGGAGGGACAAAAAGAGGGAGAGAAACATCGATGGATGTGCGAGAGGTGATCCTGCGAGAGGTGCCTCTCTCACACCCTCCATGGAAGGGGGTGCTCCCAGCTGGCAACCCAGGAATGTGCCCTGACTGGCGGCCTTTTGGTTTGCAGGATGACACCCAGCCTACTGAGCTACACCAGTCAGGGTTTCAAAACTTTAATTGGATAATTGTCCATGGAATTAGATTACAGACATACCAACTCTGTATTGTTGGCAATGTTAGTTTAAAAACATTTTTTAATAAGTAATTTGAAACAAATCTCCATGTATTTATAACACTTTTCTATATTGTGCATTATTTCTGTAGATTCCCAAAAGTGAAATTACTGGGTCTTACGCATGGACGTTTTGAAGATATTTAGACATACTGCCAGATTACTCCCCGGAAGGCATGTTGCCGGTTACAGCAGCAGTATATTACTACAGACTGTTTTGCTGTGTACTCTTGCTTGCACTTGACAAATAGATAAATTTAATAAGCAAAAGATTGCCTTGTTTATGAGTGTTTTTTCAGTTCACAGAAAGGCGGAGCATTTTTTTTGTGCTGTATGAAGAATTGTCTTTATGTCCTTTTCCTGTTGAATAGGGTTTTTATGGTTTTATCAATTTGAGATACTAACACATGGTCATCTGTTGCAAATAATGTATTTTCAAGACTGCTTGTCTTTTACTATTTAGTTACAGTTTTTTTTAGTCAAATCTCTAGTTTTTTTTGCATGTGTGTCTATTGTTTCTAATTTCTAAGTCCTCCTTTGCTGTCTCAGTTCTAGGTTTTCACATGCAAGCTTAAAATGTTTCATCCATCTATATTTCTAACTTCTCAGGATATAAAAAATGCTGAAGCAGTATGTGCGCATCAGAACATGAAACACGCACAGGAGTAGGCTCCAGGCAGTTACAGGTCTTCATCATGATTGTGTGGTGTCTGTGTGGGTCTGACCTTGACTTGGCCCTCTTGAGGGACATCTGTTTGTTTTTGACAGTTACAGCTAATTCTGCACAGTCGTCTTTCTACATGTAACCCCTGCTCATTCGGGTTAATTTTTCTGTAGAGTAGATTCCTAGCAGTGGAGCAATTGGATCAAAATTGAGATAAAAACGGCCAAATTGCCTTTTGCAAAGGCTATTTTTCATTTCATGTGGATTTTGAAAGTGTCCTTATCTTATGCATGATTGTCAGTCCTTTTTCTTTTTTACTGTTACGGAGAGGGGAAGGGAGGGAGAAAGAGAGGGAGAGAAACATCAGTGCGTGGTTGCGTCCTGCACACCCCCAGCTGGGTGCCTGGCCTGCCACCCAGGCATGTGCCCTGACTGGGAACTGAACTGGTGATCCTTAGGTTCACAGGCCAGTGCTCAATCCAGCGAGCTACACCAGCCAGGGCTCACGTGTACGTGTGTGTGTGTGTGTGTGTGTGTGTGTGTGTGTGTGTGATAAAGGAAAGGAGTCTTTATTAGAAAGCTACACAGTTTTGGAAGAATACAGGCTTCTACCTCAGAGGACAAACCTGCCACCCTCTTCTGCCAGGCCAGCTGGACCCTAGGCTGTGCCTGGAATTCCTTCCCATCTAAAATACTGTCCGTTGGGAGATGCAGGGGCTGACGCATGGTGACCCGGGTATCCTCGAGGAAGAAGAGAGAGGTCAGTCCTTTTAACTAATGAACTTTAGCACCTATTCATATATTTATGAACCATTTGTTTTTTCTTTTTGTGTACTGCCTATTTGTGACCTTCGCCTATTTTACTTTCTTACTGATTTATAACAACTCTTTGTGTATTAAAGAAACTAGCTTTTTGATACAAAGTTTGTAAATGTTTTTATTTTGATGATGTATAGATCATTTGGCTCTTAAAAAGTTTAAAATTTTATATGGACAGATTTATCATTTTATTTATGATTTCTGGGATTTTTAATCTTGAGTTTTTGCCCTTTATTTTATGCTGTTAGAAGTTTTACAATTTAGGAAAAAGTTGATGACCAAAGGAGGAAAGCCCTTAAAATGCACTGAGGGAGTGTCTCATTATTTTCTCTAGTTGCAGTATATCAAAATTTATTTAAAAAAAAAATCTCTTGTAGTGTTTAAACATCGGAAATAAATATGCACATTTAAAGTAATTCTCTATTCTACAATTTGGATTGTGTACTTCTTTCACTTCAGATGTCACTGTTTAAAAATCCAATGAAAACATTTAACTTTACCTAAATTCTACAGATTTAAAATATAGAATGGGTTCCTGCCTTGTGTTCAAGCCTATTTGACAAATTTGCTACATCCGAAAGAGCCGTGTATCAGTTTTGGGAATAGCACATGTACAAATAGTCCTCTGGCATTATCAACTCCAATGCAGAGATTGTTGCTGAAGCTTTATTAATAATTTTTAGAAATTCCGAGTGGGGATAGGTATAAGGGGGGGATTCTTTCTTTTTTTTTCTTTTTTATACATTTCTTTTTTATTTTAGAGAGGAAGGGAGGGAGAGAAACATCAATTTGTTGTTCCATTTCTTGATGCATTGATTGCTTCTTGTATGTGCCCTGACTGGGGTTTGAACCCGCAACCTTGGCCTATCAGAACAAACTCTAGCCCACTGAGCTACGTGGCCAGGGCTCAGAGGGGAGGTTGTAATGGAAAGCTGTTTGAGACTTATAGGGAGAGATGGATTTAATGGGAAGGGTTACTACCTGTTTTTTTTGAAGATTTAATTTTTTTAGACAGCAGGGAAGGGAGGGAGATAGAGAGGGAGAGAAACATCAAGGTGTGGTTGCCTCTTGTACACCCCCTACTGGGGTCTTGGCCCGCAACCCAGGCATGTGCCCCAACTGGGGAATCTAACCAGCAACCCTTTGGATCACAGGCCGACGCTCAATCCACTGAGCTACACCAGCCGGGGCTGCTACCTTTATAGTATTGTTTCCTATCCAAGTTTTAATTAAGATTGATTGATTATTTATTTATTTATTTATTTATTTATAGAGAGAAAGAGAGGGAGGGAGAGAGAGAGGGAGAGAAACATGGATGTGTGAAAGATATATCAGTCAGTTGCCTCCCATGTGCCCCCAGCTGGGGATGTGGCCTGCAACCCAGGCATGTGCCTTGACTGGGAATCAAACCGGTGGCCTTTTTGGTTCTCAGGCTGGTGTTCAGTCCACTGAACCATGCTGACCAGGGCTCTACCCAAGTTTTAAAAGTGATTTTCTTGGGATTCTTTTTTGATTTGTACAGCTGCCACTGTATTGTTCATGACTGTGTCCATGGGAACATAAGTAGGATGACATGATTTTTTAACTTGTTGCTAGGCAGATCACGGAATGTAATAAAATTTTCCCATTAAAAAGTGTCTGTTTTACCTTTTGTGGGGAAAGGTAACTAAACAGTAGTTTGGAATTATAACTGAAGTTGTATAAACCCTTTGTAGTAGAAAGAACTGGTCATGTTTTTAATTAATAGAATGTTTCAAATAGAGGGGAGTTGGTGAGATAAGTGATTATATGCTGTAAGCTTGACCTCTTAGGCTTCAGAGGTCAGTATTCAAATGTGTATGGACTGTATGTGAACACCTAATTCATCCTAGAGTACATATCAAATTCCAAATGACAACAGCTATTTTAGGTAACCCTTTAGATGACTCTGAACGACTCCTTCACCAAGGCAGCCTCGTGGAGATTCAGATACCTGTCTCTTATTTTGTATGAAATGTTAACTTTATTTTTATTTTATTATTTAAAATATTTATTTATTTATTTATTTTTAGAGGGGAAGGGAGTGAGAAAGAGAGAGAGAGAAGCATGGATCGGTTGCCTGTCCTAGATACCCCGACCAGGACCCATACCCATAACCCAGGCCTGTGCCCTGACTGGGAATCAGACCAGCGACCTTTGCGGGATGATGCTCAGCCAACTGAGCCAATCAATCGGCAAAATTTTAACTATTTAACGAAAAAATGTTTAATAGGTAATGTGTCATTGGCATAAAACAACTACATTTCAAAAAGCTAGAGAGTGAAATATAATTGGTCTCTTACCTGTGTCCTCAAAGTCACAGTTTCCCAGAGGCTACCATACTTTTTATTTTGTTATTGTTATTATTTATTTTTTTAAAGCTGCACCCTAGGATATGCTTACTGATTTTAGAGAGGGAAGGGGGTGGTGTGGCGGGAGAGAGAGAAAGAAAGAAACATCAATGTGAAAGAGAAAAATCGATCAGTTGCATGTCATCCTGGGCACCGAAAGTTTGCGGGTTCGATTCCTGGTCAGTTGGGGCGTCTGCAATAGGCAACCAATAGAGAGAGATGTTTCTCTGTCTCTTCTTTCTCACTTCCTCTCTCTCTAAAATCAATGAACTATCCTTGGGCGAGGATTAAAAAATATATTTTATAGTATTATAAACTTGATCTTGAAGGCTAAGCTAAGCATTAGAAATGGAACAGAGATTAGATTTGAGAGGATGTAAACAAACCATATAGCAAGGAAGGTAAAAAGATTGGGTTTTGATGCCTTGAATAATGGGATACTATAAACAGTAGAGCAGCCTGAAGATGTCACTAATGTTTTGGAAACTGAAAAAAAAATAGGTTAAGGTAAAGAAGCGATTACCGTGGAGGAACTGAGAAAGCTGAAACCACAGGATGTAGTGATGCCAGTACAAAGCAGGCAGATTGCTGCTGCAGAACCTCAGAGACGACTAGGAGCTGGAAGTACCGGGAGTCTCCAAAGGCTTAGGTGCGGTGTGGCCGGCGCTGACCAAAAGCCTATCGGAAGTCCTTAGACCTTTAGATTCTGGCTTTATTTCCAGCAGCCTAGCCACTGCCCCTTCCCTTCCATCAGAGAACAAGTTTTTTCTTAGTAGAGTTTGAACCAAAAGGACACTAGATTTGAAAGGGGGAAGGGTGGATGGGACTGCATGTGAGAGGATGGGAAGGCGCATAGATTAAGTGGAAGCCAGCACATTGAATGGCGAGAATATCAGAACACCTCAGAATTCTTGTAGCCTGGCTTATACCCTCTAGGCAGCAAATTAGAAGATTTCTTTGGGAGAAAACTGACCCAGATGTAAAGATCCGTATGGCTTCTGACATTTGTCACTCTGTATTCCAGGTATTGTTGTATTACTGTTGCCTTAAATAGCACCAATTATTATATTCTCTCTCGCAGCTTCTGGTGGTCTTAGGATTTAGGAAGGGTTCAACTGGGCAGGTCTGGCTGGCTTGGGTTTCTCTTATTTCATTTCATTTCATTTATTTCATTTTATGTCACTTTATTATCTTTTCTTTCCTTTTTTATGGGGGAGAGGGAGAGTTTCTCTTTAAGCTGTGGTCACATGGTGGGTGGAGTGAAAACAGTAGGGATGCAGAACCAGCTTGCGCCGGCCAGACATCCTTATTCACGTGGCCTCTCAGCACGCACAAATACCAAGAGAGCCAAGTATAAGCTGTATCGCCTTTTAATCTCAGGAGTCACACAGCATCATTTCTGCCATAGTCACCAGTCTGTTCAGCCTCAAGGGGATGCAGCATAGGTTCCTTCTCTTGCTAGAAGTTGAGTCAAAGTCAGATTGTAAGGAAAATGTGCAGGATGATGTGGCCATCTTTGGGAAACACGGTTAAACAAAATTTACCCTTTGGTTGTGATGCATTCCTGCTACGTTAAATTATATTCATACTTTCCCTCAGTACTCCCACTCTCATCCCATTATGACCACTGCTCCATGTTCAGGATCTTGTCATCTAAATCAGGCCCAGTTTTGACCAGATGAGGCTCCTCAGGTATGGTTCTAGATCTGAACGTGTGAACTCAGGAGACAAATAGGCTGGCACTCCGTCCAACTAGAAATGGTGGGTCAGATGTAGACTAATTGCTGTAGACACATACATTCAGAAAAGGGGGAAACAGGCACAACAACCACTGATCCATAGCTTTTCTGAAATCCAGCCAGGCACAAGTTGATATTTTCATTGATTAGGACTTAGTTCTGTTGCTAGGGAATGATTCTCCATGGTGTTCGGCTTTACTCTCTGAGAGTTTTGTTTTCCCTCTGAGTTAATACTTTTCCATAAGACCCAAGCCATGTAATGGCTGGGTCTTCCTTCCTTCCTTCCTCCCTTCCTCCCTTCCTCCCTTCCTCCCTTCCTTCCTTCCTTCCTTCCTTCCTTCCTTCCTTCCTTCCTTCCTTCCTTCTTTCCCTCCTTCCCTCCTTCCCTCCTTCCCTCCTTCCCTCCTTCCCTCCCTCCCTCTCCCCTCCCTTGGTGTTAAAATACAGATAGCACAAAATTTTCCATCTTAACCATTCTTCAGTGTATAACTCCATGGTATTAAACATATTCATAATGTTGTGCAACCATTACCAAAAATTTACCTCCAGAACTCTTTTCATCAGGTAGAACTGAAACTCTATACCCATTACACACAAACTCCCCTCCCCAGCCTCTGATAACCTCCATTCTTCTTTTTTAAGATTTTATTTATTTATTTTTAGAGAGAGAGGAAGTGAAGGAGAAAGAGAGGGAGGGAAACATCAATGTGTGGTTGCCTCTCACGCCCCCTATACTAGGGACCTGGCCCGCATCCCAGGCATGTGCCCTGACTGGGAGGCGAACTGGTGCCATACCAGCCAGGGTAAGGGCTCTACTTTCTATCTCTATGATTTTGACTACTCTAAACACCTCATTTATTTATTTTTATTTAAAAATTTTTTTAAATTTATTGACTTTGGGGGTGGGAGGAGAGAGAGAAACATCTACTTGTTGTTCCACTTATGATGTGTTCATTGGTTGCCTTCTGTATGTGCCCTGACCGGAAATTGAACCCCCAGCCCTGGCATAGCAGACTGATGCTCCAGCCAACTGAACTGCCCAACCAGGGCCTAAATACTTCATTTAGGTGAAATCATACAGTATTTGTATATTCGTGATAGGCTTGTTGAGTTTTTAGCGTAATGTCCTCAAGGTTTGCCCCATATCATAGCCGGTGTCAGAATTTCCTTCCTTTTTAAGATTGGATAACATTCCATTATGTGGACCTGCGCCACATTTTGCTTCTGTGTGCCACTGTGGGTGTGCGCTGGGTTGCTTCCATGTGTGAACCGTTGTGAATAATGCTGCTCTGAACATAGGTGTACAAATATTTCTCCGAGACCCTGCTTTCGGTTTATTTGGGCATGTATCTGGAAGTGTAATTGCTGACTCATATGGTAATTTTTAAGTTTTTTTAAAAAATAGGAATTGCCATACTGTTTTCCACAGTGGCTGCACCATTTTATATTCGCACCAGCAATGCACAAGGCCTCCTATTTCTTCATGTCCTCCACAGTACTTGTTTTTATATATATATATATATATATATATATATATTTGTTTTTTTTAAATAGTACAGTATCTATCGTAATGGGTGTGAAGTAATATCTTATTGCAGTTTTGGTTTGCATTTCCCTAATGATTAGTAAAGTTGAGCAGCTTTTATGTGCTTCTTGACCATTTGTGTGTTGGTGCACCTCAGAGAGATCACAGGTTCAATTCTAGACCACTGCAGTAAAAGTGATGTGGCATTAAAGCAAGTTGTGATCTTTTTGCTGGTGGGGAGGGCCTGGCCTTCAATTTGTTTTAAAAAATTGCAACATTTGAAGCACAATGCTACAGTGAAGCACAATAAAACTAGAAATGTTTGTATCTTCTTTAGGGGGAATGTCTTTTGAAGGCCTTTGCTCATTTTTGAATTGGGTCGTTTGTTTTTTTTGTTGTTGAGTTTTTGGAGTTCCCAATATATTATGGTTATTAATCCTATAACAGATCTATGGTATATATTTTCTCCAAGAAATGGCCGCTTTATATAGCTTAGTTTTCTCAGCCTGTTTTGCACTCATAATATTTTGGGAGGAGCAGTTTTGCATTTTATACTGTTTATCTTTCAGTCCAAACTGGTACAATTTCTTAAAAAATTTGTAGGTCCTCTGTGTGCCAATTTATGATCCAGTCCATTAAACAAAAGCCATGCCGACAATCTCTTTGTGGTGAGCAAGCCCTTGGATTCCTTGTGAGTCTGCTCGGGGGCGCCCCCTGGAGACAGCCCCCGAAGCTGCACTGTTGAATGGCAATAGTCTGCAGAGGCAACCCTTAAGCTCTTTACAAGGCCATGGCTCTGTCTGAATGCCGGTTTCAAACTTTTCTTGGATCTTTCTGAATTTGATCTTTCTCCCTGTAGCTGTTTCTTATTTTGGGAATCATTTTGCCCTCAGGAGAGGCTGGGGATGAGAGATACTTTCTTTTTGAATCCAGCAAGTCTTAACCCCTTTATTTTTTAACATGTTGTGTCCGCAGCTCATCTCTTGCTTTTCTCGTCTTATCCTCGGTGGTGGGAGGGTGCTGGGTGGTACTTTAAGTGTTCTACCTGGAGACCTCCTTAGATAGAGGGTCAAATTTATTGGGTACATTTCCTGTTTTCCATTTCACTGTGTCACAGGGTCCCTTTTCTCCAGCGCACAGTAACAGTTTCTTAATGCCACCAAGCCTCTCCTGAGAGCCCCTGCGGAGGTCCCTCAGGTTTCCACAGCCGCCCCCAGACCTTTGACTTTCCACCTGCACCCCCGCCCCCCGTCCCACCCCAAAACCAGCCCCACGTGTTTTAGGCTTTTGTCGGAGCAATATTTCCCTTACAGGGGCCGAGTTCTGTCCCATTCACTCTTCCTGCTTAAAAATGACCTCCAGAATTAAATGGCCTCATGTAATTCACGGTGTATATGGGTCAGGCGCTTGGGAGAGAGCTAGGTTCGGAGACTGGACTTCTCTCTGCGTGCAGCCTCGACCTTTCCACGAGCTCTCTGCGCGTGTGCCATGTGTGCACGGCGTGTGCCGTGTGTGTACCATGTGTGCACCACGCCGCTCCTCAGGCCCTCAGCACGCTCCCGCGGAGGACCCCACCCAAGAGCCTGTCCCCGAGCACCGGGCAGAGCCTGGCCCATCTCTGTAGGGCTCCATCTTAGAAGTCATGTCACCTCAATTCTGCTGTAGTCACAAATCTGCTGAGGTGCAAGGGGAGGGAATGTAGACCTCCCCTCTTGAAGGCGAGAGTTGCAGTTGGTCACACTGTGGAAAGTCCTGTACATGGGAGATGGTGTGGTGAGCTGTGGAAGCTCTAGCCTTGGGAAGCAGACCCGGTCTGGTCACCGTGCAGGCAAGACCCCGCTCCTTTTCTTCATAAACCCATCTGTGCACATGAAATGAAAACCTGCATTTTAGTTGGTACTTCCTTCCTAACTATGACAACAATCAAGGATCATCATAAACATTAAGAAAGCCTCCAACAGTCTGACACAAACAGATAAAAGAAACCAAATGAAGAAACAGGAAATGCAAGCAAGTTGCAGAAGGAAGGTTAAACTTCAAAAACAAAAGGCTTAAAGAAAATAGGGTGGCATCAAATAGGGAACCATTTACAGAGCAAGAAAGAAGTCTTAAAAATAGGGTAGCAGGGAGATTTTTCAATAGAAAACAGGAAATCTTCCAGAAGGCAGTAAGCAAAAAGATGATGAAAAAAAATGACAATACCAGAGCCTTGATTGGATCCTTGATTGAAAATACTGTTTGCAGTGGGAAGAGGAAATGTGGAAATGTGACTATGGACTGCATATTAAGCGGTAATGAATTAATGTTAATTGATTACATATAGTAGCGGCATTGTGGTTATGTAGGAGAATGTCCTCATTCCCAGGAGGTGCGTGCTGAAGGGCTTCAGTATTATCACGTGTGTGCTTTTCAGATGGTTGTGTAGATATGCGTGTGGAGAGAGAGGAGAAAGTTAATTAAAGCAATTATGGCATAGTGTAATATAAAAACAAAACAGAAAGGACCCCATGAGAGGTAATGGGTCAGTTCAGGAGACCCAACATCTGATTATGAGGTGTCCTTGAGAGAGAGAAAAGAAGGAAAATTGAGAGGGAACAGTGATTAAACTGTCATTTAAAAATTTCCCAGAGCTGAAAGTCATAAATTCTCAGACGGAAAAGATCCACCCAGTGCCCGGCACAATGACTAAAAGAAAATAAATACGTATATCACAGTGTTTCAGGAGTTGAGAATAGAAGGGATCCTGAGACCTTCCAGAGAGAACAAATCAAGTCACACTGGAATGTAGGTGACAGTGAAGTGGTACCCTCAGGTTCCAGGAGCCTATGGCAAACTTCGTGTGAAGTTTGAAGACAAGACTTTTAGACATGTAAGGCTTTTATTGGGACCATTTGAGAATCAGTTGCAGACATAATACTCTTTTGGTTCCTCCTTGTCTACCATGATTCTCCACTGGAAAATCATTTAAGAAGTATTTTTGTACTAATTAATGTTAACGAATAATAAATATTTTGTGAGGAAGTAGTTTGCGGCTTCTAAATTCTCTGCCATTTATTTGCTCCTTCATTTTTATTGGTGTGGACTCATGGTTTTCCATCTTATTCAAAGTGTTACAATTCATAACTATCATTATTTATTTGATGCTCAGATTATTCCAGATTCGACCAGTGGGAACCACTTTAAGCTGGCTCCTTTGTCCTTTTGACAGATCTCCATCACTCTTTGAGTGCTCATTTGATGGCCGCTTTGTCAGACACTCCAGGTTCATCTTGTATTCTCCCCGCCCTACAGGGGCCCTTGGTCCTTTCAGCGGTGGGGTGGACAGTTAAGACGCCGAAGCCCGGGTGCGTGATGTGCTCACAGCCACCACGGCGTCGTCGCCTCTAGGCCTGAGCAGAACTAGAAGATAGTCCTGTGTGTGTCTTTGTTACCTGTTTCTACACCTGCACACATATATACGTTAGCAGCCGTGAAGTCACCCATGATTGGGCACTGTAGGATTTGTTCTGGTCTACTGATTCTGTTTTGTAACTTTTGTCTTTGACAGTCAGAGTTCTGGTTCTCATTATCCTCAATATATTTACGTATTTGCTTAATCCTGAAAGCTTAGCTCTAACACGGGACCCAGGTCCAGGGAATGGAGAATCCAACCAGGGACCAAAGGTGAAGGGGACCCCTGGCGTGGCGGTGAAGAGAGGTCTTGGGGTAGTAGCTGTGCCAGCAGCAACCGACCAGCCTGGCTTGGCGAGTGAAGGCGGGGCTCCAAAGGGGTGTCTTCTGGGAATAAACAGCTGATAGATATCCTGTTGGGATTTATACTTTTAGTGGAAGTTTAGGGCGTAAATTAGTATTAGCTGTACAGAAAACCAAGCAAGGAAAAATAGACAATTATTAGATCCAGATAAAACAGTGCACAAAAATGTGCCTGTAATAATATAGTATGAAACATGATTCATCTATGTATAGTGTTTTTACAGCCATAAACAATGAATATATTGACACTTAATCAAAATATGCTAAACATATTGTAGGATAATTGGAGGAAGGGAGAGGTTGTTTGTATAAGAAAACCAGATCCTCCTCTTCTATATAAGGTAGTGAGTAGATAGTATGGAAACTGGGGGAAAAAATTCAATAGCAGTATAAGCATGTTGTTTAGAAATACTTGAAACAGCTAGTAGAGTTGAAAGGGATTCCACTGTGTGGAGGAAGGAGCGTGAGAGCTGTGACACGAACTGGAGGGGAAAATTGAGGGCATCAGCAGAGAAAAAATAGACAGGGGACTTCAGTGGTGAGCAGCCAGTGTCGTGTCACTTGTGGCTATTGGTTGTGCTGTTTGGTCACCAGCACCTTTTGAAAACTGGGGGGGATTTCCCACCTTATTAGTCCTAAAGCTGATATACTTTCCCACCCTTCCTGTAGCCAGCCATAGACGTGCGACTTTTGCTTCACCAACCAGAGCGAGGCTGCCTGGACATCTAGTGATGTGGGGTCAACCAGGCTGGCAGCAGGCCTTCTGGGTGGCGGCGGTGGCGGCGGCGGCAGTGGTAGGGTCTCCCTGAGCTCTGCTATGGGGTAGTTTTGGTGTTATGTTGGCTGCATGGCTGCTAAACCCAATTCTCTGACCCTCCTAGAGATCGTGTGAACCCCTTCGTTGCTTACACTAGCTAGGCTGGGCTCTGTTTAGAGTAAAAAGGCTGATTGATGAAAAAAGTGGCACTAAGAATTAGTGATCTCTAGGAAAATGGGTTGGTTTTCTGGCCTGGTTATACAGGAAAGCAGAGAAGAGAAGAAAGAATACTTGGAGGTCATCGACAGTGTTTAATGTCTAAGGTTAGTCTGTTGTGCAGTCAGTACGGTGATAGTTTCTGGGGGCAGAGAGTGAAAGCAGCACACAGGATGCCTTTGGATAGTGGGAAAGCGGGGCGGGGGGCAGGGGGTCAGATTTAAAAGTGGATGGGACACCATTTCCTTAAATGGACTCTAGGGATCAAGTCTAGTCCTCACTTTACTGATGGGGAAACAGTCCCAGGTACTTTTTAAAATTTGTATATTTTTGCAAGAGATTGGTTAGTTTGCAGTTGATGTGTACGAAGGAATAAACCCTGGGGTTATGGGCTTTCTTTCTGCTCATTGGTATTAAGGGGTGTTCTTCACAACTGAGTTAGGAACTGACTTCCTGAGATATTTTAACAATATAGGGCTCTGAATTTTAGAGTTCTTTTCTTAATTTTAGTTGTTAAATGTTGGGTGGTTTGCTCTTGTACTGAACAGTTTAATTATCTTTTCACTAATGATTGCTGTATTAGGTAATGCGACTTGAACTGATAATTGAACCCAGATATCTTAATGGAAATGTTCTCGTTAAAAAAAAAAAGATTTTATTTATTATTTTCAGGGAGAAGGGAAGGGAGGAAGAAAGAGAGGTGGAGGACCATTGGTGTGCGAAACATTGATCTGTCACCTCTTGCACACCCCTAAATGGGAACCTGGCCTGCAACCTAGGCATGTGCCTTGAACAGGAATTGAACTGGCGACCTTTTGATTTGCAGGATGGCACTCAACCTACTTAGCCACATCAGTCAGGGTAGGAATGTTCTCATTTTTAAAGTTAAGTCCTAATTTACTAACAGTTGATGGAACTGTAATAGTTGCACAGTAAATTGTTGACTATGATTGATTAGAATAATTTGACGGTAAGTTTTGAGTGTCGCCACTAATGAGGGATATAGAATTAAAAAACAGCTTAAGAGACTGGAGCAGAAATGGTAGATAAGAGTAAGCGTACTTGCAAAATGAATGGGTTCCCTACTTAGATAGCTGCATGTACCTGATTCCTTGTGACTGAGGTTGCCTGAGTTTATTATCAGTAGACTTTTAAATAAAAGGAAACTTGGACTAGAGGATATTTATGTGGAACTGGTGGAATAATTAGGAATTGCTAAGTCCACTTTAGATGAGAGCATTGTAACTGAGTCTCTTAAAAACATCCTTGTGATGGAATCTAGTCCTGGTGTTTGGATTGGTTATTTTAAGGTCCTACTATGGCACAGAACCTTTGCTGTTTGTTTTTTGTTTTCCTTTTTGTTTTCAATTCTCACCCAAGGATATATTCATTCAGTTTTGAGAGATAGAGAGACATCAGTGTGAGAAACATCAATTGGTTGCTTCCTGTATGCACCGACTGGGAATTGAACCTGTAACCTTTTTGGTGCATGGCACTAAGCTCTAACCAAGTGACTCTCCCAGGGCCCTTTGCTACTTGTTTGAATTGCTGTCTTTTTTAATCTCTATGAGGAAGGGAATAGCTTCCTCCATTTTTATAGAACAGAAAACAGATCGAGAGAGATGAGGTAACTCTCCTTCAGTCTGGGAGAGCTGGGTTCCCTTCCAGGACTGTAGGACTCCACTCTAAATGTTTGATGCACAGACGAAGGACGAACAGGAAAGACACCGAGGCCTGGGCGTCCATTTACCTGGATGGGAGAAGAAACGCTGAGAAGTGAGTGGTGGGCAGGCTCTCCCCTGCGTTGTCTGTTTTGGCAGTGATCAGATTTGTCAGACCTTTGCCTAATTCGTGTGTCCTCCAACTTAGTGTTTTATGTGACATTTTTGTTCTCACAGTAAGCTTGCCCACCTGCCTGATCCTCTGAACAGTTTCCGGCGCACTCTCCACTCACATGCGTGTTTAAGGATTCTGTTGTGTCCTTTCATTGAGATCCTGGTTTGGGTGAAAATTCTCCAAACTGCATTACTTTCTGGCATACTGTTTTTATCACCAAGACCCAGCCCCAGCTGAGATTTTTTTGATAGATACAGGTTTCCCCCACTATTTGAAAGTAGAGTATTCCTTTGAAACCTTTCATAAGGTGAAATGGCATAAAGCAAAGGAGTACTTACGTTACTATACATTGGGGGCTGCCACCTCTGTAATGGCGCGCTGCAAAACAAACCTAAATGTGATTTTTCGTTTTTTACCTGTTGACCTGTAAGTGAAAATCTTTTGGATTTCTTTCCGTCAGCGAAAGCAGGTGCTAACGTAGGTCCGTCACAAGTGGCGTGAAGTGAACTTTCGAAAAGAGGAGTCACCTATAATAAAACCATCGCATTTAACATTTCCTCTCTTTCAGTTCACAGTATAACTATCGGTAAGTAATGAATGAACTTAGAATGTACAGCTACAAATAAAATAGGAAGGCTGTGTGACTGCAGGATTTCAGGGGAGCACGGAAAGAAAACTGTGTACATTTTATGTTGTTTCTTAATTCTTCAAAGGCTCACAATACATGTTTGTAACTGTTGTGTAAATGTGGACTCCGTTTTGTGTTGGGCACTTGGGTAAGCTGAAGGGTATGTAAAGACAAGATTTAGTTCTAATTTAAGTGAGCCATTGAATAATGCTTTATAATGGCTACAGGGTTCCGATAGCACAGCCCCTTGCTATGGCGCGGAGGCCAAGGAGGAAGGGTGTTCGTTTAGACCCCAGTGTTCCCTGGGGCGGTGGGGGTGGTACAGTCATCAAGACTAAGCTGTGTGACTGAGACTCATTGATCTTCACTGTAGCTCTTTCCCCATGGTTGCCTTTTTTTCTTTAAATAAAATTCTACTGAATGTTTGGATAGGTAATACAGGTACAAAGTGCAAAGTGGGAAGATCCACAAAGAGAAGGACACATGTCCTGTTACCCTCACTGGAGACAACATTTTTACTGTTTTTTTCCTGTATGTGTTTTGACACTGGCTACATCTCACCTGGCAAAGGGACATCTCACCTGTTGTACTTCAGAATGGCAGGCAGCTGAGTGGCTCACATTCAGACATTTCTTTTCCTTGATGGGCATGTGCATTCCTTCTCAGTGCCTTTCTGGTGGTGTGTCGTAATTTGCTTTTTGCTTTACTGTGACATTTAAAAATGTTTTTATGGTCTTTCCATTTTTATGAAAGTATGATTACAAGCTAATGTTTCTGAAAGTGCCTGGCACATAATGTTTGATCAATAAATATTTCCTTTTATCTTGTCCCTTCTCTCCTTCCCATCAGTAGTATGTATAAAGTAAAAAAGATGAAAAAAAATTGTGAACCAGGCAATGTAATGTATTTCAAATATAAGCTTGTGTGAGTTATAATGTTTCTTAGTGACCCTATTCTTTTGAGTAGAAATAAGTTATTTTCATTTTTTGAATTCACTTTGCTCAGATATTTAATTTTTTTAAAGATTTTATTTTTTAAAAAATTGTTTTTTAGAGGGGAAGGGAGGGAGAAAGAGAGGGAGAGAAACATCACTGTGTGGTTACCTCTTGCATGCCCCCTACTGGGGACCTGGCCCGCAACCCAGGCATGTGCCCTGACTGGGAATTGAACTGGTGACCCTTTGGTTCACAGGCCAGTACTCAACCCACTGAGCTATACCAGCTGGGGCATGCTCAGATATTTAAAAAAAAAAAAAATTCCATAAGGCTACTCTTGTTCCCCCGCCCCCCCCCATATATAATTTCATTAGGCTGACTGTGTAAACCCAGACACCTACAGGGTAGAAACCTGTGGAGAAGGTCTTTGAAGGTGTCTCCTCACAGTGGGGGTGCGGATGTGTGCCGAGGGTCTCGACTGAGGGCTTCCCTCCTAGGTCGTGTTCCTGGTGAGTCCTCGGAGGTGACTTCACATGCTTGTGCTGAAGGCATACAAGCATATTGGCTTTTTGTCAGGTGCCTTGAAACTCAAGTATTTTATCCTCATCTAAGACTGATTTACTTCCACTTAGAACTAATTTATATTAACCTTTTTAGTGAGGTCATCTTCACTGCAGAAGAAGATTGCTATAATGTAGAGATGTTGTAAGGATTTATTAGTTAATGGCTTTTGAAGATGAGAAGAACTTCATAATCGGTATGTAATTAAACTGTCTATCATCACCCTGGGAAACTATCTGGAGTATAAAACAGTCTTATCCATCCTTTTTGATATTAGAAATTTTGGTTTATTTATTTAGTGGGATTTTAAACATTACATGTTTGCTCATAAGACCTGATAATTAAGGATAAAATTTACAGTAGGTAGTTTCCCATTGCATTGCTTTCTTGAAATAGTGCAGGGCTTTCCTTCTTTCTGATGAGTGATTTTTTTACTTATTTATTTTTAAGAGTTTATTTGAGCCACTGCCGACATATGCCAGGGAGCAAGATCTCAGTTGCTTCTCGAGTGATCTTTCTTTTTTAAAAAATGAGCCACTGCTCTGACTGGTGGGCTTAGTGGGTTGAGCGTCATCCTGCAAACCTAAAGGTCGCTGGTTCGATTCCCTGTGAGGGCACATGCCTGGGTTGGGGGCCAGGCACCCTGGCTCAGGGTGCTGGGGGCATGCAAGAGGCAGCCAGTGTTCCTCTCAAACAGCGATGTTTCTCTCCCTGTCTTTCTCCTTTCCTTTCCTTTCTCTAAAAATAAATAAATAAAATCTTTTTTAAAAATTAAAAAATGAGTCACAAACTATAGTTGTGGTATTTTTCTTAGGGTTATGGCTCTACTTCTGGGACTTTTACTGTTACTTCTCAGCGACAGTGGCTCTCAGCGCTCCTCTCCTGTAGGCCACAGACCACCGGAGCCCGCACCCAGTTTTCCTGAGTGTTCCTGTCTCACCCACCGGTGTATTCTGTTCCATCACAGCCTCAGAGCTGAAAGCCAGCATCCATACATTACTATGACCTAAGCTGCAGACTTCATACACATTTCAGTAGTTTTCCCATCAGTGTGCTTTATTGTTTCAGAATCCAATCCCAGGAACCACGCTGCATATAATTGCCCTTTCTCCTCGTCTCCTCTGGTGTATGACAGTTTCTCAGTCTTTCCTTGTTATTCATGATCTTCAGAGTTTTGAGAAATTCCAGTCATATATTGTGTAGAGTATTCCTCAATTTACCCAACCTTTTGCTTGTAGGATTATGGATGTGGGGAAGAATCCACAGAGGTGAAGAGCCCTTCACATCTTATCATATTGAAGCCAGGGGGGTGTATATGCTATTATCATGGCTTAGCACTGGTGATGTTAGCCTTGATTACCTGGCCAAGGTAATGTTTACCAGTTTTTTTTTACTGTAAAGTCACCCCACCCTCTTTTATGCTGTACTCTTTGGAGTCAAGTTACTAAGGTTCTGCCCACATTTAAGCGGTGGAGGGGAGATTAAGCTCCACCTCCAGGAGGAAGAGAGTATTTACATAAATTATTTGAAGCTCTAGGGGGAAGCTACTGTGTCTAGGAAATATCTTCTCTGTTCACTTTTTTCTGTTGGCTTATTGGGCTTTTTATTTGATTTTAAAAAGATGCTCTTTGCATAGGGTCTCCATAAATATTTGGATGAATTACTGAACTTAGTTGTTTGCATAGGTTTGTTTTGTTGATAGAAAGTTATGAGACCTTTACTGTCAAAACAAATATATATCCATATCATTAGCATTTATAAATAACTAGGTACCAGAATCTCTCGGGCCTCTAAGTCTTCCATTTTTGACTATTCTAGTCAAAATAGTATTGACTATTCTAGTGACAGGTAACACTGTATTAACAACAACAACAACAACAAAAATCACCCTGCTTTACCAGAAAGTTGCTGTGGTATGCCACAGGTAACCAGGACAAGGAATTGTGCTTATTTCTTTTTTTTCTTTTTTTTTAAGATTTTATTCATGTTTAGAGAAAGGGGAAGGGAGGGAAAAAGAGACAGAGACACATAAATGGGTGGTTGCCTTTCGTGCACCCCCAGCTGGGGACCCATCCTGCAAACCCAGGCATGTGCCCTGACTAGGAATTGAACCGGTGACCCTTTGGTTCGCTGGCCGGCACTCAATCCATGGAGCCACACCAGCCAGGGCAGAATTATGCTTATTTCTTAAACAAGAAAGGTTTGAGCTGAATAAATCAAGTGTGGTCAAGAGGACTTTGGGCTGGAATTGGGACGGGAGCCTGCATTAGAGTAAGCTGCAGCACTTACCACATTGGGCAAGACACTGTGTGTGTCCAGAGTAAATTAAGCAAACTCCATCTGTGAAGTTCTTTGTATCTCTTAACATTCTGAGTCAGTTACTGAGCTTGTATGAATTTTGGAGAAGTTCTTAAAAAGTAATGCAAAGCAGTATCACAGACAGTACAGGGGAGTTGTTTCTTGCTGCTGTTTCTGCAGTAGATTCAAATTTGGAGGCAAGGAGACAAGGCAGAAACTTTGATAAGGATGTTATTGAAGCCTGAACAAGACCCAGATCAATAATGTTTGGGAATGTTGGAGAAGAGAGTCATAACCAAGAAGAATATGGTTATGGTTAGTTAGTTATTTGTAGGGTTCTTTTTCTTACTCCAAACCCTGGGTTTCCTAATACAAGAAATGAGTTATTTGGTGAGTAGGAGCTGTTCATGGTGCCAAGGCATTTAGCGAAGTACCTTACCTATATTATCTCATTCAATTCTTTTACTATGAGATGGAGGTTCTTTTAACCACTTTTTTGCAGATGAGAAAACAATCTTCCTTCTAAGGAACTTTTCTAGTGTCTTAAGCTTTGTGGTTGGTAAACCTAGAATGCTGACCCTGATAATTTTGAGTTCCGAGTCTATTTTAGTAGTTCATTTCGGTGAATTCTCTGAGGATGTGAAAGTTAGTATTGGTTTATGTGTCTGGTGAATGTTAACATTTTGCTGATTTTTAGTGAAATAGTTCTATGAATTTGATGTACAAAGTGATATTTGTTTTGATTTCCTTAAATATATAAAAATTTGAACAGATACTTCTGTATAGGTTACTTTGGGGGCAGAAATAAGTTTCTTTTTAAATCTTGTATAATAAAATCAACTTTTCAATCTGTTCTAAGAAAAGGAAGAGGCTTGTCTTCTCTGGAACTCGTATTAAGAAGTTGACATGTTTGGTTTCCACCATTGTTAAAGTGTGATAGTATCAGGTTAGTATGTGAATGAGAGGGTGGATGGTAATTTTCATCCTCAAGTATAACATTAAAGATAGGTGTTTCCTTAGTATGGCATGATTTGTATAAATTGGTTCAGATTTGTTTTTAAGAGAAAACAACCAGTAAAACTGTTTATTGTGATATTACCAAACTCTTCTGGGCTATAATGAGGTTTATTTTTGTATAGGAGCTACCATTTGAATTAGAGTAGTAACACTTGCAGCTTCACACTACACGTACAAGGGAAGACCATTGCTTTAGGAGTGAAACCATGCCCCCGAAAGTCTATCATTCAATTGTTTGCATATCATTGTGTATCAACAAGAGAGGATTTCCCTAATTTCTATTTTAAATTATAGTAGAAAGTCTTTCTTTTATTTGGTTCCACGCTTTCTGGACCATAGCTTGTTTTAAGTATAGGCATTTTACTTTTTGGGTGCCAGGTGCTTTTGCAGAGCTAACGGATCTGATTGGGCTGACAACATCACAGTCCGGAATAGATGCGCACTTGGTGTTGACCATGCTTCTGGAAGTGCTTTTCTTGTCTCTGTGTGGGACCAGGAATGTCCAACATTTTTAAAACAGATAAAGCACTTTGTAAAGAGACCTTGTGGAGGTAGGAATCTAATAATAATATCCTCACAAATCCGGATTAGTTATGGAGAAATCAGTAATAATCATGTAGGTTTAAAAAAATCTGACCTGTAGGCCCTGGCTGCATAGCTTAGTCGGTTAGAATAACGTCCCCATATGCCAAGGTTGTGGGTTCGATCCCTGGTCAGGGTACATAAAAGAATCAACTGATGAGTGTATAAATAAGTGGAAGACAAATCGATGTTTCTCTCTCTCTCTCTTCCTCATCCTTCTCTCTCTAAGATCAATAAAGAAAAACTAAAAAAGTTTTAGAATAAAGAAATTAAAAATCTGACCCATAGTGCTGTTTTTTATTCCACCTAAAGAATGAATATTCATTTCTTCTTTCAATAAACTGTGCCAGTGGCTTTATACTCTTAGCATCCCCTAATCTCGTTAAGACTTCAGAGGGAAGAAAATAGTTTCTCATTCAGAAAAGTTCAGTCAACAGCTTAATCATTTGTTAAGTGTTAAACTTTGGGGGAGAACTGGGCAGAAGGTGCTCTTAGTAGAGGGGGGCACAGGAGAAGAGAGACAAATCTGCAGGGGAGGTGGGCTCAGAAACCGTCCGTATTAGGCTTTTAGTTCAGTCTCTTTAGTTATGTTTATGGAAAGCGTTTGAACTGAATTGTTATAATGGATGATTCTGTAATGTGCAGGGCTTATTTGTTGTCCGCTCGGTTTTACTTTATGTATTTGGAGGACCAAATACACGCTGGGTTGATTCTGTAACAGAAACCACGGGCATGAGTCTTTAGGAGCTAGCTGAGCAGAGCTGTCCTGGACATCTTGTTCATGGGGTCAGAGCTGACTCGGCTGTGTGGATCACAGACATCGTTCCTTTGTCATGGGATGGACTTCTGCAGCTTCTTTTCATGTGTGCATAGGTTCCACTGTGGAGTTGTACCAGACTTTTTAAATCTCTTGTTGGACATTTGAGTTGTTCTCAGTTTAATGCCATTTTCAGCAGCATTGGATGAACAACTTTGTAGGTGAGTTTTTACAAACGTCTCAGATTATTTCGCTGCAGGGTAAATTGCTAGGGGCTTTTGGTAGGCATTGCTAAACTGCCCTTCAGAACGCATAAGCTAATTTACAGTTACACCGCTGTCAGCCATTTTGGTAACTACTTTTTCTGTAGCCCTTTTTAACAACCTGTTCTGCCAAATTTTTGGAAAGAATTCCATGTCCTCTTTTTACAAACTCAACTTGTGTAAGGAAGCTCTTATGATGTGGAATAATTTTAAAGATATGTTGTCAGCTAACTGTTCAGTAATTGAAGTTTTCACTGGGCCATGGAGAAGTGGGGATGCTACTGGGAATATTATGTTATAGGATGAACCTGGTCCCCTGCATTTCTTTTTTCCGTTTTTGAAGATTTTATTTATTTATTTTTAGAGAAAGGGAAAGGCAGAGAGAGAGAGAGGGAGAGAAACATCAGTCAGTTGCCTCTTGAGTATGCCCTACCCGGGGACTGAACCTGCAACCCAGGCACATGCCCTGACCAGGAATCAAACCAGCGACCTTGCACTTCTTGGGAGGGTGCCCAACCAGCTGAACCACACCGGTCAGGGCTGTCCCCTGTATTTCTCAATGGTGGTGGTGAATAACCATTAGACTGTGGCTTGAGGGGTTTTTCTCTCGGAGCACTTGGTGGTGAAATACCAATACAGGCGGATCTCATGGTATTGGGCTTTGCTTTATTGCACTTTGCAGACACTACATTTTTTACACATTGAAAGTAAGACCCTCCTTCACCAGCAAAAGATTACAACTTGCTAAAGGCTCAGATGATGATTAGCATTTTTTTAGCAATGTAGTTTAATAAAGGTATGTATATTCTTTTAGACATAATACTGTTGCATACTTAAAAGACTGCAGCATAGAATAAACATAACTTTTATATGCATTGGGAAGCGAAAAACTCGTGTGACTCACTTTCTTGTGGTACCGGTTTTGCAGCAGTGGTCTGGAGCCGGACCCACAGTGTCTCTGAGGTTTGCCTGATGGTCTAGTCCATCTGATGAGTGTGTGTCTGTGACATTCCTGGTAGACCAGTGTTAAGAAAAACAGGGGGATCCAGAGTGTAAAACACCCCACTGTGAAATTGATTGGTCTCTGAAGTGTTTTGTCCCCCTGGTTTAGTTAGGACTATGTGTGGTGATGTTACATTGGCATCAAATGGGTTTGTTAGATTAGTAGCATGGAAGGAAAATGTTTGTTTCCCCTAGAGAAGACTGATTCTGAGTCCAAGACACCTGTGTAGGTCAGGGAGAATGGAAAGAGTAAGATGTTTTTAGTTAGAAAGAAGCTGGGCACACAACTCCAGTTTCCAGTGTGGACAGAGTTTACTTTGTAGTATTGGATTAGAGCCTAACTTCCTTCTTGGGGAATTAGGAAAGGGACATAGATCGGGCCCTGGCTGGGCTTATATTACTGGACAGTGATGCAACCAGTTCTGAGGGAACTGATTCGCCCAGTGTTGTCAACTTGGAATATTGTGAAGCATGGTATGTTTGGAATGGCCTCCCCCAGGGACAGTTTATGCCTGGAGCGGGTGGACGCTACTATGCAGAATGGCGCAGAAAGTGGGACGGGGGCTGCCTTCTAGGGGCCAGCGCTGCAGGGGCTGCTGCCCAGCCCGTTTGGGCCTCCTGCTTGTCAGTCCAGACAGCTGCGGCAAAAGAAAGGGGATAGAGAACAGCGTGCTGCTCTCTTTCTAACCCTTTCCATTCATTGGGCACCTAATATGTTAGCTTCGTACATATCCATTTAGACAGCTTTTACGAAGCACCTGTAAATTGCCAGGCAGTAAAGGCACAGAGGTCTTAAGAACCTCCGTCTAAAAGAGACAGGAGAGAATAATAGCTGGTATTTATTACTATTAAGTATGTACCAGGTACTTAATATGTACCTTTTCTAATCACAGAAACCTGTGCTCAAAAGGTAGGCATTATCCTCCCCATTTTTCAACAGGGCTTGATGAAGCTAAGCTCACCGTCACTCAGTGACAAAGTGACTAAGATGGGACTCAGACCAGCATGGGTTTAGTCTCAGATATGAGCTCAGATCCTGGACAATGTTCTGCTCTAGTGCAAGTCACTTAAACCCTCTTTTCAAACAAAGTAGAACAGTTCTTATCTCATAGGGCTGTTTCGTGTGTTACAAAACGACTCTATGCTCTTGCTCTTGCTCTTCTCCTTCTGACACCCCTGTGATTCGGATGTTGGAGCGTTTAAAGTGTTCCTGGAGGTTCCTAAGCCTCTCCTCATTTTTTAGATATTACTGATCACAAAGCCACTAGTAATAATTACAGTAGAACTCCCTTATCCATGGGTTCACTTTCCCCAGTTTCAGTTATCCACAGTCAATCGTGGTCCAAAAATATTAAATGAAAAATTCCAGAAATTCTTGTTTTATTTATTTTAAAATATATTTTATTGACTATGCTATTAAAGTTGTCCCATTTTTTTCTCCCCTTATCCACCTCCACTCTACATTCCCCCTCCCTCCAGCATTCTCTCACCCCTTAATTATGTCCATAGGTGTACATGTAAGTTCTTTGGTTTCTCCATTTCCTATACTATTCTTAACCTCTCCCTGTCTATTTTGTACCTACCATTTATGCCTCTTATTCCCTGTACCTGTTCCCCCAATTCCCCCCCTCCCCTTCCCCGCTGATAACCCTCTATGTGATCTCCATTTCTGTGATTCTGTTCCTGTTCTAGTTGTTTGCTCAGTTTGTTTTTTGTGTTCAGTTGATAGTTGTGAGTTTGTTGTCATTTTATTGCTCGTAGGCTTTTTTTTTGTTTTTTTTTTTTAAGATTTTATACAGAGGAGAAGGGAGGGAAAAAGAGAGGAAGAGAAACATGAATGTGTGGTTGCCTCTTGTGCGCCCCCTACTCGGGGCCTGGCCTGCAAGCCAGGCATGTGCCCTGACTGGGGAATCAAACCGGTGACCATTTGGTTCACAGACTGATGCTCAATCCACTGAGCTACACCAGGCCTGGGCTCATTGCTCGTAGTTTTGATCTTTTTCTTTTTCTTAGGTAAGTCCCTTTAACATTTCATATTAATAAGGGCTTGGTGATGATGAACTTTAACTTGACCTTATCTGGGAAGCACTTTGTCTGCCTTTCCATTCTAAATGATAGCTTTGATGGATAGAGTCATCTTGGATGTAGATCCTTGCTTTTCATTACTTTGAATACTTCTTTCCAGTCCCTTCTTACCTGTAAGGTTTCTTTTGAGAGATCAGCTGATAGTCTTATGGGAATTTCTTTTGTAGGTTAACTGTCTCCTTTTCTCTTGCTGCTTTTAAGATTCTCTCCTTATCTTTAATCTTGAGTAATTTAATTATGATGTATCTTGGCGTGTTCCTCCTTGGATCCAACTTCTTTGGGACTCTCTGAGCTTCCTGGACTTGCATGTCTATTTCTTTTGTCAGATTGGGGAAGTTCTACATTATTTTTTCAAATAAGTTTTCAGTTTCTTGCTCTTCCGCTTCTCCTTCTGGCACCCCTATGATTCGGATGTTGGAACATTTAAAATTGTTCTGGAGGTTCTTGAGCTTCTCGTTATTTTTTCAATTCTTGTTTCTTCGTTCCGTTCCGATTGAGTGTTTATTTCTTCCTTCTGTTCTAAATCATTGATTAGAGTCCTGGTTTCCTTCCCTTCACTGTTGGTTCCCTGTGGATTTTTCTTTACAGAAAGTCATAAGTTGTAAATTGCACACCATTCTGAGTATGTCTCGCTCTGTCCTGCTCTGTCCTGCCCAGGATGTGACTCTTGCCTTTCTTCAGTGAAGGATCAATGCTGCATGTGTCCCCCCCACACCTGTTAGTCACTCAGTAGCCATCAGAGTGACCTCTGATTGATTATCAGAGACATACACACACACAGACTACACATTCACAGAACTAATGTTTTTTAAAAAAATATTTTATTTATTTTTAGAGAGGGGCAAAGGAGGGAGAATGGGAGAGAAACATCCATTGGTTGCCTCTTGCACATGGGCATGTGCCCTGACTGGGATTCAAACCAGTAACTTTTCACTTCACAGGCTGTCACTCTCAGTCCATTGAGCCACACCAGCCAGGGCCACATAACTTTTATTATAGTATATTGTTGCAGTTCTGTTTTATTATTGTTGTTAATCTCTTACTGTCCCTAATTTATAAATTAAACTTTGTCATAGGTATGTATGTATAGGAAAAAACGTAGTATATAGAGGGTCCAGTACTATCTGCAATTTCAGGCATCCACTAGGGATCTTGGCTTGTGTCCCCTGTGAATAAGGGGGGAATACAGTACCACCAGTAGTAATTGAGTCTTACTTACAAAGGCATTGTTCCTTCCACAACAGCAGGTGCTTTTATTCACACCACTGATGATGAGTCTAAACTGTGATAGAGGGTAGTTCTCAGTGCGTATTGAGGAGAGTGGATTGCTAACATGGACTGAGAGAGTTAGAGCAGACTTTCCAAAGATGGGAATCCTTGGGCTATCTTGAAAGATGTGAGCAGGAGTTAGCTGGTGAGAAAAGATAGGGCGGGACGTCACAGTGAGAAGGAAGTAAGAGGGGGAAGATGTGGGAAAGTAAAAAGGCGCACAGCAGTGGGATGACCACGTGGGGGATACTTGAGTCCTGAGAATGGGCATAAGGTTGGACCAAACTCCCATGTATCTGAGAGTTTTGCAGGATATGTCCTAAGATTTCCTCTCAGCCCTTTAAAGATAGTATTCACTAGCCTTGGCCAGGTGGCTCAGTTGGTTGCCGTGTCGTCCCGTGCACCAAATGGTTGCAGGTTTGATTCCTGGTCAGGGCACGCACCCAGATTGTGGGTTCGATCCCCAGTCAGGATGCATATGGGAGGCAACCGACTGATGTCCCCACTCCCTCTTCCCCTCTCTCTAAGCAATGAACACATCCTTGGGTGAGGATTAAAAAAAAAAAAATAGTACTACACTATCTTTGGCTTTTGTTGCTATTGGGAATTTTACTGTCAGTGTGTCATTTATTTGGAGGTGATATTTTTCTCTCAGGCCTTTAAAATTTATACCAACCTTTACTCTGAAGGTCTTTTAAAAAGAAATAATTGACATAAAACACGAAGACCCTAAGTGTTAAGTGAGGTTTGACAATCGTGTGGGGCCTTGGAATGCCATGGGTTTTATGCTAAAGACAATGGGGAAGCTACGGAAGCGTCTTTTTTTTCCAAAGTAAGCTTTTTATTTGAGGATAGTTTTAGACTTACAGAAGTTACAAAGATAGTACGGGGAATTCCCATATACCCAACACCCTGTTTTCCTATTATTAATGTTTTACATCAGTGTGGTATGTTTGTTATAGTTAATTAACCAGTATCGATTCATTATTATTACGGAAGCTACCATTCATTCATACTTCCTTAGTTTTTACTTAATGCCCTTTTCCTGTTCAGGACCCCGTCCGAGGTACACATTACATTTTGTGGCCATGTCTCATTTGGCAACTCTTGGCTGTGACTTTGCTTGTTTTTGACGACTTCAGCAGTTTTGAGGAATACTGGTCAGGATTTTTTTAAAACATCCTTCAGTTGGGACTGAGGGTTTTGGGAGGAAGACCACAGAGGGGAAGCACCACTCTCATCACATCAAGGGTAGAAACTATCAATGCAACCAGTCGCTTTTGATGGGAGTGTCACCGCCTGGCTGAAGTGGTATTTATCAGTTACTATTAATTTATCAGTTACTCTTAACCATTGCCACAGTCAATTTTAGACTGTTATCATCATCCCATAAAGAAGCCCTGTATCTGTCTTGGCCGGTCGGCTCGGTTGGAGCATCATCCCATACACCAAAAGGATGCAGGTTTGATCCCTGGTCAGGGCACACAACCTGGGTCGTGGTTTGATCATCCCTAGTTTGGGGCGAGTGCGGGAGGCATCCAGCTGCTGTTTCTCACATCAGTGTTTCTCTCTCTCTCAAATCAATAAACGTATTCTCAGGTGAGAATTAAAAAGAAAAGAAAAGAAACCCAGTACCTATTAGCTGTCACTCCCCATTTCTCCAAAGCGCCTCATACCCTGAGGCGACCACTAACTTGTACTATCTGTGTCTCTACAGTTGCCTGTTCTGGACATTTCATATAAATGGAATCATACAATGTGTTTTTGTGTGAGTGTGACTGGCTGCTTTCACTTAGCATAATGTTTTCAGCTCTTACCCACACTGAGCATGGACTAGTACTCAGTTTCTTTTTATGGCATAATACTCCGTCATGTGACTCTGCTATATATGCGATATAGTCATTCATCAGTTGACGGACACTTGGCTTGTTTCCGCGTTTTGGCTGTTACAAATAATGCTGCTGTAAACATCTGTGTACAAGTTTTTATGTGGACACATGCTTTCTTTTCTCTGGGCTGCATAACTAGGAATGGAATTGCTGCGTTATTTGGTCATTCTGTGTTCAACCTTTGGAAGAAGTGCTAGGCCATTTTCCAAAGAGGCTGTACCATTTCACATTCTCATCATTCTGTTCAAATAATCTGATTAACAAGCAGAAGATTTAAATAACCATTTCTCCAAAGAATGTATACAGATGGCCGGTAAGCATATCGAATGTGCCCAGCTTCATCAGCCATCAGACAAATGCAAATCAAAGCCAGAGACACCACTTTACAACCACTGGCTAGAATAAAAAAGTCAAATAATAACAAGTGTCAGGGAAGATGTGGAGAAATTGCAGCTTAGTATGGGACAAGATTATTTTAAAGTAGAACACAGATACCGTATAAATAACATCACATCACATAGTGAAGGTTTTCTTTTTAATTTAAAAATATGTTTTGGCCCTGGCTGGTGTGGCCCAGTGGATTGAGTGCCGACCTATGGACCAAGGGGTTGCCGGTTCGATTCCCCAGTCAGGGCACATGCCTGGGTTGCGGGCCAGGCCCTGAGTAGGGGGCGCACAAGAGGCAACCACACGTTGATGTTTCTCTCCCTCCCTCCCCCTCTCTCTAAAAATAAATAAAATCTTTAAAAAGGAATAAAAAAATATTTTGAAATTATATGATAAAGAAACTACAGAAAATAGTATTTGCCTACTTACCACCCAGATTTGCAGAAAGCAGTGAGCATTACAGATAACAGGCAAAGCAAGAGAGCCCCTCTTAGAGTGGCTGTTACCTGATTTTTAAAATATCTTTATTCTTTAAAAGATTTTTTTTTAATCCTCACCTGAGGCCATTTTTTTTTGTGGGGGGGACAGGTGGTGGGGGAGAAACATCAGTTGGTTGCCTTCTTGCATGTACCCCGACCAGGGATTGAACCCTCAACCTGGGTATGTGCTGTGATGGGAAATTGAACCTGCCACCATTTGTTTTATGGGGCAGTGCTCCAACCAACTGAGCCACAACAGCCAGGGCTCTTGATTCTTTATTGTGCATGTTTTATACTTTAAATGTATGCTCCTAATAACATGTAGCTTCCTTTTATATTTTTCCTTGTATATTTACAGTCTGGTGTCATACATTTCCTTTAACTTGCTTTTTGTAATAAAAATTGTTACTATTTGTAGCTCTGATTAATTTTATTTTCTGTATTAAGTTCATTTCAATGCACATGCTGGTTTAGCCAGTTTCTGTTTATGGGACATCTAAGGTTTTCCTGTATTTCAATGCTATAAACAGTGTTGTGGTAGCAATCCACATCAGGCAGTATTTTCCGGAGAAACAGAACCAACAGGGGTGTGTGTATTTAGATATTTAAAAGGAATTGGCTTGCGTGATATGGTGGGTGCCAGCAAGTCTGAAATCTGTAGGGCAGTTCTGCAAGGGGGAAGGTCGGGGCTTCAGTGTTGAGACCCAGCTTCTTCTGGGAAACGGCAGGCTTTTCCCTTGAGGCCTTGGATTAGATGAGGTCCACCCATATCATGCAAGTACTTTACTTCAATTCAGCTAATTATAGACCACATTTGTCACCCCCCCACCCCCCAGTTTTTGGTGGTTGTGAATAAAGCTGCTATAATAAATAATGCAAGTTTTATTGTGAACCTTTGTTAATTCTGTAGGATACATACCTAAGAGTGGGATTGTTGGTTCAGTCATTTGTTAAACTTATCTTCATAAAACTGCAAAACTTTTCCTGAGTGGCTTCATCATTTTGTGTTTATACCAGCGCTCTATGACAGTGTTAGTTGCTCCTGATATTTGTCAGTACTTGGTATTATCCATTTCTTTTATTTTAGATGTTTTAATAGGTGTACTGTATATTGTTTTCTCATCTTGACTTTAATTTGCATTTCCCTGCTGGCTAGTGACATTGAGGATCTTTTCATGTGCTTGTATGCCATCTGTGTGTGTATCTTCTTTAGTGAAGTGGTTGTTCAAATCTTTGTTCTTTTTTTTTTAAATCGTTACTACTAAGTTTTTGAAGTTCTCTTTCTATATTCTAGAAACAAGTTCTTTGTCAAATATGTGACTTACAAATATTTTCTCACAGGCTATAGTTTCTCTTAACAGTGTCTTTTGCAGAGCAAAAGCTTTAAAGTTTTGATTAAACTCAATTTACACATTTTTTAACTTATAGATTATATTGTTGGTGTCCTGTTGAAAAAACCTTTTCCTAAACTCAAGTTCGCAAAGATTTTCGCATGTTTTTTCCTAGAAGTTTTATACTTAATAGGTTTTACTTTTATATCTGAGATTCAGTTTTAATTTTATAAGATGCGAGGTATAGATCAAGGTTCACTTTCTTTGCATATGGAGATGTAACTGTTAAAACACTCTTTGTTCAGAAGAGTATTTTTTCACCATGGAATTAATTTTGCACCTTTGTTACAAATCGGTTGACCTTGTATATATGGGCCCGTATCTGCGCTGTCACATCCCGTCGATCTGCGTGTCCCTCCTTTGCCCACACCGCGCTGTTCTGAGCTGTGCCTTTGTGTACAGGAAGCCCTAAAGTAGAGCGCTGTGAGTCTTCCAGTTCCGACCTGGCTATTCTGTGATTTCCCCCTTTATCTGTCTTTTTGTTTATTTATATCAGTATGGATTCAGATTGTTATTTTATTACTGTCATTTATTTTGTTGCGCAAATTGTCCCAGATCTGGTCAGTAGGAGAAAGATCCTGTTATCATTATTTGTACACTTTCTTACCTTCTGGCATAATAAGTTACTCCAGGGTCCTCTTATCCATTTCCTATCCTAGCTCCGCAGTCAACCATTTCTCCAAGGACACTTAGCTTCTTTTACTGGTGAGTGGTACATAGAAACCAAGATCTGGGAGCTAGATGTGTGCAAGGGTTGCTGGACTGTCATTGCATCAAAGCCGTCTCAGTGGGCAGAGCTGGGAAGTAAGTGTGCATGTGTGCATGCGTGCAGGCAGATGCACGCACATCTATGTTCCTGTTTCTGTTAAAAACTGTGCGTTCATACTGTTGCCATCAGTTTCTCCAGCACCGAAGAATTCTTTCTAGTCTTTCCCTTTCCGTATTTGCAACTCTTTACCTCAGGATAATTGTTTTGAGATTCATTCATGTTGTATGCTTAAATAGTTCATTCCTTTTTATTGCCGAGTTTTATTTCATTGAATGGATATATCACATTTTAGGAAATTGCCAGAATTTCTCCCTAGAGTGATAGTACTGTCTCACATCCCCACCAGCAGAGCATGAGAGTTCTAGTTCCTCCACATTATTGCCAACCTTGGTATTGTCAGTCTTTTTAATTTTATACCTTTGTAATAACTATGTTGTAATATCTCATGTGGTTTTAATTTGAGGTCCAAATTAAAATTCTTAAATAATTTTTTATTATTTTCCATTACAGTTAATATACAATATTATATTAGTTTCATGTGTACAACATAGATCGTTAGACATTTCTATAGCTTACAAAGTGATCACCCCAGTAAGTCTGGTACCCACCTGGCACCATAGTTACTACAATAATATTGACTATATTCCCTGTGCTGTACTTTACATCCTTGTGCCTGTTTTTATAACTGGCAATTTGTGCTTCTTAACCCCTTCCCCTTTTCACCCAGTCCCCCAAACCCCTTCCATGTTGCAATCATCAAAATGGTCCCTGTATCTGAGTTTGTTTCTGTTTCCTTTAAGATTCTACATATAAGCAAAATCATATGGTATTTGTCTTGCTCTGTCATTTAACGTAACATCCTCTAGGTCCATCCAGGCCATTGCAAATGGCAAGATTTCCTTTTATTTTATGGCACTCGTAAACCTGTGGACCTACTGTTTCGTATCACAGATTTTTAAGAAACTGAATGTACTACAGAGGTTTGCTTTCAAGTTAAATCTTTTTAGTGGTTATTCTTTAATAAAGTTGTTGAAAAAAAAATCTTTGGATTCCTGCTGTGAAGTCACCAAAAAGCTACTCTGGCAGAGAAGGGGGTGGTATTCCAAGCACACAGGAGGGGTTCGTATTTTGAAAGCATCTTTGAGCAGCTTGCCACAGGCAGCTTTCCTTTCAGATGTCCCTTGTCTGAGAGCGGAGCATCGTGGCGTATAGTGCTTAAGCCCTTGGACACTGGCCATCCTGAGCCCAGTTCTGACTGCCTCCTTCTAGCTGAATGAGCTAACAATGTAACAATATGAGAATAATAATTATACCTACCACACAATACCTACTGCATACATACCTGTTTGTTACGTAAGTAATAGTAAAGTAGAAGACTTACTCAGAGCCTCCTCCACCCCCACCGTCACTTGGTGCTGGTAAGTGAGTGGCATTGGGGCAGATTTCAGATTTCAGAGTGGGGGATGGCATCATGTTCTGATGTTAAAAGACCAGAGCGGTGGTGCTAATCATCGCTTCACGTGTCTGCTAAGTTATAATAAGACTTTTCCTTTTTATCTCCACCAAAGCCAAATTAGCGAGGCGCAGTCAAGAACGGGACAACCTGGGCATGCTGGTCTGGTCACCTAACCAGAATCTATCCGAAGCAAAACGTAAGTTTCAGAGCGCCTTTATTTTTCACTTTCTTACTTAATTCAAAGTTTTAAATAAGCTTTGTAGCTAAAAGTCCCTACATATATTACAGTTCTCTTACATTTTTCAAACAAGTATTTGTGAGAGTTTGAAAGTATGTATTTCTTTACTGTGCCTGTTGTGATGTTTGAAAGATTTCTTACCTGTGGTTTCACAATCTACTTTTTTCAAAATGCTGTGCAAGTGAATGCTGAAGTAACTAGGAGGAAAGGTGTAGAGTGGAAGGAAGATTATAATACAGCTGGGAATTTATAGATTTATAAAGATGGCAAGTTGAACAGATTCCTAATCTGAAAGGATACAAAGGTCAAATGTATGTATGTATGTTGAATGTGCATTATAATACAAGACTTTAGCTTAGCGAAAAGCAAAACTTTGGAATTGGCTATTCGTTTCATGTATTTAAAGTCTTACTAGGATGAATGTTCTGAGCTGGGGGTAGGGGTCCTAAAGCTGTTAGTAATATTAGTTGTATTTTTGGAATTTGCTTTTTCAGCGTTTTGCCCCCTGTGCTCAGATAACTTTGTATCTAATATATTACCGTAGTCTTTGTCATTTTCAGTTTTTATTTTCTTCCTAACTTAAAAGAAAGAAGAGAAACCGAATCCCCTTTTGAGAATTTTTTAGTGGGGTTCTGTGGATGGAATTAATGGGGATTCGTGAACTTGGAAATTTACATGCAAAGTTTTTTGGTATATGTGCATTTTTCTGGAGACAGGACATTGGATTTTCAAAAGAGTCATTGATCCTCCCCCTTACACCCCCCCCAAAAAAAAAGTTAACAATCAGTGCTCTAAAGCGTGACAGAGCTTTATTTTAAAAAGCCACCAGTAGTAAATGTTCATCAGGAAACTCAGATAGTGAGCAGAGGCTGGAACTCTTAGTCTTTGATCAGGATTCCCCACATTGTGTTTTGCAGTATTAAAATAGGTGTTAACAGATCATGCCGAGTAAGTGTGGAGATAGTGCATATTAAATATCCTCCTCTTGGAGACTCGGCATCCATGTTAGCATTTTAAGATGCAGAGAGCTCATACAGTAAAGAAACACTTTTAATTTTGGCCAAGAAGGATCCTTTTTTGGTACAATACCCTCCATGGAACATGGGAAATTCAGCTACTCTTAGTAATGCTAAATTTAGCAATAACAGTCTCAGTATAAATCTGATTTTAAGAATGCCTTAATTTTGCCTCCATCAGACTGTTGCTTGATGAGTTTATAACGGAGAACAGAACAGCGGCAGGAAGCGTGTTGGCATTTCTGATGCCTTTCCTGTGCTGGGGAGGACCTTTAAAGTAGTCCCTCTCCTCCTCTGAGCACGCGCAGTAAGTCACAGAAGCACCCTCTTCTCTTTTGAACACGTCCCTTCTGACAGAGAGCCGGAGTCCTCCTGCCTGGAAAGCTTTCCTCCCGGAGTTCCGCTCAGCCAGGCCACTCTGTCTGTGTCTTCGCGATGTTGTCGTCCCACCGCCCCTGCTGTCCCGGTCCCAGTCAGACCTGCCTAAGCGTCATTAGATGGTGTGATTTGGGGTCTTCCTTCATCTCTGTTGCCCTCCTGGGTATATTGCAGTTGGTTACAATGCCCACTTTAAATTATGGTGACCAGAGCAGAAATACTAAGAGTAGTAAGCGTTTGTCAAGCCTTTATGCCACACATTGTACTAAAATGCTCTCCGTGCTCCTGTGTTATTTAGTCTTCACAATAACCCAAGAGGAGATTTTTATCCCTATTTTGTAGGTGGCATTCCGCTATTCAAAGAGGGTTGTGAAGCTAACAGACAGGAAGTGGTGGAGCCAGTCTAGGTTTGCTGACTCTTCCCCGTGGTTGACATTCTAAAGGCGTCTCTCAAGAGGGTTGAGTTTATTAAGTGTCCGTTTTCTGTACATATCAGCCACGATCCTGTTATTACAGTTCAAGACTGTATTAGTGCCTCGTGCTATTGTATTACCTGTTGGCATCTTTGGAGTCAGAATTTAATTTTAGTATTATCTTTTTTTTTTTCTAGCCCTAGAAGAAAAGAGCAGAATATGACAAGTTAATAGATTTTTAAACAATAGTATTGCCTTAAATCAAATTTGCAGTTTTAATGTAAGTCCTACCCGTAATGGTTAAAACTTTAAAAACCAATCTAAAAGCATTATTTTATGTATATTGTCGAAAGTTCAGAAGACACAGAAAAGTATAAAGAAACAGTGTGCTCATCATTCCATTATCTAGAGGTAACTATTAAATATTTTGGGATGTTTTCCCAATCCCTTCCCCCTACTTTTGTGCATATTTCTGTAAGATGATGACATTTCTGTATATGTATGTGTATACAGTAAGTCCTCACTTAGCATCGGTGATAGGCTCTTGGAAACTATGACTTTAAGTGAAACAACATAATGTAACAAAACCAGTGCTACCCTAGATTAATCGATGTGAACAAGAGTTAGGTTCCTATAGCCTGTTTCCAGTACCAAAAACATCACCAAACTTTTAAATGAAGACCCAAAATATTTCTAGTATTAAACTTTGAAATAAATGTGATCTATACAGACATCTGAGAAAGATGAATAAAACAAGACAATGATTTTTTAACCTGCTGATTCCAGTTCAAGGTCACAGGGGGCTAGATCTTGTTCTCCAGAACAATCTGGATTGTAATCCAGATGCTCAGGATACAGGGAGTGCAGGGCAGGGTAACCCTGGACGGGACGCCCTCCCACCGCGGGACCACTCACACTCACTCACACCCTCACATGGGACAGTGTGGACCCGCCATTTCCCTCCCATGCTCAGCTCTGAGATGTGGGAGGAGACCAGAGCACCCGGAGACGGCCTACCCAGACATGGGGACGCCATGCGTGCTCTCGGGTGGGGCCCCAACTGGGAAGCGATTACTGCCCCCATCCCCCTCCTCTACTCTTTCACCCCCATCAACATTATAACAAACTGATGTTATTTGAGGACCTGCTTTATATTTCTTTGTATTATCTTCCTGAACATTGACCTGAGCATTTTCCATGTTGCTAGAACCTCATGTACACATTATAATAACGGTGTAATATTCTATCATATGGATATATCAGTGTATTTCACCATTCTTGTGTTGAAAATTTAGATTGCTTCTAATTTGTTGCTTTTGTAAAAGAAGACTGTAGCGATAAACTGAACTGTAGAGTTTTGTCCCCTGTTTTGTTTTTCTTGTTGTTTCATTGTGTTTTTAGTATTCGCTTAGGATACATCCCTAGGAATGGGACTGTGGGTTGACGGGAATTTGTTTACCTGCTCAAGTGTGAGTGTGAGTAGTTGCCAAGTTGTGGAGCTTCGGGAATCATACTCCTTAACTAGCAGTCTGATCATGGACCTTAAAATGTAATTACGGTGTTAATGCAGACAAGCACACAATTTGTAGTCTTACATCAGCCATCCCTCCAGTTTACACGCAAAAGGTGGCCTGTTCTGCTTACCTTCCTCATTTTGTAAGAATGTGAACGTGTTGGCTGTGTGATGTTGCTTTGGTTTGGACTATGTGCAAGAGATTTGGAGCATGTATAAATTTTGTGTAAGGGTGTTTCCAGGTCCCTAACCTTCCCTGGTGTGTGTTTCTTCTCAAGTAGCTGTTTAGAGTTCTGCCTCTTAGGGTTAAATTATTTTGTGGTTATAAAAGTAAGTGCTGTTGTAGTAATTTCAGACAATACAGAATATGTAATGTAGATTATTAAAGCCCTCTTATAGTCACTATTTATTTACAGTAGATACACTTTTTCTAGTGTTTTTACACATAATAAATATTTTTACTTATTTTTAAAGATCTTATTCTGTTTTTAGGAAGAGAGGAAGGGGAGGGAGAAGGAGAGGGAGGGAAACATCAGTGTGCAAGAGAAACATCGGTAAGTTGTTTCTTGCATGCCCCCAACTGGGGACCTGGCCCATAACCCAGGCATATGCCCAGACTGATTGGCTGGTGCTCAACCCCTGAGCCATACCAGTCAGGACCGTAATAAGTATTTTTAAATTTTTATCACAAAACATGAACTGTTAAGCAGTTTGCTCTTATCAATATATGAGGTCTGTCCAGAAAGTACCCAGCCATGTAATATGAAAAATAGACATTTATTGAAGAAAATACAAGAAACATTGTTCATAGGACAATTACCTCTCAGTCCCCTTCAAAGTATGCACCTTGAGACCTCACACATTGAGGTCTCCCAATTACCATCAGCTACTGCATCCTATTTTCCTGAATCTCATTGACGGCATGAAACCTCTTCCCTTTCTAAGGTGCTTTTAGTTTTGGGAAGAGCCAGAAGTCGCAAAGTGCCACATCTGGGCTTTAGAGGGGCTGAGTCACCTGGGTGATTTGATGTTTCGCAAAAAAACTGTGCACAAGGTGTGATACATGAGCAGGCGTGCTGTGATGAAGCTGCCAGTCACCAGTGATCCATAGCCGCGGCCTTCTGAATCATCCAAATAGTTTTTGCAGAGGAGTGTTCAAGCTTAACCCAAAATCTGATGCAGATTCGTTGTTCTACTTGCTCAATTATTTTGAATGCGATGGCCACACAGTACATGTGCCACTGTGCTCACTCAGTTGCATCTACAACCCCCGCTGACGAGTACAGTGAAGTCGTCATTGTTCATGCACGCGCATTCCAGCCCACTCTCATTGGCTGCCAGGTTACGTTGATGTCGTGCAAACTGTTCTCATTATATTAACAATGGTCGGACTTTTTCTGGACAGACCTTGTACATTTACAGTTACCTAGTTTTTAACAGGAATGAGTGTATTACAGTTTTGTCATATTATTTTTTAAAAAATTTCCCTATTGGTAGATACTTGAAATTTTTCATTCCATTTTTAAAAACTTAAAAAAAAAAGCTATAGTGAGCCCTGGCTGGTGTGGCCCAGTGGATTGAGCACCAGCCTACAAACCAAAGAGTCACTGGTTCAATTCCCAGTCAGGGCACATGCCTGGGTTGCAGGCCAGGTCCCCAGTTGGGGGCACGGGAGAGGCAAGCACCCACTGATGTTTTTCATCCTCTCTTTCTCCCTCCCTTTCCCTCTCTAAAAGTAAATAAATAAAATCTTAAAAAAAAAAAAGCTGTAGTGAACATTCTTATTTCTTTAGGATAAATCCCTAGTTCCTAGGACAAGAGACAAATACATTATTTCTTACTTTTTTCTATTCTTTTTAAAAATTTAATTTTTAGAGCAGTTATAGGTTCACAGTCTAATTGAGCAGAAAGCACAGAGATTTTCTGCATACCCCATCCCAGCACACACACAGCCTCCCGCACTGTGGACGTCCCTCACCAGAGTGGCACATTAGGTATAGTCAGTGTGCTCATGTTGATATGTCACGATGACTGAGTTGCTATAGTTGACATTAGGGTTCACTCTTGTGTTGTACAATATGTTCTATAAGTTTCTTTTTTTAAATTTTAAAAAGATTTTATTTATTTCTAGAGAAAGGAGAAGGGAGGGAGAGAAGCGTCGATGTGTGAGAGAAACATTAGTCAGTTGCCTCTCGCACACCCCAAACTAGGGACCTGGCCTGCAACCCAGGCGTGTGCCCTGACTGGGAAATCAAACCAGTGACCTTTCAGCTTTCAGGCCATTGCTTAACCCACTGAACCACCCCATCCAGGGCTTTTAAAACAATTTTTATAAGAATTGACTTGAGCCAAACTGACATATTCTGGGGAACAAGATCTCAAAAGCTCCCCTATAAGTTTGACATGTATAGTGACATGTGTCCACCATTGCGGTTCATACTGAACCCTCTGTGCTCTGCCTCCTCAGCCCTCCCAACCCCTAACTCTTGGCAGACACTGACCTTTTTGTGTCTGTAATTTTGCCTTTTCCAGAATGTCATATAGTTGGAATCATACAGCATATATAGCCTTTTTCATATCTGCTTCTTTGACTTAGTAGTAATGTACACGTCAAGTTCTTTCATGTCTTTTTATAGCTCATTCTCTTTTTAGTGCTGAATAATATTCTACTCTCTGTGTATATACCACAATTTGCTTATCTGTTCATTAACTGAAGGACATCTTGTTTGCTTCCAGGCTTTAGCAAATAAGAACAAAGCTGCTGTAAAAATCTGTGTGCAGATTTTCATGTAGACATAAGTTTTGGAGACATGTTTTCAACTCCTTTGGATAAATACCTAGGGGCAGGATTGCTGGATTGTATGGCACAAGTACCTTTAGTTCTGTAAGAAATGGCAGAACTGTCTTCTGAAGTGACTGTACCATTTTGCATTTCTGCCAGCAATGAATAAGAGTCTATTGCCCCACATCTTCACCAGCATTTGTGGTTAGTGTTTTGGACGTTGGCCACTCTAATAGGCATATAGCTTATTTTTATTTATTTATTTATTTAGTTAGTTAGTTTTCTTTTAAGAGAGAGGGGAAGGGAGGGAGAAAGAGAGGGAGAGAAACACTGATGTGAGAGAGAAACCTCAGTTGGTTGCCTCTCGCACACCCCCAACTGGGAACCTGGCCTGCAACGCAGGCAAGTGCCCTGACTGGGAACCGAACCAGCAGCTTTCTGGTTTGCGGGCTCAATCCACTGAACCACACCAGCCAGAGTGAACATACCCTTTTTTAACAGTCATATAATATGGGTGTGTCATAGTTTCAGCATTTCTAAACAGTACTGCAGAAAACGTCACTGAAGGTGGGGTTGAGAAGTCAAATGGTACATACATTTGAATTTTATTGTTATTTTTCATATTTCATCGAATGAGTTATGTGAGTGTGTCTACCTTCCAAAATCTCCTTAACACTGGGTATATTTATTTTTCCTACTGAAATATTTTAAAATTATTTTTAATTGTCCAGTGCAACACAAGATTTACCATCTTAACCCTTTTTAAGTGCACTGTTCACTGTTATTCACGTTGTTGTGCAACCAGCTTTCAGAGCTCTGTTCATTTTGCAAAACAAACTCTGCACCCATAACAACTCGACAGCTCCCCCACACTCCAGCCCCTGACAACCACCATTCCACATTTTAACTCAGTGACTTTGACTACTCTAGGTGCCTCATATCAGTGGAGTCATACAATTTTTGTTTTTCTGTGACTTATTTCATTTAGCATGATGCGCTGAGGGTTTATTCACATTGTAACATGTCACATCTCCTTCATTTTTATCAATACACAGTATTCCATTATATGACTAGACCGCGCACTTTGTCGCCTCTCGATGGGCATTCGAGTTGTCTCCGCCTTCTGGCTCCTGCGAATAGAGCTACTGTGGACACGGGCGTCCAGATTCCTCTTTGAGACCCCGCTTTCGGTTCTTTCGGATGTGCATCCAGAAGTGGGGTTGCTGTTTTTGGTAATTCTGTTTTTCTATTATTTTGAAGGATCACATCCCAGTTTGCACAGCGGCTGCTTCATGTTACATTGCTGCTGACAGTGCACAAGGGTTCCAGTGTCTCCACGTTCTTGTCAGCGTTTATCTTCTGATTTTGTTTTGCTTTGGTTTTGATAGTAGCCATCCCAATGGGTGTGAACCGGTGCTTCATTACGTGGGCTGTTCATTTTCCTAAGCTTCGCTGAAATGACAGGAAAGGATTTTCATTAATTATTGTGGAGGTTGAGCATCTTTGGATTTTGACTTTTTATTAAATTCTTCTGTAAATAGCAGTTAACCTAACATCATTTTTCGTTTTATTTAATCAATCAATCAGTCAGTCAGTCAATTTATTCATTAGAGGGGATGGGAGCGAGAAAGGGAGGGAGTGAAACACTGATCAGTTGCCTCTCATACGTGCCCCCGCCAGGGACCAGACCTATAGCCCAGGTCTGAGCCCCACTGGGAGTTGAGCTGGCGCCCTTTTGCCTTTCAGGATGACACCCGACCAACTGAGCCACACTGGTTAGGGCTGTTTTATTTGTTTTTTAGGAACTATATTTAGTTAAAATTATTAATCTTATTTGTGGCTTCTAGTATACTGTCATGTGTAAGAGCCCCCTCACCCCAATATAACAGACATGCAGACAGATGTTTCTTCTGTTCCCCTCTCCTTTCCCTCCCCTCCTATTTACATCATTGTTCTACCTGGTATACTCAGTTCTTGTGCCCTTCACTTATGCAAAACTCCTCTGCACTTTGGTCTGTGTCCGGACTCTGGGTTTTGTTTCATATCGGGTGATTGCTGATGTAGCATCATTTTATTTTTCTTAGTATCCCTGGCTCGTGTATTTATTCTTCTAGGTGAAACTTAGACTCATTGGATCAAGTTTTTCCCAAATGTATCCCGATTAGAGTTACATTGAATTTAAGTTTATTTAGTGAGAATTGGTTTGATTTATATTTTTATTGAGTAGCTTTGTGTGCCTTTTAGGGTGATAGGAGTGAAGGATTCAGGAAACTTATATTCTAAATGGACAAACGGGAACAAATGAAAATGTAAATAAATCATTTATATGTATTTCCTCTGGCCCAACTCTTGTTGTTCAGACGTGAAAAACAGTTCCGTCTAATACTTAAGGTCCCGCAGCTGGTTAGTAGCCAAGTTTCAGCTAGTTTTCTGGCCTATGGACTGCGTGGCTGCACACCTCTGCCTTCGTGTCCTGCTTCATTAAATAAACTATAAGTAAATACTGATACTCGGTACCAGTTGTTTTACACTGTGTGTCTAAAATACAGCCTTTGTAGTATGCCTAGAAAGTGCCTCGTAGAGACATTTCATGTAGAGGAAATGTAAGTAATTTCAAAGAGCACAGATGAGGATAATAGGATGTAAATAGTATAGTAAATGATTGTGGAAAACTACTTGCAGCAATGCCATGAGAGTTAGGGGACAATGGGGCGAATGAAGATTGGATCATGTGCAGTCTGGAGGCTGGACAGTGAGAGAAACTGGGAAGTGTTCACTGATGGGAGAAGAGGACATTTGACTCTTAACATTGCTTTAGCACTGACATCTCCTGCGTCCTGGGTGTTCTTGTGTGCCCCTTCCAGCCCAGCAGGGAGCGCTAGGTTTCCCTGAGTGGAACACAGGGAAGCGTGGGAAACCATTGATGTCAGAGTGAAATACTGAGGAATGCAGGGTTTGCTGGCTGTCGAAGGGGCACGAGTGTACCTAGACAGAAGAAAGGCTGGCACTGCCTCTGCGCAGACCTGCAGATGTGGGGAGGAAATGCGGACCTGATTTTGGAGATTTGTCTGGCCATGACAGGTGGTATCCTTGGGGAGGTGGGAAGCAATGATACTGGAAAGGCAGGCAGACTTCTTCAGGGGATGAGGATATTTGAGATGTCTTTAGCTAGAAGCAGAATAATTTACATTAGAAAGCTCTTGACAGCCTCTGGTTTGGAGTGGGGGACGGGTGCTGGAGGCTCACCTGAGTGAGCCTGGTGCGCAGAATCCGATGCACTCGCCAGCCAGGCTGGTGCTGCTGCAGGAGGCTGAGGGCGATTTAGGGAGTCAAGGCAGCAGTGCCAGGAATGTTTGAACTGGCTCAGCAGTGGTGGAGGTCATAGGAGTGTGGGGCTAGGCGGCGGTCCAGGTGGCCTGTTTAGCACGCCTTTGAAGCACACACAATGCGTGCTGTCTAGGTTCCTGGGCACTGTTCCGTCATTGGCTCCATCCACACATGGGCACTGAGGAGGCCTGCTGCTAGGCACTGTGTTTCTGTGCGTTGGCTCTGCTCCCCCGTATCTGCTGTGATGTGTGCACCCCACTCCATGCCAGATGGCCTTCCCTCGGGGTCCCCCTCCTCGTCCTGCATGGTCTGTGCCCTGCATGCCCACTTTGTTCCACCGCCCCCTGCCGCAAGGGCATTGGTCAGTCTTCTCTCCATGGGGAGACCCCTGCACTGGATGCAGTGCAGGTGCTGACCCTGACCTACCCCTCTGGTCCCCGCCCTCACACAGAGACCCACCCAAGGTTTGGACTTTGTGGAGAGGAACAGCTAAAGGTTAGCAAAATAAGCAATCTCAAAAGGTGTTTGGTTGGGTTTTTTGTTTGTTTGTTTGTTTTACTAGATAGATCATCTTATGTTCTTTGAAATGTATGTAGAGTTAGACCAGCTCTTATTCTCAGTCTGATTCATTTTACTGTTTTAAGGAAAACAAAGTTTACTGAAGCAAGTGTGATCAAGTCTAATATAAAATTGTGGCCTAGGAGAACTCTTTGAAGAGAATTTTTGAAGAGAGACTAGGTTAGGAAATGGAATAATCTGAGGGTGATTATTTTATTGTTCAGTTCTTTTTAAGGGAAGGTTTGAAAGAGGTGAATTGGAGCTGGAGGGGAAGTTGCTGTTTCAGCCCTGCCCACAGTTGCTCGTTTCCTGCAGAAGCAAATCCCGGAGACTGGGCTGCAGTGGCCTTGGGTGTGGACATTAGCTGCGTGACTTTTGGCTATTGGGCGGTAGTGAAACAGGGGGTCTCCCTCATTTATTTATGCATTATGTATTTTATAGGTTATATAAAATCGGTGCTTTTGCAGTTCTTTAAGTGTTTGAATTTTGTTTTTATTTTTTAAAAATGAGAAACTGGTACAATGGTAAGAAGCACTGGTCTCTTTTTAAAATAGACAAAGATTGAATGCATTAACTCTGCCAATGACAAGATGGATGTTTTAAAAAGTTGGCTGACTACTAACTGTAAAGAAAAAAAATAACATAACATGCTAGACATATAGAATTCAAAATTGTGTCAAAACCAAAGTCAGATTAGAGATTTTAAAATAAGTTTAGCTTTCTTGGAAAGAGAACCCTCCTTTGACCTGCAGCAGACACAGAGGTTGTTCTATGTTAGTGCATTTGACTTCAGCATATGTTTGGGGGATTACATTGTGTGTGAAGGTTTCATAGGTATGCAGTAAATGCCAGGAGTATTCAAAACGTCCCAGCGGCCTCTTCCAGTCCAGTGTAAGTTGAAGCCGAAGACCTGGCCGTGGGCCACAGGCCCTGACTTGTCTGACCTGACTCCTCCCCTCCCGAACTCACCCAGAACACGTTTCTGGAGCCTGCTCTGTGCCCTGGTCTGGCCACTCTGTTCCTGAATGTCCACAGGGCTCTTCCCCCGTCGCCCCTGCTTATTGCCTGTGAGTCACTGACGGAGAGGCCCTCTTCAGAGACCACCGCTGCCTGCCTTTGCCTCCCTTCATTCTGTGGGTTAGCACCCGGCGCAGCTCTGCTTGTGTCCCTCTCCACTGTGCTGGCGTCCAGTGTGGCGGGAGCTCCACTGGTGCAGTTCCCTGTCCCTCCTCTGCTGGCATGTGGCAACTGTACCATAAATGTTTGTCCAGTGAGTGAGAAGATGACTGGGTGGTGGACCCTCCAGTATGGAGACTGGTAAACTTAGTCTTCGGGGCTCTCTGTTTTGCATTTGGAATCCTCTGACACTTTCTGCCTTTGCCACTCACCTTGTGGTGACCATTCATCCACTCAGTAAATATTTGAGAGGCTGTGTATGTGCCAGGCACCGGGGGATGACGAGAATGAGCAGCCTCACGTCCCTGCCCAGCGCAGCTCTCAGTTGGTGGGCTCCAAGCTCACCGACCAGAGGGCGAGGCGGGCTTAAAATTCTCATGTGTTAGTTCTGTGACTGGGAGATACGCAGGGGTGGGGCGAGGACGAGGTCGGGTGGGCCTTGATTTTCAGGTTTTTGTGAATAAATGGCTGTCATAGTGCTTGAAGCTTGTGACTAAAATGTTTTTCAGCCTGTGAAAATTACTTGTTATTTTTGTTCTCTTTAAGTGCTCTGGAGTTAGCCAAAATATGCAAAACTTTATAATAGAAAAGACACGGCTAAATTAACCTACACCCTGTAGTAGAAGCCCTCCATTAAAATCAAGGGTTATTTTTACCCTTTAATCATATCACCGTGTCTTATCTTCATCCTTTTAAACTGAAAAATTTTTATTTTGATAACATAATTTATCCTTTCTGTTCTCATGGAGATTTGTTTAGTTTTTCACCATCACAGCTGTTATCTTTAGGAATATCCTTTGACCTGTTTCTTGATACCCATCCAGAACGTGCATATTCAGCTCTAAGAGACGAGTGCCAAGTTCTTTGCCAAAGCAGTCAGACTGGTTCATACTGCCACCAGTAAAATGCAGAATCGATGGGCTCCATGTTCCCGTCAATCATTGAGACTGTTGGGCCTGGACATTTCAGACAACCCAACGCGCGTGGCGTTGCCTCTCATGCCAAGGGTGCTTGCTGCCTTTGTTGGCTATGGCAATGGCATGTGGCCCTGTAAAAAATATGCTGGCATTTTTAAAAAGGTGCATATTGCCCTGGCCAGGTGGCTCAGTTGGTTGGATCGCTGTCCCGTACACCAAAAGGTTGCGGGTTTGATCCCTAGTCAGAACGTGTGCTGGAGGCAACCAGTCGGTGTTTCTCTCTCGCATCAGTGTTTCTCTGCGTACCTTCCTGTCTCTATAGAAATCAGTAAACATATTTTTAAAAATTTAACAAAAATGCCAAGTATTTAATACAAGTCAATATATGCAGAGTATTTAAGACAAGTACAAGACCGTAATATATGATTCTCTCAGCTGGCTCAGAAATTACACGTGCACATAAGCTTGTTTGTAGTGTTAAAAGTAGCCAGAATTCGTTCACCTCGACACATGTGTATAGCCACTGTTAACATTGTTTTCATGTCTTTTCACTAGGCTTGTGTGCACTCTGATTTTAAACACATATGGATCATACTGTATATAAGTTATTCAGCTTTAATTTTCCTGATTAAAAATTAAAGTGGATTTTGATCCTGAATAATATTCCATCATGTAGCTTAATTTATTTAACCATGTTCCTATCCTTGACCATTTATAGTTTTTCATATTTTTCCTACAATAAATAACTCGAGTAAGCAGGAATTTATAATTTCCTTTCAATTAGAAACAAAAACCTTTCCTTAATTCTGCAGATTGGGTTTCCCAATTAAGTGCATTCATAGTTCTTTTTCTCTGGCACTTTGGACACTTGAAATTAATTATTTGTGTAATAAATCAGCCAGACTTTTGAGTTCTATGAAGGCAGAAACTGCCTATTTTATTTTTTTAAAAGATTTTGTTTGTTTGTTTGTTTGTTTGTTTATAGACAGAGTGAAAGGGAGGGAGAAAGAGAGGGAGATAAACATCAATGTGTGCTTGCTTCTTGCGCGCCCCCTTCTGGGGACCTGTCCTGCAACCCAGGCCCTGACTGGGAATCGAACTGGTGATCTTTGGTTTGCAGGACGACGCTCAATCCACTGAGCCCCACCAGCCAGGGCAGGAACTGTCTATTTTAGTTATGGCTATATAAGCAGCATTGGGCACGCAGTAGGGCTGAGAGATTAATTGAATCAGTGGAGAAAATTAAATGTAAAACATATTAGTTTGTTATAAAACATCACTTCAGCCTGTTTTAAAAGCTCAGGTGTCTTCACTGGATGAAGAATACCCTCACTTCCTATGAGACTAAAGCTTTGAAAATGGTAGGATTAACAGTGGGAAACCGTGCCCCCTCCCAACAGACATGCCCCCTGTATTCTCACCGTGCCACCCACCAGTTTAGTAAAACAAGCTGGACCCACAGAGGGGAAGTGACTTGTGTAAAGTTTGTGGTGGGCAGAACCTTGTCGCGTCCCCATGCACTTCCTGTAACCGAGCCTCTCTTGACCACTGGAATCTCATTTGGGCCCCTAGTTTCCTGTACCCTTGTGTACAGATGGATTGTGCCCAGGGCAGGGCCCCTGTCTATACAGGCTGGGAGAGGGAGGGTGAGAGGACAGATGGCCCCCTGAAGCGAGGCTTGGGTACAAGGAGCTACTAGGGCTGCGGGCTTTCAAATCCTGCTCTGATCACCCCCTTCTCCCCTGCTCCTAACCCCTCAGCAGGAGGTGAGCTGGAAATCAGTTGTTTATTTAACTTTACTTTTATTGTCGACACTATTACAGGTGTCCCCACTCGCCCTGCCCCCTTTGCCCACCTCCAGCCAGCCCCCCGTCGCTCCTCTCCCCAGGCCTTCACCACACTGTTGGCCATGTCTCTGGGTCATATATATATGTTCCTTGGCTGATCCCTTCACCTTCTTTCATCCAGTCCCCCCACCCCCTCCCTTTGACAGCTGTCTGTCTGTCCCATGTGTCCCTACCTCTGGTTCTGTTTTGTCGCTCCGTTTATTTCGTTCATTACATTCCACATACAAGTGCGGTCACAGGGCAGTGGCCTTTCTCTGGCTGGCTTATTCGCCGAGCATCATGCTCTCCAGGTGGACCCGCACTGTCACAGAAGGTGAGAGTTCCTTCTGTTTTACAGCCACACAGCATTCCATCGTGTAACTGTGCCACAGCTTTTTTCTCCACTCTTCTGCCACTCGGGCTGCTTCCATATCTTGGCTATTGTTAAGTAACGCTGCAGTGAACATAGGGGAGCATATATTCTTTCGAATTAATTAGACCATACTATCCTGAATGCGCACCCAGCCTTGTCAAATTAGTGTTTCGGGATTCTTAGGATATATTCCCAGAAGTGGGATTGCTGGATCAAAAGGCAGTGCCATTTTTATAATTTTTTTGAGGAACCTCCACACTGCTTTCCACAGTGGCTGCACCAGTCTGCATTCCCACCAACGGTGCACTAGGGTGCCCTTTTCTCCACATCCTTGCCGTAACTTGTTTGCTGATTTATTGATGATAGCCATTCTGACAGGTGTGAGGTGATACCTCACTGTGGTTTTAATTTGCATCTCTCTGATGATTATTGATGTTGAGCACTTTTTCATATCTATGGGCCATCTGTATGTCCTCTTTGGAGAAGTGTCTGTTCAGGTCCCTTGCCCATTTTTACACTGGATTGCTGCCCTGGCTGGTGTGACTCAGTGGATTGAGTGCTGGCCTGCAAACCAAAAGGCCACTGGTTCAATTCCGGGTCAGGACCCGTGCCTGGGTTGCAGGCATCTCTTGCATATCGGTGTCTGTCTCTCCCTTCCCTTCTCTGTAAAACTAAATAAAATCCTTAAAAAAAAACAACCCAAAACTGGATTGCTTAAATTCCTGGTGGTGAGTTGTAGAAGTTCTTTAAATATTTTAGAAATTAACCTCTTATCAATTTTATCATTGGCAAATATCTTCTCCCATACAGTGGGTTCCCTTTTCCTTTTGCTAGTGGTTTCTTTTGCTGTGCCAAAAGCTTTTTAGTTTGATGTAGTCCCATTTGTTTATTTTTTCATTTGTTTCCCTTGCCCTGGGAGATATACTGGCAAAAATATTGCCACTAAAGATGTCTGAGATTTTACTGCCTATGTTTTCTTCTAGGATTTAAAAAGAAAAAGGAAAAAAAGAAATAGGTAGTTTTAAAAAGACCTGCTTTAGTCATTGAAAGGAAATTCTTGTGCATGATTGAAATTCACAGCTCAAATTCACAAACCTCAAAGTACATTTCTTCTTGTTTCTGTGGTTTTGATATTGTTACAATCTTTTCAGTATGAAACCTTTAAATATGTGCTTGTTTACATGATTTTTATCACATCAAAAGGAAAAGTTATCAAACCCATGCTCTTTACACATTAATATTCTGCTCTAATTCATTGATTCTCAAAATTGGCCCATCATAATCCCCTGGAAGCATTATAAAAACAAACCAAAGCCATCTAGAGCACAGTCGATTCTTTCCTTGATGTGTGTTTATTTTCTGAAAACCCACCAAGCTGAGTCCTTCTGTATGTGCTTTTCTCTGTGCACGTTACACTTTATAAAAACCTTATATACACAAAAAAAGTATATGTATCCATCTATGTATGCCTGTATGTGACCAGCACACGTGCATGCATGTACACACATACAAAGCAGGGTGGAGCCCAGGAGCCAGGCTTTGGAAACAGCTGAGGAATTGGCTCATCAGCCAGGGCTGGGAACTAGGGCTGGAGCTCTTCTCTGAGCCCTCAGCTCGTTTCTCTGGCCAAACCAGTGCTGTGGCTCTAAACTGCACCCCTTTCCTCTAGCTGAATATCACAAATGTTTATGAAGGAGTTAAATTTTTTAAAGATTTTATTTATTTATTTTTAGAGAGAGGGGATGGGAGGGAGAAGGAGGGAGAAAAACATCAATGTGTGGTTGCCTATCGCATGCCCCCTCCTGGGGACCTGGCCTGCAACACAGGCATGTGCCCTGACTGGGAAGTGAACTAGCGACCCTTTGGTTTGCAGGCTGGTGCTGAAGAAATTAATCCTGATAATACTTTACATATGTGTTTCAGTTCCTCTACTTAATCAGAAAGGATTGGTGAGGAGATGGCTTCAGCCTGCCGGCTCCTGATGGAAACTAAGGGCTGACGCAGGGTCCAGGGCTCCTTCCGCGGTAGTCAGCTGTGAGGCCTGGGCCAGAGCAGCAGCGCTGGGCTTTTCCTCTCTCTCTGCCAGTGTCAGGGAAAGGTGGCCTTTAGTAAGGGAGATGCAGACCATGTTTTCAGCATGGTTTCCCTTTTAGCTCGTATTGTATAAAACAAAACATATGAGAGCAAACAAAATTATTTTGAGAGCACAGCTACCTGCTGAGGGACCGAGATATCGAGTAAGTTGACCTGCTCCGAGAGATCCGAGGGGATCGTGTGTCACTTGCAACTTTATTCTTTAAAGTGGGCTTTGGGCATTGTTGACAGGACAGGTAGTTAACTGTTTTCATTTGTCACAAGTAGGTGTCATTCTAATGATGATCAGTTTTTAAAATTCCGGGAGGTTCTACATCTGCCTTTCTGGAGGACACACAGATGTAGGCATTCTAGAAAAAAGGTGGAGGAATGTTCTGATCCTTTTTTAATTGGAAACATTTCTTTATTGATTTTAGAAAGGGGGGGGGGAGAGAAAAAACAACAACAACATGGATTTGTTGTTCCACGTATTTATGCCTTCATTGGTTAATTCTTTTATGTGCCCTGACTTGGGATCGAACCTGCAAACTTAGTGCATTGGGACAGGACTCTAACCAACTGACCTACTGGGTCAGGACTTACTGGAAACATTTTTAAATGCAGCACACAAAAATGTTTAGAGTTAATATTTAAAAACTTTAAAGCCCTGGTCGGTGTGGCTGTGTTGGTTAAAACATTGTCCCGTAAACCGAAACGTTGCAGATTTGATCCCTGGTCAGAGCACATATGAGAGACAATTGATGTTTCTCTCTGCCCTCCTTTCTCTCTTAAGAGCAGTGAAACAAATGTCCTTGGGTGAGGATAAAAAAAACAAAAGCTTTAAAAATTACTCATACAGCCCTGGCCAGTGTAGCTCAGTTGGTTGGAGCGTCGTCCTATAAAATGGAGGGTTGTGGGTGTGATCCCTGGTACCACAACCGAGGGCACATGCCTAGGTTGCAGATTCAGTCCCCCGCTGGGGTGTGTACGAGAGGCACCTGATAGATGTTTCTCCCTCACTTCCCCCTCTCGAAAATCAGTAAGCAGCCCTGGCTGGTGTGGCTCAGCAAACCAAAGGGTTGCTGGTTCGATTCCTGGTCAGGGCACATGCTTGGGTTGTGGTTCAGGTCCCCAGTAGGTTCCCCAGTAGGCAACCACACACTGATGCCTGCCTCTCCCTCCCTTTCCCTCTCTCTAAAAATACATAAATAAATAAATTTTAAAAATAAAATCAATAAGCATGTCCTTGGGCGAGGATTAAAAAAATTACTCATACAGTGTTTGCCGTGGAAGACACTTTTAAGATCATAATATGCCACCCTTACAATGACTAGGAAACTGGCACAGAGGCAGGGTAGAACCTGCCCGCAGTCACACGCATCGCTGCTGGATGGAGGGGCGACAGAGAGGTGCGGAGTAGGCGGGAGCAGATGCCAGAGCTGCATTGAGTGTGTGAGGTTTGGCAGGGTACTCATGTTTCTTATTTCCACTTTACCCAGCTGTCTGTAGGACTGGGCTGCATTGTGTGGTATTTTCTGGGTGCCAGAGGGTAAGGAGAGATTTTCCTGTAAAGTGGAATCTTAACAAAACTGCATTAAGAAATAGCATTTTCATAAAGCAAGTGCAGTATATTACTGACTAGGAAGGACTGGTTCACTATATTACACCCTGGCAGAGTCTCTCTGGCTTATCCCGTTCCTTTTTCCCCTGAAGATATTCAGGGGGGTCATTGAAATGTTAACTGTAGTAATAGTTGTACCCACCAGGTGGCATAATTGTTTCACTTAAAAGATTTAACCACTTTTTGATTCTGAGTTGCAGTGATAACTCATTTCTTACTTTAATAAGGAGAGACCATGATATTCGTTACTCTATTCTTGAAGAAAATCAGGCACACTCAGTTTGAGTTATGAGAGAAATTGGTGCTGTGTTTCTTTGCGGTACCTAATGCTACTGCAAATGTCATGATAATAAAAATTTTAAAAAGCTGTGACAATGCTATAGCTTTGTCCTCAGCCCACCTTATGGCATCGCCTCTCACTCTGCATGGAGTGTGCAAGGTCACAAGGTGTTCGACTCTGCAGTATCTCGGGGAAGGGACGGGCATGTCAGGGTTACTGTGGCAATTTTCATCCGCATTCTTCCTTGTTTGCGGTTGAATTTGAGACTCTTACTAATGATACAAGGGCATATAGTTCATTGGATTAAAACATGAATATAAAAAAAAAATGAAGCCTAGCTCATAGCAGCTGCTAACCTGTTACCTTCAGTTCCCACTATGTCCTTCGCCCACCATGGCCATACTTTCTTAACTCCATTCAAGCTAGACAGACTCTGTCGATTAACATTGCTCAGTTCTCTGCACCGTGGGTACTGTTGTTATCTGAAGTGGCCTTTGCCCTCAGCCTCCTTTACTCAAGAGAGAGGATAGCGTGTAGACAGAGGTTCAACGCCACGGGTCCTGGCGCCAGGTGCCCTTGAGTTTATTTAAGTCCTACTTCTCTGTGATCCTGGCCAAATCACCCAACTTCTCTGAGCCCCAGTTACTTCATTTGTGAGTGAGAATGATAATAGAATTATTGGAGAGGATTAAAAAGATAATTCTTGTGAAGAGCTTAGAACAGGGGCTGGCACATAGAACTCTCAAATGTTGTTAGCTTCTGGTATATTTAATCAGTATTAACTGTTAAATCTTTAGGAAGCTTTTCTTGATTCATCAGCATCAGCATCATGATTTACTGTTGCGTTTGTTTTTTTGTTTTGCCTTCCCTCGCTCTCCTGCATCTACACTGATATTTTATGTACTTGTGTTATCTTCTGTTACTGGTGTGTTGTTTCAAGCTGCTGAAGGAAACGAATTCGCCTTTCTTTTGTGTTGGGGCTGCTTCTGGATCCAGTGATCTGTGTGTAGCAAGGGCAGCTCAATAAATTCTTGATTATGCTTTTAGGAATCTTGTGAATTTTCTTTTTTTAATGTTATTTTTAAGTTACAGCTGACATTCAGTATTGTTTTATATTAGTGTCAGGGGTACAGCATAGTGATTGGACAGTCATGTGCTTTACGAAGTGCCGCCCCCCCCACCCCCGCCCGTTATTTCCAGTACCCACCTGGCCCCACACCTAGTTGTTAGGGTACTACTGACTGGACTGTAAATTTCCTTGATGAATCTCACACACACTCTGCCTGTGCATGATACTACCCTGAGCACGTAACTCGCCCACCTGTGCTTTCCATGGTAAGTTCTTGTCAAAAAAGCAAACGATGTGTATAGGTCTTTGTGTTTTTAAAGAATCAGAGTGATATATACCTTTGTCCATTGTAATTTAAGATTAGAGAGTTTTCCTTGGTGGTTTCCATAGGAATTTTCAAGTTTTAAAAAATAGTGCATTGTGCAATGATAGATTGCTTTTAAAGCAGACTGCTCTTAACTCTGACACTCCTGCTTCTGATGGACAGTTTAGGATGTCAGCTGAACTGCACAAGGTGTCTGCTCCTTGCACCCAGATGACTCCCTGGTACTGTCCCTGTGCACTGGGCAGGGTGGCTGGGTGCAAAGGGCCAGGCCTGTGGAAATGGACTAGCGTCTCCTTAAGCCACATGGACTTTGCTCATCGCCCTGATCACGTCTTCCGTAGTGACTCTGCCTGCAGTGGCTGCTCGCCCCGATTGGGAGTGACTCTGGTTAACCTTTAATCTTCCAGAGGCAAAATCAAGACTGTGGTTGCCAGAGACAGGAAGGTGCCAGGCAAGTCCCCAAGGATTCCTGTTTTCTGTGTCTCAGACCAGTTTGTTTCCGGTAGCTTGTCGTTCTCTTGCTCCTCGTTTCATCTTTTGTCCACCACACTGAGCATCCAGTCGTCCTTCGTTTTTATGAGGCAGTTGGAAATGGACTTTATTTTCTTAGGTCGAAAGCTTAGTTTTGCTTAAGGAGCCACGTGGGAAGTTTTGAAAAATCCACACTTTGATTTTCCTCCTGTCTTCCCAGCAGCTTCGGGCATACTCTGTAAAGGAGTAAGGGAGCTGGGGCAGGCATGAGGGATTCTAGGGACTGTGGTGTGAAGCTGTGTCCCCTGATTATCAAACAGAAGAAGAGCTCGGGTCGGCACAGGGTGGGAAGGCAGGGTGAGAAGAGACCTGTCAACATCATTGTCCGTACAGTCGTCCGTGTTCGGTCTGAATCGACTCTGGTCCTAGACACTGTATGAGGAGGAGGAGGAGGACCATTACTGCTGGGGTGTCACTTTCACATGGAGGCAGTAACCCTGTGCTCCTGGGGAGAACTGCTTCCTGGGAAGGTCGAGGAACTGCTAAAGGAAACACGGTCTTAAAGACAGTGCTTAGTAAAAGCTGGTCGCCGCCGCCCGTGCACTCAATGGTCAGGAGACGGGGCCAGGATTTGACCTGTGTCTGTCTGACTGCAGACCTAAGCTGTGCTGTTGGATCTTGCTGGAAAAAGAACCTAAACTACTGACATGGTGCCTATCACAGCACCCCAACATTCAGTCAGCAAATGTTTGTTTAATCTCTGTTGGACGCTGGGGACAATGAAAAGAATGAAAAGTTGTGTTTTTGCTAGTAGGTATCAAATGGTAACTCTTTCACAAGTTGTCAGGCTACCTGTGTAGTAACTCATTTCATCATCCCCTAGGGTCCTGGCAGACATCCCAAAGGGCTTCAACTGAGTAGTGTGACCGAGTTCTTTCTCCCTTCACTTTAGGTTTGAGTCCCCAGGGTGGCCTCCAAGAAAATCGAATAGGTGTGTGAGTTCACGGGCCACCTTAGCATGACCACCTTGCTGTGCACACCCTGGTGGGTGGTGATACTTCTGGCCCCAGCTGTAGCAGTCGGAACCCAGGGTTTTAACCTGTTTTACTGTTTCTACCGCCAGCTAATTTTTATGTTAAAAAACAAAAGAGTAGATGAAAATAGAGTACAAAGAATGCTTTTGTGTCCTTGAATTTTCCAACTAAAACTTTTAGATAAATGTAGTTGGCAGCCGCGGAGACAGGCTCAAACGAATGGGGTGACTGAGACAGCAGAACGGACTCAGCAGAGGCCCCTGCCCTTAGACCACACATGACCGACTGGTGGCTGCGCACCTCACACATCCCGCCCTCGGCTCAGGTAGAGAATCACGTCTGGAAATCCAGACGCTCACGGGGCTGAGAGTGCGTAGCAGGAGCCGAGGTTCATGTGTTGCACGCGCACCGGGTTATTATTCAGAGAAGAAGCCCCTAAAGCAGACCCGCAGGGCTGACCCTCTGCTCTCTGTCCGTGGTCTCTCTCGCCCCGGTGCATCTCGACGTGAACACCCACCGCCTGGCTTCATCAGCACGCCCGCGTCCACCCCCACATCCAGGTTGCCCCTGGCCTCCGGGTCTTGTCCTGGCGAACGCCACACCCCGCTCCTCAGCAGAGCTCTGACCAGACATGCAGCCTCACATCACATGAGCTTTTTTTAGAAACTTAGAACATTTGTCTTGTATTTGGCATAATCCACTGTCTTGTGAAGTAATAAGCAAAGTACACACTCTGGAGTAACTTTCTCCCTCATTTTAAAAATCCGTTTGTTTTGTGGTCATTTAGTGTGTCCTCCACCAACTCTCAGGTACGCTGGAATTTTACTGTGTTTTGAGTGACGTAAGCAGTCAGTCTGTAAGTACCTGAATGTTAAAAAGGGAACTAGAGCCTTGGCTGGTATAGCTCAGTGGATTGAGCACTGGCCTATGAATCATAAAGGTCCCTAGTTCAATTCCCAGTCCAGGAACATGCCTGGGTTTCAGGCCAGGTCCCCAGGAGGGGGCGTGTGAGAGGCAACCACACACCAATGTTTCTCTCCCACTCTTTCCCCCTTCCCTTCCCCTCTAAAAATAAATAAATCTTTTTAAAAAAATAAAAAAGGAATTAGAAAATGAATACCATTGTGTTGCAATAGTACCGTTTAAGTCGACTCTTTCCTCTGTCAGTGGAAAAATGTTCCCTAGCATTACAATACATACTAATAAAAGCCTGAATTGTTTTTCAAAACTGATTTCTTTTTCCTAAATAGGTTATCCCTTATACCACAATCGGGAACGATGGCTGCGGCATAATTGAGAAGCACGCTGAGCCTTTGAGGCCCCGAGCTGATTAGATTTCTCCTGCTCACTGCCCGTGTGACTGGACTGGCCAGGCGCTTGGAGCCCATGTTCTCAGTCCTGAGCCGTCCGCTCATGGGGAGAGATTCAGGGGAGAGGGGGGTTCAGGGGCTGTGGGATTTTACTCTCGTTGCATACAATTCTGTGCTACTGACTGTTTTTGAGCTTGTGTTATTTTTGTAATTCATATAGAAAGGTCATACGTGAATATAAAGAAGTGCTACAGACTAGTAGTCTACTTTTCCAGGTTCTTCTTTGGGGGTGGCAGCTTCTGGGGACTGAGTTGGTTTCCCTCGCTGCTTCCTGAGCGCTTGAGAGCAAATACCTGACGTTGGTTCACGTCATTTGTCTCTCAGACTTTTTAAAGAAAGCAGTAGGTTCCTTGTTCTTCAGCCTTGGCTAAGACTAAAAATGAACCCCAATTTAATGTCTTTTTATTTGTAAATATTTTTCAGCATATCAAAGAAATATTTGTTTATCATAGAAAACAAGTAGAACCAACTTCTTTTAAAAAAAGGAATTACAGCCTTGCCATCTAGTGATAAGTACTGATAACATTTGAGTATATTATCAGCCGTCTCCCTGTGAGATTTACACACGTAGGCACCAGCGGGACTGGACCAGCGATCCTGCGCTGGCACTGCCACCCCTCCGTTGGGCCTGTGCGAGGCTGGCCGGAGGCAGCTGTGCCCATCGCTGCTCCAGCGCTCAGCGGACGCTCTGCCCCGCGTGTGCTCACTGGCCCCTGTCTTGTTTTTCAGTGGACGAATACATTGCCATCGCTAAAGAGAAGCACGGGTACAACATGGAACAGGTAATGACATGGTTTTCTTTTATTATTAAAAATGGGTTTTTAGAGGTAACCTGTTGAAATTTTTTTGTTCTGTGTGTGGGGTAGCAGTGTTTCCCCATCAGCAGTTTTGGGGGTTACTAACAGCATCAGACAGGTCTCTGGTCCCTTTTCACTGCCCCAGGTGAGCGTGAGAGGACCCTCTGCCGGCGATATGGCCGTGTCTCTGCGGGGCTGCCGTGCTAGAGCGGCTGAGGCAGGAAGGTGCGGGGTCCTGGGGCGGAAGCTTCCGTGTGGGAATGTGTGATCTGCCATTTTTATGGGTGTGTGATGGTTTTTTCCTGACTCGTACCATCGTACTCAGACCTATAGTATTTTAACATTGTTTTGAATCACTTTCAGGTTGTAAAAACTGGCTAAGGCTTTCTTTTAACAATTATTTGGATCTTATTAATGAGAAATGCACATTTATTTTTCTCCAAAAGTGTGATGATTATCTTATCTCAGCCTCATTTCTAATTACTATTTTAAAATAAGTATAGTAACTTGGATTTGTGCTTTCCTTGGCATTGATACCGATTTTACAGCCTGTAAGTTACTAACATTTTTTTCATTTATCCTGGTAGTTTCAATTACTGATGGCACAAGTAATCAAAATTATATAGAATTGAACTCTTTCTTTCAGCCTTGGCCTTATTTTTAATTATTCTCCCCTGGTAGAACTGTTTAAAAAGCCAATTATAATAAGACATTCAGTAGTTTCAGAATCTTTCAAAGCAAAAAAGTATGCTTCTCCTTTTTCGACCCTGCTCATGAACTTCACCAAGTTGCCCAGAAAAATGATCAGTTTTTTATTCTATTTAGGAAGTATAAATATTATTGGGCGGGTGATTGCTAAATATATTTGTATGAATTTTTAACAATTTTGATTTTCAAAAGTATGATCGTTTTCACTTTACAGTTGTGATACAGGACTTACTTTTCTCAGGAAAGTATTCCTGAGTTATCTCTCTTGTTTCTAATTTGTTCCTTACTCATTTGTATGTTTTTTCTTTTTGAGCTGAAAAAAACTTATTATGTCTGTTTTTTGAGTGAAGGATTAACGAAGCCCTTGTGTGGCTGTATAGCTCAGCCCGTCCTCATGTGCAGAGGCGTTAGCGTGGGCCCCTGCCAGGAGGATTCTAGAGCCGCTTCCTGGCACTGCCATGTTGGCAAGTCATTCCTGTCCCAGGCCCTCCGCACTCGCACTTGAGAAGTGAGAACAGTGGCCCCACTCTCCTAGGGCTGGGGGTAAACGTGGCAGTGCCCAGAAGGCTGTCTCTTTGGGACAGCCATCCTCTGGGACCGCTGCTTAGAAGTATACCCGAGTGTGAAGACAGACACTCACATCCTCCTTTTGCCAACCTCATTTCCATTTTAATGTTGCCTTCACGTCTTCGGTCTAAAATTTCACTGATACTATTTTTCTAGGCTCTTGGGATGCTCTTTTGGCATAAGCATAATATTGAAAAATCATTGGCTGATTTGCCCAACTTTACCCCCTTCCCAGATGAGTGGACTGTGGAGGATAAAGTCTTGTTTGAGCAAGCCTTTAGTTTTCATGGGAAGACTTTTCATAGAATCCAACAGATGGTAAGTAGATGAGACCATTGATGCCCCGCCCACAGCCCCTTTCCTCTGCCGCATACCCGAGGGACAGGGGTGTCCCCCACAGACACGAGCATTCCCATTTTTAGTATAACTCCCTTTAGAAAAGGCAGCTCATGGCTTGCTGCGGAGGGATGAGAGGTTGCAAGTTATAGCCCTCAAGCATCTCCTAGCACTTCCCAGCTCAGTGGCAGGAACCCCACCCCAGTCTCTCTTGAAGGGACTCCCGGAAGATGGGTCTAGGGAGAGGCTCTTGGATGGATATCTGATGAGGCAGGGCCCTGTCTGCCTAGAAAAGATTTGCTTATTTCTCACATTCTAGAATGCAGTTTGATGGGCTCCTGCTGTGAAAGCTCATTGACAGTTACATTAGTGCTAAAATGAAATTGTTTTAAATAATTCAAACATTATGTTAGAAACGGGAGTTTGTGAAAACCCTGACTCATCTTAACCTGGCTTTCCACTCTTTCGTGGGCCGAGCCTCACTCCCAGTCACACTCAGTAATTTGGAGATACATCGATGGGCGTTCTTTGCCGAACCGCTTTCTGCATCGGAGAGGGGCTGTGATGTAGGGCATTTCCGAAGACACCAGAGCAGGCCTAATTAAGTGTGCCTGGACACACCTGACTCTGAAAGGCTAGCCGTACATCTGAAGCGACTCCTTTTTTATATTTAGCTTCCTGATAAGTCTATAGCGAGTCTGGTGAAATTTTACTACTCCTGGAAGAAGACGAGGACCAAGACCAGTGTGATGGATCGCCACGCTCGCAAACAGAAGCGCGAGCGGGAGGAAAGGTTAGTGGTGCCCGGGGTGCAGCCCCCCTACTCAGGGACATCCGCAGCCACTAGAATCCTGTGAACTGCTGGACACACAACAAGGAAAAGCAGTGACGGGATTTCCTTCTCTCAGCACCTTCCCTGCTCGAACCAAACTCGCACGAATATTCTTCACTCACTGTCGATGGGCCGTGCGAGTGCATCGGTGTTATGTCCCGCGGACACGCTCTCACCGCTCTTCCTGCGGTCAGTCAGCTTCCACTTGGAATGTATGGACTTTCCCACAGGTTCTTTCATGTCCTTTAAGGGTGTTTTCTTTAAACAAAAGGGATCGATTTCCTAGATTGAAATTTATTTGGTATGTTTGTCCAGATTCATTTGACGTGTTTTCATGTTTGGTATGTTCGAGATGCCAGGACAGTTTAGGCTTCCTCCTTCCCTTTCCAACCCTCTGCTTTGTGTGTATGAATGAGTGAGAAAGATGTCATGGTTTCTCAGAGAGCGTTAGTCTTCAGGCTGGCTTAGTGAAAGGACACGTCTCGGGCATTGTGTCTTCAGCCTTCTGTACTGAGCGCCGCGTCGTGGGAATGACTGTGGGCTTCTGTCCAGGAGGCTCGAGCCTGACCGGGTGGCGCTGCGCACACTCTCAGGTCCAGCTCAGTTCAGAGCGCTCCCTCACCGCCCGCCCTCAACCCCGAAGTGAGGGCACCTAGAGTCAGGAAGCTGGCACACAACATACGGTTTTTCTGTTAGGCTGGAATAGCACAGGTGGCTTTTTAAAATTACATTTTCCACATTTTCTATAATATATTATTTTTATAAATTAGTAATAATTTGGCCCCATCTCAGAAGAGTATTTTATGATTTCAAATAAAAGAGAATAACATGTGGGAACAGACTGAGTTGAGGATCACGTTTGGAGAACTCAGATCTCATGGCCCAAGGACGACAATGAGAGCGGTGCTGAGAAAACGCCTCCAGAGCTCTTTCCAGCTGGCAGAGCCCATGAACTCATTGACCTGGGTACAGTTGTGTTTTTGGTCTTCAGCCCACATGCCAGCGGGTCTGTCTGTGGATCAGTACTCTTCATAACCTAAGAAACGTGACAGACCTATTTGATGAATTTGTTTTTCATGTTGTAGCAACTTGGGAATAGAATTATTTATTTCCATTATACGGCAGGTCGTGTTTTCTGTGTGTAAGTTAAGTGTATTAACTGCAAACAGAGAGGCAACCTACTTGGCTGAACTCAGAAGTAACTACAAAAAAGATTGGGATTTGTTGTGCTGAGTATGACACAACACCCCAGGTGGTCTCTGCTCCCCCGTCCCACATACACTGCCACCCCTCTCAGTGTGGCCAGGAGGGCCCCCGCCGTGGCAGGAGCACCCAGAACTGTTGTCCCTCTGACGGGAACTGCCTGGGATGGTCATGGCAGGGCTGGAGCAACATTCCCTCACTCTCAGCCTCTTTCTTTTCTTGGACACTCTTTCCTCTGCCAGAGCTTAGACCACTTTGGGCTGGGGAGGGGGTGGGTGCTTTGAGAAGCGTGGCGCATTGGGCGCAGCCGTTGGGATGGACTCCGGAGAGCAGGCAGGGTGTGGATGCTGGAACCCAGCGCGGCACACAGCCACTCCGCTAGCCTCCACTGCGGGCCTGCTGGGTGGGCTGTGGGCCCGTGCTGTCGATTTTAGTGATGCGCTCACCTGCCACAGAGCTAGTGTCTTTTTTTTTTTTTTTAATAAAAAATACTCCATGGAAGGATATAAGCAAAAGCACCATGTCAATGTGTCTTTTTTGAGATTAACTTAGTTTAAAATACCAGTTGTCCCTGCCCCACAGAGCCTCTACCCTGCCCTGCCCTGCCTAGACTTGGATGGTCACAAGGGGGCAAATGGAGCATCATTCCCGTGGGGAATTTGTTCCCGGTGTGGGGGACTAGATTCTTGGACAAGTGTCTCAGGTATGCCTATAGACCTGGCCTGGGAAGTAGAAACCTATTTTAATCGTTGACCTTATTTAGACTGAAAGAACTGTGGAATTGGTATTCTATTTGAATTGTAATAATGTTTTTATCTCAGCAGTCTGAAAACATACTAATTTTATATTAAGCCTGTCATTAAATCAATTGTTGCTTATGTTTATATTTTAAATAAAATCAATGCAGAGCGATCTTTCAATAACTTTTTTTTGTCTTTCAGTGAGGACGAACTAGAAGAAGCAAATGGAAATAACCCTGTGGACCTTGAGGTTGATCAGAATAAGGAGAGCAGAAAGGAGGTATTTGTCTCTTCGTAGGCAGATAAATGTTATTACTAGTTCATAAGCAAAACATTCTTTTTAACTTACTCTACTTAGCATATTAAGTGCTCTTTCATACAAGGCATCATGGTATGACATTGTAAACAATAACTTGGCTTTATAGAATTTAGAGTTGTGTTTGCCAAGAAACCTGAGTAAAGGAAGTCTTTTTTGAATTATATTTTATTGATTATGCTGTTAGAGTTGTCTTGATTTTTCCCCCCTTTATCCTTCCCTCTACCCAGCACCCCCCCCTCCCTCAGGCAGTCCCCCCCACTTAGTTCATGTCCATGGGTCATGCGTGTAAGTTCTTTGGCTACTCCCTTTCCTATGCTGTATTTTACATCCCCGTGGCTATTCTGTAACTACCTGTTTGTACTTCTTAATCCCTCACCTCTTCAACCCTTTCCTAACATGCCCCTCCCGTCTGACAACCATCAAAATTCTCTCTGCATCTGTGATTCTGTCTCTGCTCTTCTTGTTTGCATAGTTTGTTTTTTTTTACTCAATTGTTGATAGATATGTATTTTTGCCATTTTGTCATTTGTAGTTTTGATCTTCTTTTTCTTAAATAAGTCCCTTGAACATTTCATATAATAATGGCCTGGTGATGATGAACTCCTTTAGTTTTTCCTTGTCTGTGTGCCCTTTGATTCTAAATGATAGCTTTGCTGGGTAGAGCAGTCTTGGCTGTAGATCCCTGCATTTCATAACTTTGAATATTTCTTGCCACTCCTTCCTATCCTGCAAAGTTTCTTTTGAGAAATCAGCTGATAGTGTATGGGAGCTTCCTTGTAGGTAACTAACTTCTTTTCTCTTGCTGCTTTTAAGATTCTCTCTTTATCCTTAACCTTTGGCATTTTAATTATGATATGTCTTAGAGTGGGCCTCTTTGGGTCCATCTTGTTTGGGACTCTCTGTGCTTCCTGGACTTGCATGTCTATTTCCTTCACCAGATTAGGGAAATTTTCTTTCACTACTTTTTTCAAATAGATTTCCAGTTTCTTGTTCTTTCTCATCTCCTTCTGAGTCCCCTATGAGGCAAATGTTGGACCTCTTAAAGTTGCCCCAGAGGCTATTTATACTATCCTCATGGGGGGGGGTGTGTGTGATTCTTTTTTCTTCTTGTTCTGATTGGTTGTTTTTTGCTTCCTTATGTTCCAAATCATTGATTTGATTCTCAGCTTCATCCACTCTACTGTTGTTTCCCTGTAAATAGTTCTTTATTTCAATTAGTGAATCCTTGGTTTCTGACTGGATCTTTTTTATGTTGCTGAGGTCCTAGGAAGTCTTAAAGGAAAAACCACAGTGAAAAGTGATGGTTTGTCTGGGGCGGAGTCCTTGCTGCCAGTTCAGGTGGTTAGAAAGTGATGGTTGTCAGGCCCAGGGTAGAGCATGGCGCCTTTTCTCTGCCTTGTGGCTCCTTCCAAGCTGTCGCTGGTCTAGGGCTCGACACGCTGGCTCAGCAGGCAACACCAGAGGGCTGACAGGGACGCAGTGCAATCCTCCCCTCACTCAGAAACAGCCACGCAGGTTATGCGAGGGCGCCAGAGGTTTTTAGCGTCTCTGGATCCCATACAGTTGTGGATGAAATATGAATAGGAATATGAATCCCTACAGTTGTGGATGACTTCTGTAAACTGTCCGCTGAGAACAGTGGGGTGTTGGGATGGTCTTAGCGTTTTGAAATGGGGGTTGCAGTCTTGCATTATTGTGTCCATTCATAAAATTGAATAAAGCCTGTCTGAGACCCCAGGGGCCCTCCAAGGAGATGCAGGGCTCCGGGCCTCGGGGCAGAAGTCCCACAGCCCAGCACTGCCAGCCACGGGCCTGGGCTTCCCCCATGACAGCTGGAGGCTGGGGCTCTTCAGCCCGTCGGCACCCGCAGCTCCCTGGCCAGGCTGCAGTGGCGACTCCCACTGTGGAGATGACTTCTCTCTGTGGTCACATGAGAGGTTTTCTGAGTGCAGAGCATAGAGTTTTAGTAAAATCTCAGGATTCTCTGTCTCAAAAAGTTCTAAAGTGTGAGGACAGCTACTTTTGAGGCATGGGAGCACCAAATGGTGTAAGCATACCTGAACTTTAAATTACCTCAATATTACATGCTTTTTTATAGACAAAGTACGAAGCACAGCGGCCCAGAAACGAGAAAACGAAATGATTTACTCACACAGCATCCGCATGAGTGTCTCGGTGACTGTTGCCAGCCCCACGCTCTGGGAAAAGTGTGTGTCTGTGTCCTTGACTCTGAATGGGCGCTTGCCTTCAGAACAGTGTGAAATGGGACTTCACTGTACCTGTAAAATTTCATAACCTTTCAGGTTTACTCCACCGTGAACATGTTTGACATCAGACACATTCATGTACGCAGCTGCGCGTTATGGCGCAGCACTGACCTCTCACAGCTGAGTGGGTTGGTCTTCTACGGGGTTTTACAGTCTTCCGCCCCCGCTTTCTGCTGTTACGAACAGGGCTGAAAGGCTGATGTCGTAACTAGCTGTGCACTGACTTTTTCCCACTAGAATTAATTTCTGGAAGTTGAATATGGGGTCAAAGCATTCTGGATATATTTTTAAGGCCTCTTTTGGTATGGGATGTATCACCAGTGGGAACCTAGCCCTTCTTTCCTGGTGGCACTTTTGCCAGTGATATATGTGAGAGTCCAGATAACAGGGTTGTTTTAAGGGTTAATTGAATTAAGATTGGGGGACTAACTTACACTGGCAGTTTCCCGTGAGCTGTGGTTTCTTACTAATAGTTTATTTTTTATCGTGTTGGGTGTTTTTGCCTATTAGCTCCTTCAATGGAACATTTTAAATGAGAGAAAAGGGTTGATTTTATATTAATTTCGGTAACCCTTATTTGTATAGCTCAATTTCTGATTCGAGAAGAAAAATAGTTAAACCGTCGTTTGTTTATGCACTGAACCATTCCTGAACCAGGCCCACCGTCAGCAGGCGGTCTTGACTGAACAGCAGCGTGCTGTTACAGCAATTTGTTCCCTGCCTGCGACACTGTCATGTCCCTTTACCAGCTACCAGCACTCGTGCAAGACCCGCTGCTGCCATCGGAGTTTGCACAGCTTTTTACCTCAGTCTTTTAACGTAGGAAGCAGAAAGCCTGAACGCATTTTCAGCTTTATTGGCATTTGCTGATACTCTTGTTAATACTCTTAACAAGATAAGATTATGAACAATTACCTAAACTTGTTAAAATGCTTACCAGTAAGATGTTATCCTTTCCTTGCCAAGAGTTCACTGCATTTCATTTCTGGAGGTTTTAGATTTCGAGAAAGCACTTTTAAAAACTAGCAGCAGTCATGTATTTAAAATGACAGCATATATAGTGTCGTATTGAATTTATTTTTTAAAACTCCTACCAAGATGTGAAGAATTTAAATGAATCTTTATACATGTACTATATTTGTTCATCCTTTTTTCTTCCTGTGTTTATGTGTCCGTCTGTATGACTAGAGACCGTTAGGATAAAATAGCTCTTTACGCACAGGCGCACGCGCACACAGCTCAGCAGAGGGGTACAGGTGCTTCTCGTCCTGTTGCCGTAGGGGCTGAGGATGGGCGCTGCCGGGTGGAAAGCGACAGAGTATAAGGGCATGTCTGTGCCTGAAGGAAGTGGGGCCCGCTGCCCAGACTTTAGTCAAAACTCAATAGCCAGTGCTTCTGTCTGTTAACCACCTGCTAGAATTTGTAGACAGCACTTGTGACACAGCCTGGTATCTGTCTTAGACTGTCTGGAGCCGTGTGAAGGAAGTAATGCTCACTGCTGTTCATTTGGGGTTTTAATTCTTGTAGCATCTCATTTATCAAAATACGTATATCGTGCAGGTGCCCCCTACTGAGACAGTTCCTCAGATCAAGAAAGAAAAACATAGTACTCAAGCTAAAAATAGAGCGAAAAGGAAACCTCCAAAAGGAATGTTTCTTTCTCAAGAAGATGTGGAGGCTGTGTCTGCCAATGCCACTGCTGCCACCACTGTGCTGAGACAGCTGGACATGGAACTGGTCTCGATCAAGCGACAGGTACCCGCAGTTCAGTCCTGGGTAAAGCCGACTAGTTCTCGAAAGCTGTTTTATTTTCCATACACATGGATGTTCTCTGACCACAGATTTCAAATGGGCGTTTTGTTCCTAAGGAAATGGACAGAAGGTCTTAGGTACTGACCACTGGCTTTTCTTAAATTCATTTTGAAATTGATGTTATGTGTGTATATATAAATGGCGTGTGTACACGTCCACCGATTTTCACATGGCGAACACACCCCACTAGCCTCTCTTCTGCATCAAGAAATAGAACGGTGCCTCCAACCCTACTCGCTTCCCCTCTCGGCACTGTCGGTCCCCAAGGGCAGCACCCGTGCAGCCGTGGCACTCGTGCCTTCTGGCTCGTTCCGCCTTCTCCAGTTTGTGGCTGCTGTTCCAACTTGAAAGACCATGAATTACTGTTACCCATTTAGGGATTTCATGTAAAAATGATGTGCTGCAATTTCTCTCATGTCTGGATTTCATTCAGCATGTGCAACCCATCCATGTAGTATAGAGCCGTAGTCCTTGTCCTCTCTTGCCGCTGTGTGACTGTCCTATGAGGCACTCCTGTGGGTTCTTCCCCACTTTCAGCCGTCACAGATAACACTGATAGGAACACTGTCCATGGCTCTCTTGTGCTGTGCGTGCGTCCTCGTTGGATCTACACCTGGGAGTGGGATCGCTGGGCTGGAGGCATGCCTGTGTCCCACGTGAGAGAGCAGCACCGCATGGCCATCTGACACCCCGCTGGTTCAGCTGCGTTTGCTTGCATTGTGTCAGGTTCCTGTGACTCTCTGTGGGAAGTCGTCCTGTGCATTATTGCGTCGTGAGGCCTTTGGCAGCTTCTCTGGCCTTTACCCACCAGGCGCTACTAGCACCCTCCCCCCCACCAGCTGTGATAACAGAAGCGTCCCCTGACATTGTGAAATGACCCCTGAAGGAGGGGGACACAGATCGTCCCCTTTCCCACTTTGAGGCTTGTCTTTTCACCTTGTTAATGGTATTTTTTGGTGAACAGAAAACCTTAGGTAGCTCAGTTTCTCATTCTTGCCTTTTATGGTTAGTGCTTTTTGAGTTCTGTTCAGAACCTTATTTCAGGTCATGACGATATGCTGCATGCCGGGTTGTGAGACAAGGAGGTGGAGATGGGGCTGCCCCGCGTGCCCTTTCTGCTTTACCAGGACCTCATGGGATCCTAATGTTGTTTTGCCTTTTCCATTTTGACCTTAAGTCTGCCTGGAAGTATGTTTTCTGTGTCTGTCGTTACCTGTGGGATCATGATTTGTTTGATTGGTTTTTTTATAGGGATGTCTAGGTAAGTGGGGCCTTTGTTTTCAACCCACCGTCCATGTGTATTGTCAGGTTTGGGGGTTCTTCTCAGTTCCTTCGTGTCTTTGTCCATTCTTCGCCAGTACATGCTGCCCAGTGAATGACAGGACAATACAGTAAGTACTGTCTCGGACAGTCAGTCCTTCCTGACTGTCTTGGCTGTTTATGGCCCTTTGTTGTTACATACACAATTTAAAATCACCTCAATGTCCAGAAGGATAATTTTGCTAGAATTTTGACTGGAATTGTATTGAATTTATAGATCAAAATAGAGAATTGACATCTTCCGATCCATGAAATGCTATGTCCCCCCACCTACAGAGTTATCTAATTTCTGTGTTTTGCTGTTTTCTAAGTATAGGTCTTTTATATACTTTGTTAGAGTTATCCCTAGGTATTTGGTACTTTTTCAGTGTTCTTGTTCAAGATGTTGTTTTTTAAATTAACCCTTTTCTACTTGTTTATGGCTGGTATGAAAAATGGCTTTTTAAATTTTCTACAGTACACTGAAATGGAAAATTCTGCTGAGTAGCTGAGTAGCCGAGTAGCCTAGTATTGTCCTTTTATATGTGTCTGCTCTCTTCTTCCCTCCCTCCAGAATTCAAGGCAAATTTTGGACCGTGGTTTACTTTTAGATTTTGCTGCTTTGACTTGTTAATCTTGATGGCTCCCTTGGAAGGTTAAATAGGAGGCCAGCTGTCATTTCCGAAATGAGAAGAGTAGGGCCACGGGCTCGGTCTGCCCCCCAGCGTCGGGAAGGCGCACTAACAGGGCCAGGCGTGCCTCGTGGAGCCGGGGTGCCGGCTTCTTGTGCTGGCTGCTGGCACAGCTGGCTGCGGGTCTTAGGAGACTCACTTACTCTGCCTGGGCCTCCTTTCAAATGAGGGCAGTAACCCTGGCCCGCCTGACCTCCCAGGACGTGTGGGGGCCACTATGTGAGAGTGCATCTGGAACGCCATTTGCACCGGAGGAGCTCGTTCCCGCCGTCCTCTGTGAGGGGACTCCTGGCCCTCTGTTGTGTGCGCTCCTAAGGCCTGCTACTTGAGATTCGAGAGAGGAAGAGAGACCTTTCTCCCACGGAGTTGTCACTGACTGTGCGGCACAAGAGACGAGAGTCTTTGGTGTTCAGAGCCAGGGTCAAGAGCAGGAGCTTTTTATTTGGAGGCAGCTGCGTGAAGTTCACGTTGTTGAAGAGAGAGGCCTTGGAGCCTGACTCCCTGACCGGAGCAGGCTGTTCACTTCCTGCAGCCTGTTAGGCTGCACTCCAGGCTCTGAGTGGCAGTCGGGGCACAGTCACATCTTATTCTGGAGGCCCCACGTTTGGTTGTAGATCAGGGGGCTCTTCACCTGAAAGTGACAGAAAATCTGACTAATAACAGCTTAAACAAGTCAGGATTTATTTTGATCAAATAGTAGGAAATCCCACCGTCAGTGGTGCCAGCATCAGTTCATCTGTTCAGGGTGCTCTTGGGGACCCTGATTCTTTCTTCTGCTCTACACCCTTCGCCCATTGGCCTTTCAGCTTGCCTGTTGCATCCGTCCCACCACGATCCGCAGCAGCCGTGTCATAACCCTCGTTCTGCACACCGGGTTGTGTGACAAGGAGGTGGGGATGGGGCTGCCCCGCATGCTCTCCCCGCTTTACCAGGACCTCCTAGACTGCGTGCCAGAGCTTCACAGTGTGGCCGTGCGGGCTAGTGAGATGGGCTGGGAGCGGCAGGTGATCCGGCCAGTGGAGCCTGTGGCGGTAGGTCTTTCTGAGTGCAGAATAAAATGGTCTGACATCAGAGAAGAATCACTAACCATACAGTAAAGCAGAAAAAGAAAGTTGTGTTTAACCAGGAGGTCTAAGTAAGGCACCGGACCAAGGCAGCCACTTTTGGTTTTTTATCCCTTTAAATGCTGATTCCTTTTGTGTCCTGGTTCTTATCTGGCTTGTTGCCACTCTGACTTTCTTTTCCGTTGGCATTAACCTGGCTACTAACCCTTATTCCTGCGTTAGTGAGCACTGGATATTTCTGCTAGGGAACAGGCGTCAGGAACAGAGGTGTACGTGGATGAGGTAGGAGCTAACTTTTAGTTCAGAATCTGTGGCTGTTTTACCTTACAGCCATTTGTTTAATTTCATGTTTCTTTGTTGATTTTAGGGAGACAATGTATGTGTTCATTCAAAAATGAAAAGTGCTAGGGATTCTGCTCCGTAGAGCTGGGGAAGAAGGGCCCCCTCTGCAGAGTCCGTGCAGAATTCAAGAGCAGCCATGGTTTGTCGTGTTCGTGTCTGTCTTTTGATTAGGGCAGGGTAATGGACGATTAGGTGCAATGACTCACAGCAGGTGTGTCGGAAAGATAATTTGTGAGAAAACAAAGAAATTACAGTGGATCAGAATTAGGCTTGTGGAGAAGGGATGCACTGCTTTCTTTTTCTCCCATGGAAGCACGTGGGTGTCTACACTGTGTGGTCAGCATGGTGCCCGACGGCAGCACTGGGCTCCAGGGGCCACACCTGCAGTCCTGCTGGACAACCGGGCCTCTCCCGCATGCGCAGTCGCTCAGTCACTCAGTCGCTCAGCTTGGCTCTTTGTTCCGTGCGGTAGATCACTGTCACAATATGGGTGGGGGTGTGGAGGGGAGGGCTGTGCACACAGCCGCCAACCCCTCCTGCTGGGTTCTGTCTTGCTAGTTGCTCTCAACAGGTCAACTAAAGAGTCCAGTTAGATGCTCTTAAAGGAGACAGTAGGGACCTCAAATCCTGGGCACCATATAGGTTGGGAACTTCTTTGCTTTTGATGTTTTATTTTTCCTTTAGCTTTAGTTGTTTTCTTTTCATACCTTTATAAAAAATTTTTTTCATAGTTTTAACCTTCCAAAGAAATGCCTGTATTTATTTCCAGGGCTTAGGAAAGGCAAAAAGCTCTAGAAAAAGGAAATTTCAAACTAGGTCTTTGTTGGGGCCTGAGTCAAGAGAGGAGTGGGTCCAGGTTGGACTCTTGCTTTTACTCTGGGGGGTTGCTTCTAGGCGGAGAGGGCAGTTCTCCCTGAGCCTCTCAACCAGCCTCCCTTGAGCCCCATCGACTGGCCCAAAGGACTTCTCAGCTCTCGGTCAGCCCCTGGTCACCCTGCACCAGCTCTCCATGATACAGAATTTGGCAGTTTCCAAGAACTTTCTATGGGGGCGACTTGTTCCATTTAATGTCTGGAATATCGCCTTTAGGGGCGTGTTGTCTAGGGTATCGTCAGTCAGGTAATACTTAAGGATGTGATCAGTGGTGGTGTGGAGGTGAGAGATGGGGACACATTAATCTCCATCAGCGAGGGCTTTAACCTGTCATCTGCAATGATGTCAGAGCCGCAACATGCCAGCTGTGCTTGTCCCTGTTCATCCCTGGTGCCACGGCCTCGGCGACCCCACGGAGGTCTAGTCGGTCTCATCCAGCAGCTTGCTGGCACCTCCTTCCTTGCCTTGGGTGCTCTGCAGGTACCGCCACAGGTCGTTCCCATGCCCGTTGCCCCCATAGATGTGGTTGTCGTCCCAAGTGTTTCCAAGTGGCAGTGTTGATGAGTGCACGAATCTGCCGTGCAGCTCACTGGCGTCAGGGGAGCGCTTTACTATGCAGAAGTGGGAAAGTCCAAGCTATACATGTCAGCGCAGTGGGTGGTACAGAGACACCAGGACTTAGGAGCGCAGGTCAGACATCCTTCTGCCGATTAGTAACAGGTACTGCTGCAGAGAGAGATCGCGTAGGTGTCCTTAGTGGATTGAGGTACACACAAAGATGTTTGGCTGTCCTGGGACTGCTCTTTGATTTGCAAGAGCTTGTTGATCAGAAAAATACCCTTGCCCTGGGTTTTGCCACAAGGTTTTGTGAGCTAGGGGCTGGAGGGGCTTTTCCTGAACTCGCCCGCAAACAGGCTGTAGTTGGCACGCCATGGAGGTGCCCCGGACATACAGATGGAGGTGTTTTCCAATTGCACCTTTTTCTACCAGAGGCCTCCCTTCTTCCTCCAGCTTTTCCCAGTACCTGTCAATATTCTTCACCATCAGATCCTTCCAGGTCGGTTCATAGCGGTTCGGAAAATGTTGACTATTTGATCATCTGAGAGCCCATAGCCAGTTTTGACACTAAAGACGTTTCGGGTGGTCTGCAACACTCATCCAGTAAAAATTTCAGTCTCGTTTTCTGTCACCTGGACCATCCTCTTTTCAAAACTATTGATCAGCACTGAATTTTTAACATCAGTGGCTCATTTCACTTTCCCTACCATAATCCATGGGTACTTATGAGGCCAGCAAGAACGTCGGGTTTCTGTTCAGTTTCACTGACTCTTGCCTCAGGCTCCTACCTAATGTCGGGTCATCCTCACGCCACTGCCTCCTGTGGGCGCGCGGGGCAGAGCATGGAGCCGGGCGGTCTCAGTGCGCCTGGCTGGGCCTCTGGCTCGCAGGAGGGCGCCACCTGCGGCCCCGCGGCCCAGCCCCCACCGCACCCTGCTGCAAAGTGGTTCATTTTTAAAATAAAAATCTTTTCTCTCTTAGATTCAGAATATTAAACAGACAAACAGTGCTCTCAAAGAAAAGCTCGATGGTGGGATAGAACCATATCGACTTCCAGAGGTACGATTATGTTAACATCATCTCAGAAGTCATAACCCAGTTTTATATGTTTAAGAGTATAATATTCATGCAGTATCTCTCCAGTATATACCTATTGAAAAGAAAAGGGTACAGAATTTTATAAACCTAGTTGATAATTAAAATTCTGATGTGAGAAAAAGATTCATTAGCCCTCGCAAGGACGTATGGCGTGCTAACATGACTCGTTTGGACGTCCAGGTCATTCAGAAAAGTAACGCGCGCTGGACCACAGAGGAGCAGCTTCTCGCCGTACAAGGTATGGTGAGGTCCCACCTACAGAACCTCACAGACGGGTGCATCCCGCCCTGCGCCTGGCACGCAGCTCCTGGCTGAGACAGACTCTCAGAGGGCTGAGCTCTGGCAGCAGATGGCATTGTAGCCACTCCTGGGCTGGACACTCTCCTTTCCTGGGTTTCACAGGGTGTGAACATTAGTGTGTGGAGGTGTCAGCTTTAAAGGTGTGAGTAGCTCATCCAAGCATCCATGTGTTGGGTTGGGTATTGAATAGTTAGGAAGTACAGAACCCTGATGAGCAGACAGAATGTTCTAGTTCTGGGAACCCTGTAAAGACAAATGCAGAATGTCCACAACCACAGAGTAATTGCTGAGTGACTCAGTTTTCATGTGACATCTGATGACAAGGTACAGATTTTTGGATGACAGGGTCGCGTTGACTCTGATCAGTCATCTACAGGATGTGTCTAGACTGCTGCTTTTTCCACTGGTCTGGGACACTGGGGTAGTCTGTGCTCTTAAAGCCTGTGTGTTTTCTTATCTGGGTGTGAGTAAGCCTCAATTGTGTGTTTTTCACTGGTTTTCTCTTATATTGAAAAATGCTCTCTTATGTCCATAGCCATCAGGAAATATGGCCGTGATTTCCAGGCCATCTCAGATGTGATTGGGAACAAATCGGTGGTACAAGTGAAAAACTTTTTTGTAAATTATCGACGTCGCTTCAACATAGATGAAGTTTTACAAGAATGGGAGGCAGAACATGGGAAAGAAGAGGCCAATGGGCCCAGCAACCAGAAACCTGTCAAGAGCCCGGATAATTCTATCAAGATTTCTGAAGAGGACGACGAGGTGAGTCTGTAGCTCACGCTCTCTGTCCACTTAGTTTCCTCACGGACGAACCTCTTCAGTGGGAGGAGTGTGGTTAGGTTTTGGCTCTGTCAGTGACTTGATTTTTGCCTGTAAATGTGCTCGTTGAGTTCATTTGATTTTTTTGTCATTGTGTGTATCACTCACATTTGAATTCCTGCACAAATTCCTGGTTTCATCCTGGCTTCCTCTAGCCACAGGATAGCCTACATTCACGAGTCTTTCTTAAAGTACAGTAAGAACTCTGCCACAGGGCAGTGAGTGGCAGGTACCTTGAGGGGCATCGGCAGAGCTGGTTATGTACCATGTGGTCATCTCATTGTGCAGGCGATGCGCTTCCTGATGAGTCTGCACAGCCGGCCGACTGGGAGCTCCCGGCCTGTGTCTGCTGTCCACATCTTCCAGCCATCGATGCTCTTTAGAACTTACACATTGATGGGGACAGTTCTAGGCGTCATAGTTGGCTGAAACTTCCAGGATGGTGGCCCTGATTTCATCAGCCCAGTCAGCAGAGATCAGGCAGGAAGATTATTGAGGCCGCAGGGCCCCATCTGTCACCTCCCTGTTTCCTGTGATGGTGTTGTTACCATCTCCCCACATGTCACCTGGCCTGCCCTGCTACTTACTCACCCCTCACTCCCACAGAAGAGAGTGATGCTGGGCACAGGGAAGAGTTCATTGCCGGTCACTTTATGTTTGAGTTTGTTCACTGACAAGGCAAACTTAAGGCTAATTTAGCTTTACAAGGAAAGTCACTTTCCCATCTGAACCTCCCAGTAACCATGTGGTAATGACTTGAAATGCCCTGTTCTCCTGTCTGAGGAACCGTTGGAATAGCCCGGCTGTGGAGGCAGCCCAGGGGCCTGGCCCGACCTGAGTGTGGGGTTGCCCATCGGCCAGAGAGTGCCCAGACATACTGATTGTGTTAGAATCAGGTGCGCCAGAGCCATCTATCAGAAAAAAATCTTTGTGATAAATGTACAAAATCTGTAATATTGCCTGTGTGAGTAGTTCCCCAAGTCGCCCCCATGAATGGGCCAGCCTGCAACCCTGGAGCACAGCAGTGTAGCAGCAAAGGGAAGGTGTCCTGATCTTTGGCAGTGATTTTTGTCCCTGTGCTAATTGCCCCTTTAGCAGCAAATTAACTTCCTGAAGTTCTGGACTCAATTTAGGGAGCATTAAAAAGATAAGGATGCCTGTGAACAGAGCATTAGAAATTTGCAAGAAAGAAAGCTTGCTTTCATCAGTCCTAGGAGGCAGAAATGATAGGGAACTGGCTCTCTTCCCTCTGAAGATAATACCGAAGCTGGTGGTGTCAGGTTGGCAGTTTAGGGTGTCAGTTCTTGTGACGTACTTTTCCTCCCTTTCTTATTTCTGGTTCATTTACAGACAGACTTACATCAGTCAGTTCCTTTTTCTTTCTTCCTGATTAGTCCAGAAGGTCCATCCTTAGTGGTCTGACTCCCTCGCTGATCTCACACCACAACACCCACATAATTTTTTTCCCTGTCCCTAGTGTCAGCGCTCCCAGCAGCAGGGGCTACATTTCTCTTTGGCGGCTGATCTTCTGTGTGCCTGCTCTTCAGAAACACTGGTATCATCTGTGTGTAGTCTTTATGTTTCTTTTAAAATTGTTCATCTCTTTCACCATTTAAAACACACACACTCACAGTCCTGACCGGGCATCTCGGTAGGTTGGAGCATTGTCCCAGTACGCAGTGTTTGTGGGCACGTACAAGAGTTGACCAGTGAATGCGTAACTAAGTGGAACAGTGAGTTGATATTTCTAATTAATAAATTTATTTATTTATTTAAGATTTTACTTACTTCATTTTTAGACAGAGGGGGAGGGAGAAAGAAAGGTAGAGAAACATCAGTGTGTGGTTGCCTCTTGTGTGCCCCCTACTGGGGACCTGACCTGCAACCCAGGCATGTGCCCTAGACTGGAAATTGAACTGGTGACCCTTTGGTTCACAGTCTGACGCTGAATCCACTGACCTACACCAGCCAGGGTAATTAATAAATTTAAACACACACCCCCTCGTACACCTGGGTTTCCTTTTTTCAGTCCGTTTCTTTTTTGCATCTTACAGCACAAGCCCTCCCACTCCACTGCCCTGGTTTTCCATTCTCCATTTGCAGAAGGAAGTGGCTGTAAGGGCTCTTTTCTGTGCCCCAAGGGCCTGAGGGCATGGTTAGAGTACCAGCTCCCATCCCTTCTGTCACTGCTCAGAACATGGTGTCCTTGTGATCCCACATGCTTGTTTATTTTGGGGAGTTCAGCAGCTGAAAAAGCTGCTTGCAGGGTCCTGCCTGCCCCATGCCCTCAGATTTTGTTTATGCCACAGAGACGGGAGGAGGACGTCAGGATGCCCGAAGTCCCGTTACAGGGAGTCCTCACTTAACATCCCTGACAGGTTCCGTGAAGACTCTAATCAAAACCAATGTTACCACAGGCTAATTGTACAAACAAGAGGGAAGGGCATCTCATCTTCCTTACATGCAGAGGACACGAGACCTGCTCTTTTATGTCACGGTTGAGGAGGGAGGGAAGCCATGGGTTTCAAGCGTCTGAGATCCAGAGTTCTCTGAGGCAGCCAAGGGTGGGGTCAGAAAGGGCAAGGAGTGCTGCCAAAACTCACAGATTGGGGAAAAACGTCCCAGCCCAAATCAGAGGTTGATTCCGTGTGTTGCCAGCGAGGAGTCGCTGGACCCGGCTACCGGCAGTTTCCATGCACTGGCCTCACGTGAAGGAGCAAATAGCCCAGTGGTATGAGCCCGAGACACACGCAACCTTCAGGCTTGGGTCTGGGACCTGGGTTTGAAAACAAGAGTGGAAAATTAAGGAATGCCTGGGAAGCTTTTAAAGGGGGCCCTGCAATCTTACGGGTCTTAGGGTGCCCCTGTGTCCCCACTGAGCCTGGGGCTGCTTGTTGCTTGGGGTAGTTGCGTGGTGGCTCCTCTGGCCGGTGCTGATGTCCCTGAGCGTGACTGTTTGCCAAGCATGTGCCAGCTGCCCTTTGCAGGGGGTTTATTTAATCCTGTGAGGTGTAGACACCGTCACTGTGTGTCTTCTGCAGGAGAGGAAAGTGGAGCTCTAACAGGATCACTTGTGCAAGCACACACAACTAGAAAGTGGCAGAGCCAGCACTTGAGCCCAGGACATCTGGTTATAGAGGCCACACCCTGTCTCAGTGCGTCCACCTCCTCCGCCCGCCCGTAGAGACCGTCTGTTTGCCAGGCCACGGGCAGGCCCGCCCCTCCTCCTCTCACGGATCGGAACTGTCTGCTCTTTGATTCTTTGTCGTTCTCCTTTCCTCAGGCTGCTTCTGTTCTCGACGTCAGATATGCATCTGCCTCCTGAGAAACTCTGGTAGCTTCTAGCTCTCGGTATGGACGACTCTGTTACCCAGGATATCAGGTATCACAAGACGTCACCTAGCCATCTGCATCACATCCCTGTGGACAAGCAGCTATTACCAAAAAGGCGTACACTTCCGGTCCTGCGCTCCACCTGCCTTAATCCTTTGCTCGTTCCCCCATGTCGGCGCCGCTCCCCAGAGAGCTCCACGCACCTCTCACTCTGCGCGCGTGCGGGGGGATCGCATGGCCTGCACGCGCCCTGAGTCTGGGGACCGCCACCACGGGCGGAGCGCCGGAGCCCACCAATGGCAGCTCTTCCCATCAGCAGCTCCAGAACAGGTAGTCGATTCGAAAGGCACGACGCTGTTCCTGCATGGCCTGCGGTTTCTACTTTGTGCATAACGTCATTTTCAGAGTGACTGTGACCCTGTTGGCCTTCTAGAAAGTTTCTCTTGTTCTTTTCTGAGGCATCCACCTAAGTGAGATCATGCTTTTTTGGAAATCACAGTATATTGGCAGACTGCATTATAACCTTTATTGTGCCAAACATCCTGATTCAACTCTCATTTCCCTGACAGTAGGGTATAATTATGGTTGATAAATCTAGTTCGCTTAAATCTCTCCCTTCTCCTTTCCCATTTGGTAGAAAGCCGATTTGCAACCGCTCTCTTTGGGCACGTAGCTAAAAAGGAACATGGACCTCAACACTTTCTGCCTTCAGCCCCCAGCGTCGCAGCCCCCGGTGGGTGCCGCCCTGTCATTCCCTCGCTCCCCGCCTCCACCGCCCAACCCCAAGAGACCTGGCCCACGCCACTGCACCTGGTGCTCGTACGTTTGGAATTGGTGCCTTCTCCTTTTGGCAGCCGCGCTATCCGTCCTCTTTCTGTTTCGGTGTCTTATTTTTTTCTTTACCGTCTACTGCTTGCCAAAGACGACGTCGCCGAGATCCGGGGATGGGGGGGACTTGCTGCAGATTCTGACCGTGCAGATTTTAAATGTCAGGTTCACTCGACAAACGGTAGCAGACTAGCTGGTGAGGGTTTTATAAAAGTGCACATTGTCCCCCATCCTCTTGCATGCCTGGCCTTTCATACGTCACTCCGCATACCCTTTGGTCCCTGAACTGATGTGACCGGAAACACCGCCCTCTCTCTTCACAGTACAGTACAAGCCAGAGAAGTGAGTGCTTTGTTGGTTCTAGTGAGCGCAGGACAAAAAGGGACGGTCTGCAGAGCGGCATGTGCCGCCTTTCGGTTGGACTGGGAACGTGTGAAACGTCTCATCGATATTCTGAGACTTCCAGGATCGCTTCTCTTCGGGGCAGGCCGTGGACCTGCCGAGGGGCGGGGGTTAGACTGGCCGCCGGGGTCTGACATTGCCCGTGCCCCGCCCACAGTCAGCTCAGCCTACACTAAACAGGCTGAAGGAGCTTTTTGTTTTGTTTTTGCATCATCTAAATATTTTTCCTGCTTTCAATACCAAAAAGAAAAAAATGCAGATGCTTTAAGGCGGCATAAACAGAATTCTTAAGAATTTAAAATATGCAATTAAAATTCGATGTGTTTTGACTCTCGAGCACCTTGCCTTTTTTTTTTATTTTTTTAAGTCAGCTGACTCTCCCTTTAGGAAGAGGGTAGGCTGGAATCCTAGTTTGTTTGTTTTTTTCAATCGGACGTGTTTTTTAGGAACCTGGACAAAGGTCATTCAGAAGGGGGGACGGAAAACGGGACTTTCCCAACTGGCATCATCCTGTCCCTGCGCTCGGGCTCCCGGGAGTCAGGTAGGAGCAGGTGAAGAGTGGCATCGGCGCAGGCGGAGGGCGGCCCCGGCTCCAGGCCCGGCCCGGACAGAGCAGAAGAGCGCTCACTGTGGGGGCCGAGCGCTCCCTCTCCTTTGCAGCGCGAGCCGGCTGTGTGTGACGCAGAGGGCAGGAGTGCGCGGGCGCCAGCGGCCTGCGTTTTGCACATTGCTGTACAGGGGCACTAGGCACGAACAGAGCTTTAGTTTTTCCTCCCTTCTCACGACCTCCCTCTTCGCAGAAGCCGTAGGCAGTTTCCTCCAAGGGCGCTCGCTCTGCCAGTAGGTCTGCCCCTCTCTCCACGCCCAGGCTGTTTTCCTTAAGAGCTGACACCTCCTGGTGGCACCAGAAAGCCTGGTACCAATCCTGCTGCAGCGAGGCAGGCGTGCCGCGGCGCCGGGATGCTCTGCCTGGCGCCAGCCCTCATTCGCCTCCCGGCACCGAGTGCGCTTTGGTCCCGAATAGTCACTGTGTCGGTCTTCTCGCCGGTACAGCGGCCGGCCTGGGCTTTCTCTCCAGGGAAAAGGGGCACGTTGTTTTCACTCCCCGTGAGGAGAAGAGATAGTCGTCTTCGCCTGACTGCCTTCGTTGTGGTCTCACGCGTCAGAGCACTGTGTTTTCCACTGTTTCGTTACACTGTCTTTGCAATGATGTCGTAAATGCAAGAAATCACTTTGCTTTGAAAGCAAAGCGATCTGGTCTTATTTATGTGAAGACCCTTTTAAACATATCAAGACTTGGGTGCATCAGCAGGTCGTGTTTGGATGCGTCAGGGTCCACAGTGACAACTGCTTCGGATGCAATGCTCACTTAAGCTTTGTCTTCTTAAAAATTATCAATGTGAATGTCATAATTATATATATATTTTTGTGGAAAATTTCTCCTAAGTATAAGTTATTGTGCAAAATATAGTACCATTGAAACAAATGATAGTTTTAGTTTAGAAATCCTAAAAGATATAAATTGTATTGCATATGCATTAAAAGTTTGTTTTATTTAATTTTATGTAGCTGTGTAAAGTGTTAGGTAAATTTTTTTTCACTTATCCATTGAAATACCTTGTTACTTGAATATTGTGTCGGCCGGATTGAGACAGTGACCAGTTCTGTAATGTCGCTCTTCCAACCAGGAAGCGGCCCTGCCTGTGCCGCGCTGGTAGACCAGCAGCGTCAGGGGCCAGAGGTCAGTGTGACACACCCACCGCGCTGTCTTGGTGTGTTTGTGTGACCAAGACACCAGTTCCGTGAAATGGTTTTTGTTAGTTTTTAACCTGTAAGACCCTTTGATGGTCACAAACCTCTAATCAAAAAATGAGTATGAAAAAATAGCTCTACAACTTGACTGTGGTGGACTAATTAAGCAGTTGTTTTCTGTGTATATAAAATTTTCTCAGATATCACACACCATCGTAAGTGTGCTCATTGTCACTTTAAATTTCAGCCATCCCCTATTTTTGTCTTTGCGAATATCAGATGTACCATTGGTATAACCGCACACCAAAAACAAGCCAGACAGTGCATTACACTAACCGGAGCCCTGCTTATGTGAGCACAGGGAGGGCGCCCCCCCCACCCAGTCGGGAGCCTCGTTGTCTCTTTCTAGCCCGTATCCAAACCCACTGACCCCGGGGTCAAGCTTTTACTATCGAGTGAAACTCTGCCTGCGTTGACTCAAGGGAGTTAGCTCACGGGAGTGACCTGGGCCGGTTGGCGGACGCGCCGCCGCCCCGTCCCCGCGGCTCCCCCGCTGAGTAAAGCACAATGGCAGCGACGCGGCGGCTCAGAGGAGGACGGTCGGCCCAGCCTATGCATGTTGTATGATAACGAGTGTTTACAGTCTCCTTCTAAACTGAGGTTTATCCTGGAGTGGATAGTATTCCATTACGTAGACTTATCAACTTTGCTAAGTGCTTTTTAGATTGCTTAAAAATTTTTCAAGATTTTAAAAGATGTATAAGGTTAAGTTTGCAAATATAATGGAAATGCTGTATATCTTTTGAAGTGATAAAATCCACGTCGGGATTTTAAAGAAAAGATGTTGTAATAATGCTGTGTAAGTAATATTTTAATGTCTCTTTTTGCCTGTTTTCTATTTCAGTACATTCATTAGGGTGAATGTTCATAGCATTATAACTGCTTAGCCATTGGATAATAACATTTGTTAGTGGAGATTGGAAAATTTATTTGTGAAATTCTGCAGAACTCATTTTTCTATTTCCAATGTTTGCTGAAGTTAAATAAAAATTTTCAAGCCATTGATGTAATAAAATATGAAACAAAACAATTTTGTGCACCCTCCCGGTCAGAGCACGACCCCACCCAGCAGGGAGGAGGTGCCTGCCTGCTCTTCCCAGGCCCTGGGGTCCTGGGGTATTGGGTGCAAGAAGTCCCCAGGACTACACCACGTGGGGACACACGGTCAGGGCCGCCTTGTGTTTACAGTGGATGCCCTCGACACTCCCTGAGCTGCACCCCTTTGGGTCCATGGTGGGGATCGAGGGGACACATGTGAGCTGGTCACATCGGCGATGACCAGGAGCTCGCGGTTTCAGGGCAGGAATGTCAGCCCCGTAGTGCCACTTTCTCCCCTCAGCTCTGAGGCCTGGGCATTGGCCCCTGGGCCGCGGCCACGAACAGGCCAGCCTGACACCTCTTTGCCTCCGGTCAGCCGGGGGTGGACACTGCTCTCCTCCCAGCGCTTCTCTCTCCAGTCTGTCTCTGCGTCTCCCCCTTTTTCGGTGGGGATGTGGGTTTGCTTAGGTGACCACTGTAAATAAAACCTGACCTGCACCCCCCCCTAGTCGAGCATGGCCCCACACCACACGGAAAGTGCGCCGGCGGGGTCCCTCTCTGTGTGGGACCGCCTGGTGTGCAGCGGTGATATGGCATTCATCAGTGTCCCTGGCCTGACAGAGGGGGTGGAACCGGTGCTCCCGCTCACCACGCCAAGCACCCCAGGAGCCTGCCCCGTGCCGCCGGAGGGCCTGACAGCCACGGCTTGGAGTTCTCTGTGCAGTTGAGGGATGTGGCTCGCGCTGTAGACGAGAGGGAACAAGTATTAAGACCAGAGCCCTGCGCTTTCCTACCAGGAGATGGAAGGAGGGAGAGGGGAGCTGAGAGGGCATGAGGCGGCGTGGGGAGGGGAGGAGGGTCGCTGGGCATTGGCGGGGGTCAGGCCGCACCTTGGCCTTGACTGTAAAGGACAGGCGTGGAGGGAGCTGTGGACGAGGGGAGGGGCAGGAGACAAGGGCACATGGATGGTACAGGTCAGTCCCCCTTCCTGCATATTGGGTGGAGGGTCACCTGTGTACAGGGTGTCCAGACCACCTCTGGTGCCACATCACACATGGTCTTAGCCAGCCTCTGGCAGAAGGCGAGGAAATGGAGGAAGGAACAGGAAGCACATCTAAAGAAACAATGGCCAAAGCCACTGCAGATTTTGAGGGAAATACTGTAGATCCAAGGATGTCCAGGAGCCTGTAGCAAGTTAAAAACAATGGAGATCTGTCCAGGAACATCGCAGCCCACCTGTGGAGTGCAGACGTCGAGGAGAGGACCCTGAGAGCCGCAGAGCACAGCCAGCCACAGAGGGGGGGCCCTTGCTCGGCCGAACGGCCTCTCCACGGAGACCATGGAGACGGGAAACTGCGGGACGCCTTTCGGAGCGCTAAGGTTGAAAACTGCCCAACAAGAACTCTATATCCAGCAAAGCTTCACAACGAAGGCAGAATACGGACTTTTTTCTATAAACAAAAACAGAGAATGTGCTCCAAGCAGCCTGTCACCCTAAGAAATGCTCAGGAAGAGTTATGTGAAGGGGTCACTAGGTGTCGCCGGGCGCACAAGAAGGAGCTGGCGGCCGGGCCGGTGGCGAGTGTGCAGTTCAAAGATTAGCGGTGTCTCCGAGACCCAGTCCGAGGGCAGAAGCCACTCATCGTGGCAGCGGAGAAGTGTCGCTGTTTTTATATTTTTGACAGTATCATTTTATGTGTTTCAGGCGTACAGCGCAGCAGTTTACAGAAGGAGCCCCGCAATATTTCCAGTGTCCACCTGACACCACCCATAGTTGTTAAAATATAATGGACCGTATGCATCCCCTGTGCGGTACTTTGCACCCTGTGACCACGTGGCTCTTCCGTAACTGGCGATTTGTACTCCTCAGTCCATTCACCTTTCCACTCAGCCCCCAACACCCCTCCCCTCTGGCAGCCCTCAGTTTAATCCTGACCTGAGGACATGTTTATTGATTTGAGAGAGAGAGTGAGAGAGAGACATCGATCAGTTGCCTCTCATGTGGACCCTGACTGGGGACCGAACCCACAGGGCTCCGCCTGATAGCCACCTGGCCAGGGCTTGCAACCGGTGGTTTCTATCTATGAACCTGTTTCTGTTTGTTATTTAAAATAGGTCCTGCACTTAAGTGAAGTCACATGGTGCTTGTCTTTCTCTGACTGACTTCACTTAGCATAATACTCTCTAGGTCCACCCATCCCGTCACAAACAGTAAGATTTCTTTTGTTTCTGTGGCCAAGTGATACTCCATTGTAGATATGCACTGTATCTTCTTCATCCACTCATCCACGGAGGGACACTTGGGTTGCTTCCGAATCTTGGCTATTGTAAATAAAGCTTTAATGAACATGGGGTGCATGTATCTTTTCAAATTAGTGTTTTGGGTTTCTTTGGATAAGTACCCAGCAGTGGGATCGCTGGGTCAAAAGGCAGATCCATTTTTAAGTTTTGAGGACCCTCCACATTGCTGTCCACAGTGGCTGCACCAGTCTGCACACCCGTCAGCCATGCAGAAGGGGCCCCTCGCTCCATGTCCTCCCAGCACTTACTGATTTCTTGATGGTAGCCATTCTGGCAGGTGTGAGGTGATACCTCATTATGGTTTTAATTTACGTCTCTGTGATGATTAGATGTTGAGCTTCATCTCAGATGCCTGTGTCTGGGTGGCGGTGGCTCTGGAGGGCCCCTCTGCTAAGCAGGGTGCTGGCAGGAGATGCCTGTGCTCGCCCCATTCCCAGGGATACCTCTTGGGTGCATCCCAGGACAGGTGGCATAAGGCCACGGGCCCTTGGGACCGCCCGGCTCGGGTAAGCCCATGCAGACCTTGTGCTCCAGAAACTACCAGAAGGGACTAGAGGTATCAAGGGCCCACATGCACATAGGGGAGTGGGGAGAGGATCCCAGTGACCTCTGGGCCGTCACCGTACCCAGGACCTCCTGGAAGCTGGGGTACAAAGTCCCCAAGAAGCCACGTTGGGGACCCTGGGGGCAGGCACAGGGGAGGGGACCCGTGTGCCCTCCAGCTTGGCCCGGGACATGTCTGAGAGCAAATCCCCGTCCTATTCTCAGTCCACTCCCGAGGGGCATCAGCCATGCTGGCAGATCCCGGACGGCGAGGAGGAGGACAGCCGGTGACACTCCAGCTGCCCCTCCGCCCTGTACCCCCTGTGGCCTGTGTCAGGATGGAGCGGGCTCAGGCCCTGGCAGGCGGAGGCTACCATGGAGCGGGCAGCTCCAGGGCTGCTTCACGCACTTTCCTTCCCCTGGGCACCTCCTAGGGAGCCAGTGATCGCCTCGAGGAGAGCTTGGGGTGAGGCTTGCCCCACTGAAGGATGTCCTGAGGACAGCTCTGCAGAGGGCTCTGAGGTGGCAGAAGCCCCGGAGACTGCCTAGGGCCAGCCCCTGCAGAGCCTACCCTGCCTGCCTGTGGCCGTGGGCCGCCGGGGTGGCCAGGGGCAGAGGGGCAGCACAGAGTGGGCGGGCGTCCCTGGGTGCTGGCCGGGCCGCGCCGCAGGTCCAGGCTGCCCGCTCCTTCCCGCCAGCACAGCTGCTTACGCTGGGCAAGGAGGCTTCGGGTGGACGGTGACAAAGATGGAGCCGAAGGATCCCCTGGCCATTGTCCCACCCTTTGCCCCAAACAGGTGCTTCAGGACAGCACCAAAGCCCACCTGCAGGGCGGGGATGGGGCAGGTGGGTCCTCTCAGGAGGCCTGGGTCAGGGTGGCCACGTGTAGAAGGGCGTGGCAGTGTTGCTGAGCCTGCACAGAGAGGCCCGTGGGGAGGGAGCGACAGTCTCCCGGGACCAAGGCGCGTGTGCCAGCTGCCACTGGCCATGCCTGGCCACCAGGACGCCTGCGCAAGCGGAGCAGGGCGTTCAGGAAGCGTCCCGGGGGCGGGTGGTGTGCCTCCCTCACGCCTTCCTCTTCGCCATCCTCCACGGCCCATCGTCTGTCTGCTCCCACACGCAGCCAGGCTCCGGCGCACAGGGAGTGTCAGCATCTGCTGGCCAAGTGTGGGGACGGCTGCTTGTGGGCCTCTGGGGACGAGGACCTCCTGGCCGACCAAGCTGTGTAGCCCCCACAGTGGGTGCCCAGTGGATGTTGGACACTAGAGAGTGAACAGCAATCCTGGGGACAGGACTGGGCTGTGGTCACACTCCAAACGCCACATCAGTCCTTTGACTTATGAGCTTCTCCAGGGGGCACATGGGGTTCTCTGCCTCCAAACCCGCATCTCCTCAGCCACAGCCCCGCCGCCTCCGGCGCCCGGGCCCAGGTGCAGCACCGTGGTGCTCGGAGCTGGCTCCAGGAGCCGGCTGCTCCCACGACTAATAAAAAGGAGTCTGTCGCAAAACCCTGTGCCTTCTGGCCACGCCACGACTCCTCACGAGGCGTGATATTTTGGACACATGAGCTCGATGCCAAAGAGTGCGGGCCCAGCCCTCTACTCCAGACGCCTGGCGCCCCGGCTGCTGTATTTTGGTGACCAGACCTTTTTAGCCTGCAGAACGTGTCCCTTCCAAATGCTCACACCCACACTCACCCATTGGTGTGGCCTGGTTCATGTCCACCTTCCCCCCACCCCCGCCCTGGAAATATCAACCACAGGGGACCAGGTCCTCTGTTGACCCCCCTGAGCTCGGTGCCTGGCCCAGCAGCAAAGAGGCTGCACCCCATGAGGTCACAGCCACTGCAGAGAGCAGGACCCCCACTCCGCCTCAGAGGGCCGGGGCACTGCAGGGACCGTGGGTGGCTCTGAAGCTGGCAGAGCCTGTCTCGTGTTATACTGGGCCTGCCTCCCAGCCCGCAGTGGGCCAGGGGTGTCAGCGGGTGGCCAGATCCAGCCCTTCCTCGTTCCCCCGCAGCTCAGCTCAGCTCTAGGATCTCAGGTTCACTCACCCCCGACATGGTGGAGCCCCCTGTGCTGGGGTCTGCTGGCCTATTCCTGTCGCACCACCTGCCGGGTGGCCAGGTGGAGTGGGTTCAGGGGGCAAGGCCCCAGCTATTTTTAGCACCTTCAGCTCCAAGGCTCCCGTAAACACCGAGGGCCAGCCTCTTGGCCCCAGAGACCTCCCCTCCCTGACAGCATCAGGACCTCCCACGGCTGTCACGTATCCCTGTAAGGCCTGGAGGAGAATCTGAAATTCTCTGCAAAGCTCTCTTCCTGCAGCAGAAATGAGACCTGCATTCCCCAGCTCCCTGAATCAGCGGTCTCCCAGGAGCTGCGTGTTTGGGCCCAGCCCATGTCTGCCCCAGGCCACACTCTAGGGGCTGCCCTGCTGACATGTCCTAACACAGGTATCACTGCCATAGAAAGGGCCCTGTGCCTGAGCCAGCCACACGTGTCCCCACTCTGCCACCAATGCCACCACCAACTGTTCCACGCAGTGCCCGGCTACAGGCAGACATGAGGAGCCTGCGTGGGGACAGTTCTGGGTGTCACCTACTTTGCTTACGTTCCTTAACGATTTGGTGTATTAGCATTTCACCATTTATTGAGACAAGCCAGGCAACATCTTGCGGATGCTAAGCCCAGGGGAGGAGGACCGCCTCAGTGTGTGGCCACCCATCACCGCCTGTCCCCGAAGCCTTGGGTGGCGCCTGCACTGGAGGGCCCCCCCATCGCCGTGCTTCTGTTTTCCGGACGCCCAGCCTGGCTCGAGCTGCCGCTCCGCGCCCTGTGTAGCAGCCTGCCTCGAAAGTCTTTCCGTCCGTTTGTTTTCCCAGAGCTGGTGGGGGCAGGGCCCTCTCCCTGTCCATTATCCCCTAACAGTGACAGTGAGGCATTGAGTGCGCCCACAGAACATTCTGGGCTTTGCTGGAATTAGCCAGGAAACAGCAGGGAGGGAGGTTTGAGCTACATGAATGTCTGTGGTTGTGCAAGCCTCAAATCAACAAATAACAATCAGCAAATCAACCAAATTACACCAACAGTCAACAAGTACTAATACGGCGGGAAGCCACAAGTAACAAGAGCTCCATCCAGCATTTTGGCATTTCTCAACCCCTGCGCGTCCGTCCCCGCCCCCAGAGCCGATGCTTGTGCAGGGCTCGGGGCTCCGCCCGGCGGGTCCTCAAGCCTCCTGAGGACACTGTGCGGCCTGTGTTTTGTTCCCCTTTCCAGATGAAGCAGGAGCTCAGAGAGGTCACGGCCCCGTCCAAGGGCCCAGAACACAGAAGGTGGACGAGAAGCTGGTGCAGGCTGCCCGCCTGGGGTCGGGACCATTGCTGGCAGAGTGAGGGAGCCGGTTGCCTCTGCGGGTTCAGTCCTATGCAGGGGACCTGAAGTTGTCCAGCCTGGGCTTTGGGATGGCCGGCCGGGTGGAGGGGTGGCTGGGTGTTCACCCGGCTGGCTGAGGGCTGCCCTGCAGGGACACTGCAGTCCTCGGTCTGCCCGCCCTCGGAAGCATCGAGTGCAGTTGCTCTTCTAACGGTGCAGTGTGGATGGTGCCTGCGCCCCGACAGGAGCCGTCTGGGGACCACCCCCCACCCCGACCCTTAGAATAACCTCCAGGTTGCCCTCCAGAGCCTTGCGCCCAGCCTCCTCCTGGACTTTCCCCGGGACTCGCCCTCCCCACGGCCCACCTCAGAAAAGCCTTCCCGACCCCTGGGCCTCCTGTCCCATTTGTGGTTTTGTCTCCGCCTGCCCCGAGACAGTTTAACTGAGGTCTCCTGCCTGTGTGTGCCACAGGGGCCTGTCCCCCGGGGGCCCTGATGGGGAACTGATTGAGTGAATAACTGCTCTCTCCTGGAAACTTGAGTCTTTGCTGTTTCCTGTCACCTGCTCATACCCGGCCCTTCTCCCGTAGTGCTCAGCTTCTCCTCCTGGGTCCCCATCTCAGTGGGTGGCACCACCATCCTGCTGGCCACTCCAATGCCAGTCCTGAGCGTCACTGGCTCACCGTCCTCTGTCCCCGGCCCTGCCTGCCAGCCTGGTCTCCTCGGCCCCCACCAGCCTCCAGTGCCAGGTGCGCACCTGCATCGCCCGCACGGTGGGTGCCAGCGGTTTCCCCACTGGAGCGAAGTCCTTGTGGGGGGACCACGCTTCATTCGCCTCCCTCTCCCCCCCGCCCCATGCCTCTCACCTGGTGGCGGGCACAGCCCCGGCCCAACGTGGGCCCTCTGCTCATCTGCTCCGCCCCCCTCAGCCGTTCGGCTCCTGTGGTTGGCCACGGGAGCCGCTGTGTGTCCTGGGGCAGAGTGGCGTCAGCAGTGGTTTCTGAAGGGTTGAGTGTGTGGCGATGGAGGTGCCAGCAGGGCTTGGCCGGCAGCCCCTCAGGTGCTGGAATGATTCTCGGCCCAGAACTTCTGTCTCCAGGTGCTAGGGCTCTGGGTCAGTGAGATTCGCCAAAAGCCCAAAACCGGGCCCATAAAATGCCCTGCCTGCCACCCAGTAGGACATCAGTCCACAGGGCTGAGCGGCATCCAGGTCGAGCCCTGACCCGTGCAGAGGGCAAACGAGGCTCTTGTGAGGCATGCTGGGAACACGAGAGTGGACAGTGGGAACACACATCTCGGCCCCAGGATGTCAGCGGCAAGAACGTGGAATGGGCCTCCCTTCCCTTCTGTTGTCCGTCACAGAAGCCTCACCCCGCAGGACAGCTCCACTCTCGTCACAAAAGGGCAATGGCCAGGAAGGGACCCATCCAGAGGGCCCCACGCCCAGAGAGGCTGGCGAGACGACCCACAGACAGATGGCGGCTGAGCCTTGCTCCAAGTTGGGGTTTTTGGAGGTGATGAGCTCACCGTCACCCAGAGAGGCTGAGCCCCACACCCTAAGTATAGATGCGATCGCGTTCTTGGAATACATATCAATCCTTATTTTGGGATTGGCCAATTGATGTCAACATCTGATGTCAGCATGATTTTTTTGCCTGTGTAACTCCAGGACAGTAGTATATTGGGAAGGTCCGTATCTTGGCCAGGTCACCATGGACGACGGGGGCCTGAGAGGAGAACGTGGATTCTGAAAGCTCAGGGCTTAAGAGGCCAGTTCCTCTGGTGACAACACAGAAAAGAGTGGGTGGCCCTGAGAAGTCACTTGGGGACACCACAGAGCCAAACATGTCTTTTCATTTATTTTGATAGGTGGAATTTAGCTTTAATTATTTAAGAGAATATTTCATGAGATATTTTCAAAGTGAAATGAGATCTTAATACTCTGAGCTCTCATCACAGCCCCCAGCTATTAAATCTTTATAAATCCCTGCTGGAAGCTTGATGAGGAGGCTGGTTTGGGGGATCACGAACTTGGGGCACGAATGGGCAGAAGGTGGTGGCCCAATGTGGTTGAGGCCTCATTTTCCCATCGGGGGCCTCAAGTTCAAGAGCTGGGGCCACTCCACAGGTGAAATTCTGGGAGAAAGAGATTTTGACCGTGACCATTCATATTAGGGAAACTGAGGTAGAGTGGCCCCAGCTGCCAGAATCAATGAGGCCACTTGAGGAGACTTGGAAACTGTCCCCCACCAAGCTGTCTTAGCTCTGGCCAAGGTTAACCCCATTGGAAAACTGGGGAATTTCAGCCCCTCGGGGGAGAGGCTGAGTTTGAGTTATTTTTATTACCCCGAAGGAAACGATGCATGTCCTGGGTGTACACATCACTGGGGCCTCAGTTCCGCTCCCCCGATTCTCCCCTTCCTCCTCTGGGGTGCTCAGGCTCATGGAAATCGGGGTGAGCCCAGGGCCGAGGCGTGGGAGGCCTCTGGTCACAACCCTTCTCCTACTGGAAAGGAGCGCCTAGGGAGGGCCTTGCCGGTTCTCCTTCGTCCGGGTCCGCCGGCCTCACCTCAAGGGCTCCCCTCCCTGAGCTCCACCTCCCCTGCACCCCCCATTGCCCCTGGGTCTCCCCAGGACATGCTGTGGGAGCCTCAAACTGCACACGTCCAAGCCCATCACAGCCCTTCCTCCCCAGACCCACTCTCCTGGTGCCTCCCACCCGGCCCCTGAGCCAGAGCCCTCGAAGCCCAGCATCCACTGTCTTCTCCTTCCTCCGTGCCCAGCGAGCCATTAAATCCTGTGGGTGACAGAGCCTCCGCCACCACGGATCAATCCCAACCTTTCAGCCTCCACCTGGAGCTCGGCCCCGGCTCAGACCTTGGCACCGCTGTGGTGCCGCGGGTTACAGCAGCTGCCTCTGCCTCACTCTGCGTGGAGTTCCCTCTCTGAAAAGGAGCCGAGCACCTTGTCACCTCCCCCAGCGACCTCTGCCTGTGGATCAGGCCTGCTTCTGTCCTGCCCGCCACAGGCAGCCATGACCACTGAGGGCTCCCGTTACCCTTCCGTGTCCTGAGTATATGACACCCTAGTGTCTTTTTGCCCCAATCCACTGCAGGTTCGCTGCCTAAACGCCCCTCCTGCCCTCCTGCCCCAGTGGTCTTGAGAGCAGCTAAAACGCTGCCCCCTTCCTGGAGCCGTAGGAACTCAAGGAATGAATGAACAAACGAACGAATGAATGAATGCATTCTCCAGACGAGGGGGAAATAGCCCTTTGTGTCTCCTGTCACCTGCCACCATCACTGTGGAATCGTGGCGCATCTGTGATGGGAGGGATGTGGAGTCCTGTGGCCTCTCCACCAGCAATGTTGAGAAACTGAGGCCGAGGTGGAACCGGCCCCAGCCCTGCGGCTTCCAGGCCAGGCCAGAGTCTGCAGGACCGTCGTCTCCTGAAGGGATCCCAGCCTCAGCTGCATGGAGCCTTCGCCCTGGCAGCAGCTCCCCCCGAGGGCCCAACCAGGGGTCACGGTGCGACGCGGCCGAGACCCCTCCAAGCACCTCTGCGCACCTCTGCGCACGGTCACTGTGGGCGATTCTGACATCCTCGCTAGCTGCTGTCAGGATAAGGTTCCCCAAGGAGAACTTCAAGTGAGTGGTCAAGGTCCCACACGAGGAAGGAGTCTTTGTTTTTCTCCAGTGGCCAGCCCCGGAGCTGCGCACGAGTGACTCACAGTTGGGGACACACACTCTGTGCCAGTGTGCTGGGAAGGGAGAGTGTTTCCAGAAGCACAGGACCCCGTGGCTGGGTTAGAAACCGACTTGGAAAACGATCCCACCTGCCCCCCCCCCCCCCACACACACACTGCTGATGCCAGACGGCCGGCCCACTGCTGGCCAGGACTTGTTCGGGTGCACGTCAAGGACCCCTGAACCACCGGCTGAATGGTAAGGAAAGCAGATGACCATTCCCAAAGAAGGGCCGCTCTGGGCTGACCATCTCGCTGGCAATGGTGTCTGGAAGGGCCACCTCCACTCCCTCTCTCCCCAGTAGCTGTGGCTGCGAAGACTCTCGCCACCGTGGGCTGTACCACCCATCAACACAGGAAGGGAGCGCAGCTGTCCTTTTATCGGCTGAGGCTTGGTCACGTGCCACGAACTAAGCCAATCACGGGCCAGGAGAACCATTGGCCTAACCAATCAGAGCCTCCCCTGTGGCGCGCCCGGCGAGGCCCGACCCGCTCACAGCTGGGTGCAGGCCGCAGGGATGGCGGCGTGGGCTGAGGGGCCCACCCGTCTGTCACCTGGGTCCAAGGTAGCACGTAAACACCGCTCCTAACTGGTGGTGAAACAGGCAGAGGTCGCACTGCCCTGCCAGGGTCTGAGGTCCTTGTGAGAGGAGGCCACTTTCTAGAACTTTCTAGGAACTGGAAGAAGGCATTTCCATCCAGGACGTCTACGGAGTGTCGCCCAAAGCCACCGCGTGCCGCTGCGTGCCCCAGGTGGTGGCCCAGCGAGGCCCGAACCGGAGCCAGCAGGCAGGGCGGGCCTTGCGGCCTGTCTGGCCTCCAATGGGGGCCGCGCCGTGCACCGCCTCCAGGAGGGCCTCGGGGCTTCGCTTACAACACGAGGACCCTTGTTCGCAGCAAAGGTGGCACCAGGCTGGGAGGCCAGAGGTGGGTCACACACCCGGTCAGGCCGGGCTGGGTTCCAAAGCCAGAGCTTGGGTGTCGCCTGTGCCATCCGGTGACAGTCCTTTTAAAAACTGAGCATCACCACGTACCATGAAACCCACTGTTTAGAAGCGCACGATCCGGTGGTGGTTGGCATATTCACCAAGTTGTGCAACCGTCACCACAACCAATTTTAGAACGTGTTCATTACCCCTGAGAGAAACCACACGCCCCTTAGTGGTCACCCCCCGTTTCCCGCCCTCCAGCCCCAGCAACCGCTGGTCTCCGGGTTTGTCTGTTCTGCACGTTTCCTGTGGGGTCCTGCGTGTCTGGCCTCTGCCACCTAAGGCGGCTATCTCGGGGTTCATTCCCGCTGCAGCGTGGGTCAGGGCTTGGTTCGTCTGCAGCCAGATGATGAGCGTCGTCCGGAGAGACCTCGTCGTGTTTCTCTGTTGACCAGATGCGGAGAGTCGGCTGGTTCCCACCTTCAGGCTGCCCCGACCCTGGCTGCCAGGAACGCGCGCGCGCACAGTTCCTGCGTGGAGGCGCGTTCGCTCCTCCAGGGTGGGCACCCGGGAGCCGCAGCTCCTCCTGTGGGAGGGCCCGGCAGGTGGGGTGAGTGCTCTGAGCGCCAGAGTGGCCGCTCTGCCCGGGCCTGTAGGGCCTTGGCCGCAGGCCTTCCCGGGTGGTCTCCACCCCGGCGCGCTGGCTCCGATGCGCAGTCCCGACAGGCGCCCGCGTGCCCCCTTCCGGCCGGGCGAGGGGCCCACGGCGCTGGCAGAGGCGAGGGTGCAGCACGGAGGCCGGAGGGCGCTTCCCCGCGGACGCCTCATTTGCACTCGAACGCCTGCACCGCTTTTCTCTGTGGTGCCCACGGAGACGCGCAAGCAGGCCATGGCGAATGCCGGTAAAATAGCCGTGCAAAGCGCGGCCAGAAATTTAATTGTATTTACTAAATAGCTAATAAATATTTACAACGAACTCACTGCTCCGTTAAATTGACGGCTGCTCCTTCGGCAAGCTTCCTTGGCTGCCAGACAGGGCCGGTGGAGAGACAGGCGGGCAGGGAAGGAAGGAGGGGGCCTGCAGGTCTTCTCCTTCTAGCGCGGCCCCGGGCCTTCGTTTGGGTTTCCGGCGGCGAGAGCCGGTCACCCACCAGGGCCTTTGACCTGAGCGCCATCATTTTACTCAGAAAGCAAGCTCTTAGCAGGCTTCCTCTCCGCTGTGATTTCAAACCAAACCTTGTTGGTTATGCCCGGAGAGCGCACACGTTTCCAGAGATGATTTTTAATCAATTGAAAACTTAGCAGTTTTATAATTTTTGAATGGTGGATTTCCACCTCCCTTTCTTGGTCTCACAAGTCCATTGCTGGGCCTTTTTCAGTTTGAAATTTGCCATAGGCTGAGTCCTCGAACAAAGATATGTACCCTTGACATTTAAAAAAAAATTAATGGAAAATCACTAAATCCCTCCAAATGCTACACTGAAATGTAGTTACAGCTCTTTCCTCATGACCAGTGAGCATTTGATCATAGCAAAATCTTAACGTTTAGTATTGAAATCTGTATCCAAGAGACCCCAAAAGTGCTTTGCAAGGGGAAGCTTGGGGTTTCCAAACCTGCGGACATAGCTGCTTAGCTCCGATTTGCGGATGTGGCAACTGGAAAGATGACCTGGTGACCCTGACTCTTACCCAAACCCAATGTTGGGGGTCTCAGAGGTCAGAACCCCAAGGGCAAAAAGCATGCGCTCAGGGGTGGGGCACTGCTCTGGGAATCCCTCCAGGACCCTCAGGAGCCCCAGAACTCCTCATTGAACCTTAGGTCTCATGTCTGGGCTGGGGGACTCCAGCTGTCCACGAAACAGCCTCTGGTGATGGCTCTGCAGGTCAGCGAGTAGCATGCCAGAGGGTCAGAGGGTCAGAGGCCAAGGACGAGATGCATGAGAAAGTTCCTTTTTTTCTCCATCCATGCAATTACAGAGGTCCGCAGGCCTTTAGGGCCACTCGATTTCCATCGAGGGCACTGTCGATGCCTGTATTAGTTAGCTTTGCTGTATAGCAGACCACCCGGAAACTGCCCCGGCTGGTGTGGCTCAGTAGATTGAGTGCCGGCCTGCAAACCAGAGGGTCGCTGGTTCGATTCTCAGGTGGGTCACCTGCCCGGGTTGCAGGCCAGGTCCCTAGTAGGGGCATGTGAGAGGCAACCACACATGGATGTTTCTCTCCCTCTCTGTCTCCCTCCTTTCCCTTCTCTCTAAAAATAAATAAATAAAATCTAAAAAACAAACAAAAAACTCCCCTAACCCACAAGAAACAAGCCACCCAGAAACTTAGTGACATAAAGTAACAATCATTTATTGATGCTGCTGGTCTCGTGTGGCTCGCCTGGGGCCGTGTGGTCTTGGACAGCCTGACGCACATTGCCGGCAGGCGAAGGTTCTTGGCCGCAATGCCTTGGTGCCCTCCCATGAGGCCCCTTTGGAGGTTAACTTGAGCTTGTTCCCAGGGTCCCAGGGCTCCAAGTGTCACAAGAAAGGGCACACTCCAGTCCTCAAACACTTTTCAAGTCTCTGCTTTATTCACATTTGCTGATGTCCCATTGGCCAAGGCGAAGCACACAACCAAGCCCAGACTTAAGGCATGGACAATAGACTCTCTTTTAAAATAAATTCTTACTAGCCCTGGCTGCTGGGGCTCAGTGGATCGAGCACCAGCATGTGATCCGAAAGGCCTCCAGTTCGATTCCCAGTCAGGGCACATGCCTGGGTTGCGGGCCGGGTCCCCAGTGCGGGGTGTGTGAGAGGCAACCGATCAGTGTATCTCTCATACATTGATGTTTCACTCCTTCTCTTTCTCCCTCCCTTCTCCTCGCTCTAAAAGTAAATAAATAAAATCTTTTATAAAATACATTTTTATTACAATATAGTTGACCTATAATATTACATTGGTTTCAGGCACACAACATGTCATTAAGTGTAACTTAAGAAGTGGTCGCCCCAATAAATCTAGTGCCTCCCGGCATCACACATAGTCATTACACTGTTATTGACTCGCATGACAGATTTTATATCTGCCACCCATCCCCCAACCCCCCTCCCCTCTGACAACCCTCAGTTTGTTCTCTGCATCTATAAATCTGTTTTTGTTTGTTCATTTGTTTTGTTTTTTGGACTCCACATGTAAGTGGAACCCCCTAGACTCCTCTCGATGGAGGGAGAGGGCCTGCGTGTAGGGTTAGGAGGGACTAGGAGCCCCTCTGAGTTCCACTGCAGAGCGCCCCCACCCCCCACCCCGGCCACCTTTGCCGGGCTGGTGTGCCTGCCCCCCAGCCACTCTGAGTGTTGGCTGCAAATGGCTCGCAGCTGGGGGAAGGGCTTTGCTTTCTTCTCCAGAGAGGGGCCGTGCGCCCCGGCCGGGATTCTTCTTCTCTGCTGGCATCTCTGTGTGTGTGCTGTGGGTGGCCTAGAGCCAGTGGCTGGCTGATTCGAGGGTACAAAAGGCTGGCGTCCTTTAGTCAAGGCATGGGTAACTCTGGTGTGACCTGTGCGCCTGAGCCCCCCGGGCACCAGTCTGGGGCCCGACGTGACCACTTCCCACACCAGGGCTTAGCTCTTCCCTTCCTTGGCCTGCCTGCCTCCCTCCGTTCCTCATGGGCTTTTATTGGAATCATACCCTCAGGAGACCACACGCTCCCAGGCCCTTTTCAGGCTCTGCTTCCAAGGAACTCAGCCACGGAGACTGTGTTTCCCCAGGATGGCCCAATGCTGTGTCCCAGGCCGCGTGCTTCTCTCCAGTGTGCCCTGGACCCTCCTGTTGAGGGGTGGGGTCTGTGCTCCCTCCTCTTGAATCTGGGCAGGCTGATGACTTGCTCATAACCAACAGAGTGACCCTGTGTGACTTCCAGTGGCAGGTCACCAAAGCTAGTACAGCCCCTGCCTTGTGCCTGGAAGCCCAGCCCTGAAGCCGGCTGCCGGCCTGCGGGCCGCGAGGGAGGCTGCCACGTGGTGAGGAAGCCCACGCCCGCCCACGCGGACAGACGCCGGGCCAGCCCCATGGTGGTCAGACCCCACCATTGCCCAGCTGCACCTGGGGAAGAGGTCCTTCCCGACTGACCCTTCCCAAATTCCTGACCAACAGAAACCTCAAGTGATAGTGAAGCGATTGTGGCTGTCTAAGCCAGCCATTCGGGTTGGGTCCAATTTGTTGTGCAGTGATAGAGGCTGTATACTGATTTTAGGCATTGTCTGTCACCTGATCACCATGGGAAACAGACAGGAGGGGCTTCCTGGGGACTGTCCAGACTGCTGGTCCTTGTTGCAGCTCCGCGCACAGGCTCGCTCTGTGTGTCTGTCTCTGCCTGCTGGCCCTACTAGTTTCACTTCCCTTTCCACCCCCAGAGCATGTCAACGTGCCCGGCTCACAGCAGTGTCGATGAATGTAGCGAAAGTTCCTATACACCAGGAGCTCATGGCTGTAACCAGACAGATGACCCCGGTTGTCCAGCAAACCCTTCTGCTCCTCTAAGCCCCCTTCCACTAGAGTGGCCAGCAGAGAAACTTCCAGGACGGTAGGTACCTCTGTGGCTCCCTTTGGACAGGATGGTGGGGTCAGCTACAGGTCAGTCCTTGTTGGAAACTCTGGACACGTGCCCGAAATTTGCGTGGGCTTCCTCTGAGGCTGTGCTCTGCCAGGGCAGGTCGTCAGTTCTGGGTGTGTGGCTGCAAGGGGAGCTGGGGTGGCCAAGGGCTGGATGTGCGGGGAAGGGCCGGGAAGGAGCTGGCTCCTGGGGCCAGGGCTCTGGGGCAAGAAGCAGGTCACCCATTCCCAGCCTGCTCATCAGCCTTCGCTTCATAGCCAGGGCTGGGGATGAATCGCTGTGGAAGAGCGACACCCTTTGTCATCCAGAAGGCTGAGAATGGCGTGTGTGGGGGTGGCGGGGGGATGGTTGGCAGAGGAATGATGGGGGAGAAATGGTGAGTGGCAGGGAATGGCAGGCATGTGGGGGACAGCAGGGGGCTGTGGGGAGTGCAAGGGAGGGTGGTAGGGAGATGGTGAGGTGTGGTGGGAAGAGAGTGGTTGTCAGGGGAGAGGTGAGGAGGCCCTCCGGGCAGGTCTGAGAGGGGCAGGAGTGGGTGGTAGCAAGGACTGGGGGTGGAGGGTAGCAAGGAATGGCTTGGGGAAAATTCCAGCATTTTTGAAAGGATCTTAACTTTGACGCACATAGCGAAATGATGCGACTGCGTTTTGCCTAATTACAAAGGTATTAGGAAGTGTATGTTGAGGCTTTCTTCTTTTTCTGGGCAAATGTCAGAGCTTCTACGGCGCTATTAGGGTTTGAGGTCTTTCAACAACCCAGTGGCAGCTGGACCCTTGCAACACACAGTTCTAAAAAGAGCCTTGGTGAGCGCGTGGCTGCCTGTCTTCCCAGCCCACCCAGGGGGTCGTGAAGCTGAGGTGGAGTGAAGGTGAAGAGGAAGAAGCGGGGAAGCCACCTTCAAAAAGTCGCTAGCAGGGCCCACAGGAAGGGCAGCTCTAATGCTGCCCACCCCCGCCGGGGCCAGGGCAGCTTCGCGGGATTCACAAGCGGAACAGGCTGGGAGTGGATCTGGTTCCTCAGCGGTTTAGTTAGTGATCCTTGTGGAATGAATGAGTGAATGAATATTTCAAAGATCCATAAGTGGGTGTTATTTTTGACTGGTCCTGGGGCAAAATTAATCTTACCTACCCTTAAAAATGAAGAAAGCAATGGAATCAAGGTTCTGGGCAAAATGGGGAACTTCTTCACCCTTTTTTACCTTTTGTTTTCTTTTGGGAGACGAGAGATGTCACATGTACTTGCCTTGAAGCAGGAAAGGGCATCCAATTCCCATTTCCCAGTTTCCCAGGCAACTTCAGACAGACCTGAGCCTACTTGAATTGTTTCCCCAGAGGGCGGCCCAGGGGACCTCGATGCCCTTTCTGGGGAGGGACTGGAAGTGGCTGCCCGGAGGAGCCTCTGTTGGGGGCCGGGCAGGCAGTTCCTGCAGCTGGAGTTGCAGAATGAGGTGCCCCGCCAGAAGAGCAAAATCCCCCAAACCCAACTTAGAGTGTCCCATTTTGGTTCCTTCACCATCTGTGGGGAAATTTTTTAGTTTGCCTCATACTCAAAAAGAAACAGCAAGGGAGGAAAGACTATTTCCTGTGACAGAGCCATGGGGGGCAGTCGCCCCATGCCCCATGTGCCCAAGTGCCCACCCTGGCAGGGCTCGGCGCCATGGGCCTCATGGGACCCCTGCTGGACTGACTCTTAAACAGGCTCACGCCCATTATTACACCCCACTGGGGGGAAGCACAGCCCCTCAGAGGCACAGGACGTGCCCAAGACACCTGGGTGCTGCGCCACAGGGTCCGCAGAGAGCCCAGGAGGATTTCCACTCCGGTCCTCAGCCCCTTTTGTCATGTCCCCAAGGCTCCTTCGTCCCAGTTTCAGGAAGTACAATACAACTTGTGTTTAGCAAACTCTCCTTAGACTGATGGAGGGTATTTAGGTAGCGTACTGATTACAAAGAAAATAATTATTTACTTAAAGAAGCCGGAAGACTGTCACATTGATATCAGCACATAGCACTGTTGGGGGCCCTGTGACATCAATTTACTATTTGCATCCATGTTGAGAAATGGTAGAGGGAAGTTCAAACTTGATTAATTGTGGAAAATCACCTACATTGCAAAACCCTCACAGAGATGAAGATTTTAGAACAACGGATTGGCTGGGGGCGGAAGGACAACCTGACTTCGGGAGTCTGCTGATTGATCTTCCTGGCCACTCGGGCCAGAGAATGGAGGAGTTCTGGGGGGCCTAGTCAGGCCCCTTTCGGCCTGCAGATTGGAAACTGCTGCTCCTGGGGGCTGCTCTACAGACCCGAGCCCTCCGCCGGGCTGCCGGGCCGGGCCCCTTCCCTCCGCTCACCCACCAGCGGCCTCAGCTTTCTCTAAAGGCCTTTACGATGCCCGAATTTGGGAATTCTAGTTGCAGTTGACTTTCTTAATCCTAGTTCCTTCCACACGCGTCAATCAAGTGACTGACAAGGCACCAGCAGCACCGCCGGCCGCCCGGGCACAGCCTGGGTGGAGAGAATGGAGGCCGAGCCAGTTGTCACGGCGACGCCCGGGGGTGGCAAAGTTTGGAATCCACTTGTCTCAACAGTCAGTATAACTTTTTGATTTTGTCATGTGTCAGGTTCCCTCCTGATGCAACATTTACTATGTTTTAGGGGGGGAAGTTGCCAGCAGGTCTCAGCCCACGTTAGACCCCTGGGCTATGGTCTTTGCGGAGGGGGTGGGGGCGGGGGCGGGGAGGTGTGCCCTGAGGGCCCGATCCTGAAATCAAAAACAGCTCCACTCCCGAAGAGGCCTGACGAAGCCCCGGGGCCGGCCTGCAGCCCCTAACGGGATGCGCACTGAGCACTTCTTCCTCTTCTTTGGGAAGCGGACAGGCCTGGCTTTTTAAGCCCTCGCATTTGCGTGAGCTGCTAGTACCTGTGTGGGCTTCTGCCCGGACAGGCAGCAAAACAGGACATGCGATGCTGCGTGAATTCCTGCGAGACCTTTCTTTGTCCAGATACGGTGCCAGCTTGTGGTTCCACGTTGCCATAGGGAACAGAGAGCTCTGCCTTTGAAATGCAGAGGAGAGAGCCGTGATTGGTTCTCCTTGCTGCCCATCACTGCTGCCCAGCGCTGTAACTGCAGAGGACATAATGCCCGCCCCCAAAGCAGTGGCCCCGTTTGGGACAAACTTTGCGTTGGGGGCCTTCAGTCCCCCGTAGCAGGGGCTCTGTAACTGCTGGGACAGTTGGGGAGGAGAAGGAAGGGGGAGAGATGGGAAGGCGAGGGCCTGACCAGCAGAGGGCTCGGCCACCGGTTGTATTTGAAGTGGTTCGTTCTGAGTGTTGCTCCGTAATGGCTTCGGTGGAGGATAGGAGCCCGAGAAAGCCCCTCGGACAGGCCTTTTTGAAATGTCTGCCTACTTGCTTATTGTAAAATAAGCAAAACTAGTTCGGCCTAGGAAATCTTTGGCAAAGTCTGATTTTAGCAAAGTCTTACATAGTCCCCTGGCGATATTGTGTGAGGCGGTAGGAGGCACGTGGCTGACAGTGTCCCAGACCTGGGGACCCTGGAGGAGGTGGGCAAACACGCAGAGATCTCGGAGCCTGGGGCAGGGGATGCACTTGGGCCCATGATCCTTTGAGGTCAGCGGTATTACAACTTCCAACAGGTGGGAAGGGACACCCAAGGCTCTAGAAGGGGACCCACTGCGAGGGAAGGGGGAGCCAGTCTGGTGACAGGTTCAGCTCAGAGCTCGGCCCGTGTGTGAGGACTGGCCTGTCCCCCTGACATGATTGCTTTGTGAATGGCAGCCACCTCTGGTTCTCTGGTCTGAATTCAAAGAGCTGTGCCCTTCTAGTGGCCCAAGCTGGGTTGCCACTGGGGCCTGGCTGAGTCTGGTTAGCAAGGCCCCCCGACTGTGGCTGGAGAATGAACACCTTTGGGGCTGATTGAGGAAGCTCCATCAGCCTGTTCAGACTGCCGAGGTTCTGGAACATTCTATGGGGAAGCCGCAGAAGGAGATGCTGGACTTCCTACCCCTAGTCACATGAGTCATTGGAGAAATATAAGGACTGGCTTTAAGCTTGTCATACTCCAGGAGTCTTTTTTAAAAATTTGTAAAATTTTTGTTGAATGTGTTGGGGTGACATCGGTTAATAAAATTATGTAGGTTTCAGGTGTACAGTTCTATAATACCTTATCTGTACATTGCATTGTGTGTTTGATTCGCGAATCTGTATCAGTCTTGAGAAAAATAAGAAGTCCGCGCTGTCTCCACGGTGTTGTTGTGTTCGCTCGCGTGGAGGTCGCCTTGCGCTCGGGCACCGAGAGCCTCCCAGAGCCAGGCCCTCCATTGCTTACGTCTCGCCGGGCCCAGCCAGGCTGGGTGCAATCTTAGTGGACACTGGGGAACCCTTGATGGCTCGGGGACTAGAGGGCTGAGGCCTTTGCAGAAACGGGAGCCCCTGGCCCAGAGACGGGAAGGCCTGGGGTCACCGGAGGAGAGGGGCACCCAGGCCAGTTGAGAACTCGAGGAGCTCATGGCACGCCGCCCGCCCTGTTCGCACTTGACCTTGAGGGAGACCCAGCTTCCAGGGTGTGGGAAGAGCCCAGAGGAAAGAGAGGAACTCCCGCCAAACCGAGGCTGAGGCGATGGACCCCTCTCAGTAGAAAAAACCAGTGGCCCAGATGGCCTGGGTCATCTGCGTGTGTATGTGAGGGCACGTGTGTAGGAGCAAGTGTGTATATGTATGAGTGTGTGCGCGTGTGCTGGCGAGCGTGTGAGTGTACAAATGAGAGCACGTGAGCATGTCTAACCAGGTGTGCCTGATAGCGCAAGTGCCTGTCTGTGAACAAGTGTGTGTGTGACAGTGTGTAAGAACGTTTGTCTGAGAGTGCGTGCATGTGTGTGTGAGTGTGAGCCTGAGAATGTGTGTGAAGGCCGTGTCCCTGAGTGTGCCGGTGTGGCTGAGTGTGAGGGACGGTGGCTGCCCTGGTGCACCGGGTGACGCCATCGCTCCCGACCGCGAGGAAACCTGCACCTCTCGGGCCCCACGCGGCCTGCGTGGCTTTTTGACCCGGAAAGGGGGACGCCCGGGCGCGCGGCGGCCGGAGGCGGGGACCGCGGCGGGGGCCGCGCCGAGCTGGGGGGCGGGGCGCGCGGCGGCGGGCTGGGCCGCGGGGGGCGGCCTCGGGCGCCCCCGCCCGCGCCGCGGCGCCGTTGCTAAGGCCGGCCGGCGGGCGCGGCGCGGAAGGGCCTTAGCAACCGGCCGCGGGCGCGCGCGGGCGCGCGCCGGGGCGCGTGGGCCCGGCCGCGCCGGCGGCTCCTGCGGCTCCCACGCGCGCGGGCGGGGCGGGGCGGGGCGGGCCGGGGGCGGGGGCGGGGGCGGGGCGGGCGCGCTCCGGGCGCGCTCCGGCGGCCGGCGGGGATTTCCAGCGCGCGAGAGGAAGTGCTGCGAGAGGGAGCGTGAGGGCGCGAGGGAGCGCGGCGCGGCCGGGCGCCGCGTGCGCGAGCCGGGTTGCAGCCCAGCAGGGACTTTCCAGCCGGCGGCGGCGGCGGCCGCCGGCCCTTCCCCGCCCCCCGACATGGGGCTGCCCGGGGAGCAGGACGCTGCGGACCGCGGCGGAGGACGCGCCCGGAGCCCCTGAGCCGGCGAGCGGCGGCGGACCGCGGGGTAAGGGGTGGCGGCGGCGGGCGGGCGGGCCCGGCGGGTCCATCTCGGGGCTCCATCCCGCGCCCTCGGCGGCGGCGCGGGGCCGAAGCGGCGCAGGCCCGGCGCCCGGCGGCCAGTGCCCGGTGCGGCGCCGCCTCGCCCGGTCCCTGCCGGCCCGCCCGCCGCCCGGACGCCTCAACTTCGGGAAACTTTGTGCCCGGGGCCGGGCCCGGGGCCGGGGCTCCGCAGCTTTTCAGGAAACGGGGCGCCCAGGCCTCCCGCGAGCGTGACCCCCTCGGGGCGGCGAGAAAGCAGCATCTGCTGCGCGGCGGGCGTCCGTCCCGGGAGAATCCGGCTGGCTGGGTGTCCGCACGGACGGGCGTGCTCGCCCCGGGCCGGCGGCGTGTCTTTTTTTAAGCCATTATTTAAAAGTTTATACTGAGTCATTCCTCTGCAGATGAGCCTCCGACTGATTCATAGGCAGAGCTGCAGTGGCCTGGCGGCGGGCGGGCCCGGGCCCCCGTTTGGGGCAGAAAGCACGCATTCCACCTTCGCTGACGCGGAAGGTCAGAACGGGCGCCCTGGGCCGAGCGCTGCGCCGCCGGCCGGGGGCGAATTCCGCCCGCAGGCGCCGGGCTGCCGCTCGCGCGCTCCGCCGCCTGCCCCCCGTCGCCCCGCGGGCACCGCGCTCTGATGTTCAGACCTTTGGGGAGGACCCTGTGCGGCAGAGTCTTTACCTTTAGCGGGGGAGCGTAGCACGAAATGGAAATGGATGAGGCGCTGGGGACGTGCTCTGAAATTTAAGAAGCCTTCGGATCCCGGGCCGCTGGAGGAGACAGCCCTGTGTCACGTTTTTCGCGTGAAGCTGTGAATGCGATTTCCGAGTGACGCGGGGCTGTGTGTGTGTGTGTGTGTGTGTGAGTGTGAGAGTGAGTGTGCGCCCGGTTCTTGTATTTCTGTGGAGTCATAAGGGCCGTACTGAGCGGCGTTGTTGCCGCTTCTTGATTTGCATTCACAGCACACCGCCGAGGGGGAGCCATCATCTTCCCCCTCCAGCGTTTGCTGTGAGCACACACGGGTGAAGCTTCTGGACGTGTTGCGTTCTGTCTGTCCCCTGCGTGTCTATAGAATTCTCCTGTAAGGAGATGACCCGGGGGGCCAGCGGTGGCTGCTGAAGCCTTCTCACGCCTTTGGAAATGGCCCGGGGACAAGACTGCACCCTGGGCAGGAGTCTGGCCAGAGCGAGCACAGCCATTGGCTCTTCCAGCGGGAGCGAGGGTCTGCCTGGTCCCTGCCTTGTGACAAGGTGTATGTTAAGAATCAGTCGGGAGACGACACATTCTTTGGCCAACAAAATAAGCCTTCCCGGTGCGAAAACTGGGGAGTGCCCTGCAGGATTGGGAGCAGCCTGATGGAGAGTGGGCGCAGGTGGCAGGGGCCCGGCCTGGGAGTCCCGCATCCCGCATCCCTGGGAGAGATCAGACCTCAGACCTCAGCCTTGCCGGGTCTGCGATGTGAGGTGTCTCCCAGACGCCATCTGTTCCAGCTGTCACAATGCAGGAGCCAGGCACGCAGAGGGAGCTGACAGGGAGAATTCCAGACTTTTTTTTTTTTTAAGACACTCATGTAAATTTTTCTGTGAGGGAAAAGAAGACCAGTTATTTTCCTTGGACGCTCTCCGTTCGTTTGGGAATTAGTAAGATGGTCTCACTCACTGGGAAGGGTGTACAGACATTCCCCGGGAACCAGGCGGCAGCAGTGGCCGGCGGCTTCAGTTAAAAAATATTCCTACGGAATATTCCTGCTGTTGCTCATGCCTTGAACAAGGTCCTTCATTTAATGGAAGCATCTCAGTTCCTTCTTGCCATTTTCCCGTGTTTGGGGTTTTGATTCTGTAAACATCTCTGCCAGAATCCCTTTAATTTTTTCGCTCTGCAAGTGGAGAGGGACCTGTCTGGGGGTTGTCAGGATAGGTATGCTAATGAGCTGAAGGGCGAAGATGGTTTGCTCCTTTAGAGTCCTTTTTTTAATGGTGTTCAAGCTGTACTTCAAGAAAGGTAGAACTGTCACGGTGGTGGTGCAAGTCCGGACCAGCTCCAGCAAACAAAGGATATTGCGTTGCATTTGCCCAGCTCTGTGCCCTCCTCTTACATAGCAAGATGCTGGGCAGCGCGCGGTCTAATCTATTGAATGTTACGCAATAGCTGAGTTTCCTTGCCGTGGTCAGTTTAAGAACTGTAACTTAGCATAGGGGACATCTTATGACTGGGGTCCGCTCCATCGGTCTCATGGAATCGGGACCTCTTGGGTGCTTCTTCACAAGTGTTCACAGAGGAAGAGAAATTATCTGGGGGTGGGGAGGGGGGCGGGGGTGGGGAGAGCCCTAATACTGACTTAGGATACTGAGAGCGACTGGGCGGAGAGCCCTGGAGGGGGCGAGGCCGGCGGACCTAGAAGGCAGCCAGCGAGGGGCAGCCGAGGCCTAAATGTGGAGAGGAGCTTGCACCCGCTCTGGGCAGCGAAGCGAGTGCAGGAGGGCCGCCACCTGCGGGCAGGAGGGCGGTGGAGAGGGGCACGCGGGTGGCGCAGCCTGCCGGCTGTGGGTCCAAAGGAGCTAATGGAAATAGCAGAAATGCAATTTTAAGCTCGAAATGGAAGTAGTGTAAGAAAACATTATGTGTGCTTGTGTAATATCTAACATTCATAATTCACTAAAAAATACAAAACAGCCTTCTCATGTTAAGGAGCCTTTACTGTCTGTGTTCTGCACAACACCGCCCTAGACACGATGCAGGGCGGGGTGGGGGGGATGACTGACCAACCCAGGCAGGGGGAGGCGAGGTTTGTATCATTAAGTATTAGAACCTTTTCTTGGTGGAATTTTTTTGTCTTCCTGTGCAGATAGCTGGGGCTGAGGCTGGCAGGTGGGAAGATGCCGTAAATGCAGGTGACTCCTGGTTTTTGTCAACTCCAAGTATCAGGTTGGAGTCTTTCCTGCGTTCTCATTCCTCGAGATAAGTGGATCATTAGCAGGGACTCAGGAGTCTTTTTCTCATTTAATTTAATGTTCAATTAATGTGCCTCAAGTTCCCATGATGTTCTGGTTACCGTGCCAGCGCGAGTGAGAGCCGCCGCCTGCTTTTAAAGGCGTGGCCTGCACAAGTCTGGGCGTCTGGCCCCCTGTGCCCGGGGAGGGGAGGCGCGGAACCGGGCGGGAAGGTGACTGAGCCAGTGCCAGCACTGGTGCTGGTGGGGGAAGGGTGACGAAGAGGGAGAATTCACCACCGCGCCCTCAGCAAGATGGGGAGGACCCCCAGGAAGAAAGCAGGGTGTCGTGAGCCGTAGGCCGCAGCGGGTCAGTGGGTCGGTGGGCCGGGCAGAAGACTGGAGGCCTGGGGGCTGCTCCGAGAGGGGACGGCTCCGGGTTTCCAATGACTCAGTGGCACGGGACGGGGACCGAGAATGGCAGTCCGTACCAGGGCCCCTCGGTGCTTCCTCACCGTGGGACCTGACGACTTGCCGCCCTGCTGCTGCTTGCCAGGGTGCAGTGCTGGCAACGGTGCTGCTTGGTGGGTCCCAGCTGCGACTGTCCCGTGGGCCTCCTGGCTCCTCCCAGGCCCTTGGGGACCGGGAGCTCAAGTGGGTCAGGTGGTCTGCCCCATGGGGGGCTGGTCTGCGGTGGGCACCACAGCAGCAGGCCCCACCCTGGGCAGAGCTCATTGCTGTCCCAACTGTCTCTCGATGTAGGTGCTATGTCCCAAAAAAGGGTGGTGGTGGGGGCGTGAACGGGAAAAGCCCCTTGCCCAGGGAGTCCCCCACTGCAATGACCCAAACGTCTTTAGTTCTCAGGAAATAAAATATCGGGCCCTAGAATTTCATATCACGATTGACTTTGCCTAAGGGTTCGCTCCATGCTGATTTTGATACCACATATGTATTTTTTAAAATGCAGGTTTTTGGCAGGTTCTCATGTGCCACTCTGTCAAGAAAGATGTCACGTGTGCTGTTTTGATGTCCTGATTTCCTTTCCAATGTAAACACTTGAGTCTATGGCAAAACCTAAAAGAATATTTATCAGAAACTTGGTTTGTGTAAGTGGAGAGAAAAGCAAAATTGGTTAAACAAGTGGCATAGTAAGTTCTTTAACAAGGGTGTCCAACCTTTTGGCGTCTCTGGGCCCCACTGGGAAAAGAAGAGTTGTCTTGGGCCACACATTAAATACATCGTGACACATAATATCACACACACACACACAAATCTCATAATGTTTGAAGTCAGTTTGTGACTTCGTGGTGGGCCTCATTCATTCACAGCCATCCTGGGCTGCTCACGGCCTATGGGCTGCAGGTCAGTTGCCCCTACTTTGGGAAAACAGTAGCATCAGAATGGTAAACCCGGAGTGCCTCAGTGTCGCGTGGCTGGGTGACCATGTGGAAGGTTTTCGGAGACTGCGCGGGTACCCGGAAGGGGAACGCCCAGTGTAGGAGGCCTGCGCAGCGCTGGCGGGAATGAGGCGGGAATGAGATGCTGTCCAGCCTCTCCCCTCCCCGAGGGCCAGGCACGGGGTGGAGCCTCCTTCAGTGTGTGTGTCCTGCACCTGCCGGCTTGGGGGTGAGGAGGGATGGGACAGCCGCCACACAGAGGTTCCACGTAGTTTGGCACGTGCAGCCGGGCAAGCCGTGAACTTCGTGGCTGCTGCCCCGACCGCACCCCCGCCGGCCCCTCCTGGCAGTGGGGGGCTCCCTGGCTGGTTGCATTAGGGGCCTGTGGCTGGAGACTTCATTTGATGTTGCGGCTTTATAGGGTACTTAAAAAAAACAATATTTATTTATTTTTAGAGAGTGGGGAAGAGAGGGATAGAGGGAGAAAAACATCAATGTGTGGTTGCCTCTCATACCTCCCCCCCCGCACTGGGGACCCGGCCCGCAGCCCAGGCATGTGCCCTGACTGGGAACTGAACTGGCGACCCTTTAGTTCTCAGGCCGGCACCCAATCCACTGAGCTACACCAGCCAGGGCTCTTGGGTGCTTTTAATGACTTACAAAGGAACAGGGAAACCAGCTCTGTTTAGTTCTCCTTCCTTGCCCAGTAATGCCCAGAAGTCACAACTTTATTCTAGAAATTAAATTCTGCCCTTGTGGATTAATAAAAGCCTGATGTTTGAAACATTATTATGGGGTAAATGAAATGTTCTGGTTTCAGAAGGCTCTCCTGTGTGAGAAAGGGCATAGCGTGTCTTCAGCGCTGTATGTCTCAGACCCTGTAAGTTTTATCTTAAAATGTAATATAAATTTTACATTGTATTCAGTAATACGTCTGATTTTTCTAACATAAACACACTTTGTTTCTCCAATTTTGAGTATAGTTGATCCTCCGAAAGATGCATTGTGTTTATCTTCGGCTTCCCTAGGGTCCCTGAGAGCCTCCTGGCATCCTGCCACGCGTCCCAGGGCTGTCCACCCCCAAGCTTGAGCAGTGTGGCCTGGTGGGAGGCACCCGCAGACACGGGAATCGCAGTCCTGCCTCGGCGCGTGGCAGCAGTTGGAGCTGGGGCAGGAGCGGGGGCAGGAGGAGGGCAGGCCTCTGGGCCGCTGGGAGTCGGGGTCCCTGCCTGTAAACGGGCTACTAGCGCCCCGCGCAGCCCACGTGGCACCTGCTGCTGAGGAGAGGAGTGGACAGTAGAGCGCTCCGCCGAGGCTCGCGGCCACAGGACTGAGGGTAGAGCCGGAGCAGGGAGATGCTGGGATGTGACCCTGACGTGTCGGGTCTCAGTAGGGCCCATCGAGACTTGCTAGGTGAGCCCCCTCCCTTTACATGGAAGGCGGCCGAGGTTCTGAGTGTTTGGGTACGTGGCTCTCCCCGATCGGATCGCAGCAAAGCAGGGACCAGTCGCCCAGAGTAGAGCTTTCTCCCTGCCTTCATTGCCCCAGGATTTACCCCCGGGAAGCTGCTTGGCTTCTAATTCCAACTTGTGGTAGTTGAGAATTATTTAATCAACACATTTTTTGAGAACTCACTCAGGAGCAGTGCTAGTTGCCAAAGCTAAGAAGTCAGGTACGGTGCTCTGAGATCGCACTGTTTCCCAGCGCTGCTGTGGGTGGGGCAGCCAAGAGGCCCCTTTGGTCACTTGCCCGTTGTGGGCACCGGGACAGTGGGCAGAGGCACCATGGCAGGGGCTGTGGGGCGGGCGGGCGGGCCCGAGGCAGAGGCCCGGGCGTCTGCCGAGGTTCTCTGTGCCCATCGTCGTTCGAGGAGCAGGAGCCAGCTGCCCTTGGTGCTGCCGCCTTTGTGCCAGCCTGACTTCGGAGGCGAGATCACCCCACTTCACAGGGAGGGGAACGAAGAGCAGCAGGCCTGGCGGGCTCCCCAGTTCGTGTTCTCATCACCGTGCTCAGTGATCAGTTTAAGCTGAATTGCAGTCGACTTTTGGATTTTGTTCATACTCTAGACTTCTAAATTTTGCTTCCAGATCCTAAATGTTTTAGGTTTGCTGTTATACGGTGCTTTTCAAAGAAATTGTGTATTTTTCCAGCGTATGTTTTGCCCGCAGCTTTACTTTCCCCCCAAAATCTGTTCTGTGTGTACTGACTTCTTTCCCAGCCAGTGCTCCATCTCTTCTCTTCTGTTCTGAGCTATTTTCCAATGGCAGCAACATTTCATTCCTTAGCCTTTATATTCAGCTAAAGCCCTGGCTGGGTAGCTCAGTTGATTAGAGCGTTGTCCTGATACACCAGGGTTGCAGGTTCGATCCCTGGTCCGGGCACATAGAAGCATCAACCAGTGAATGTGTAAGTATGTGGAACAACAAATCGATGTGTGTCTCTCTCTCTCTCACCCCCTCTCTTTCCCTCTCCCTCCCTTCCTCACTTTCTCTCTAAAATCAGTAAAGACAAAATTAAAGTGAAAGCCCAGGTAAAGCGTCCTCAGATGCTGCTCACGTCTTGCTGAGTAGTGGCCCCAAACCCGATTTGCTTAATGTGCTTGCTTTCCCTTTCTTTCTCTTAATTTTCATTTAAACTGCTAGTCTGGCGATAACGATAGTGTTTAGAGACTGTGCCGTGACAGGGTTTTATAACCACCAGCGTGTTTGTGGTGAACAAGTCCCCGAGGCCTGGTCACTCTGTAGATCGCATACTGGTCACGGCCCAGCACAGCGGGATTTCTACCCATTCACCTGAAATTTAATTAGAGCTGCAGATCGTTTGTGGGAACGTAAGTTAAAGGCAGAGAAGCCTTCTCCACTGTTGACAGGGGAAGGAGGTCATCGGCTCTTCGGGAGAACACTGCATGTGGTGCTTCTGCCGGAGCCACCGTGCCTGCCGGCCTGCCCATGCAGCCGGGAGGGGCAGTGATGGGGAGGGGCCTGTTTCACCGCCACCTGTGCCCGCTCCCAGAGGGGCTGCGAGGAATGGGCGCAGCTGGGCCCTGAGGCCGCAAGGACAGGGCACATTCCCTGGTTCTTTCACAAGGTGGCCCTTTTGGGTGGAGGCAGTGACACGGGTCAGCAGGGCCTCGTGTGTCAGAGCCTACCTGCTTCCCCCAGGGGGAGTGGTGCCCCAGGGCATCCTGGGTGGTGTTACGGCGACAGGCTTCTAAGGACAGGGTCACTTTGTCGTATGTTCGCAGTTTGGCCTGACATGTGCTCAGTTTTGAAAATGAGACTTGTTTCTGTATGACGGGAGTACGGATTTGAAGTCAGACCTGATTTGAATTCTGACCCTCTCTTTGGCTGACTGTGATGGTAAGTTGCTTATGCTCTGAACCTCAGACTTCTCTTTTATGAAAAGGTCACTGGGGGATTGAATGTGAGAATCTAGCCTCTCACAAGGGCTAATTCTGCTCCCTCTGTCCTTGCGCGAGGGGTCTCCCAAAGGTGGGTGGCAGGTGTTCTTGGGGATGCAGCCTGGCCCCGGAAGGCTGGGGGCGGGCAGAAGAAGCCCATTCTTGGACTGCAAATAAATGACCTTTAACAAAGAGTAAAAGGTCTGGAAATGAACAATTACTGTCTGTTTGCACAAAAAGGATTGCACAAAAAGGAACATCAATATTTAGATAGCCCTTCTTTTTTTCAGAAAAGCAATTTTTGCATACGCTAGTTTGTGGTAACTTTAAATCTACATTTTAGTACATTTTCTTTCGTTGTTTAGCAGAACAGCATTCCTCAATTCATTCTGGTGTCTGTTCAGAGATTTCTTCCTCCTGGAGATCCTCCCTAAACGCCCAGATTAGAACAGCGCGCGTTGCCCTGGCCTGTGTGACCTCGGCTGGAGTGTGGGCCCTGATTCCCGGCCAAGGCACGTGCCTGGGTTGTGGGCTCGGTCCCCAGTCCAGTTGCTTGCGAGAGGCAGCCAGTTGTCGTTTCTCTCCCGCTCTGCACCTCCCTTCCCCTCTCTCTAAAAATCAGTAAGCGTGTCCTCAGGTAAGGATAAAAGAAACGCCTAGAGAACCGACTCTTGCAGTGAGGACAGTTCTGGGCGTCAGTGCACAATGTAGCCCTCGTTGTCATTTGCTAGTCTCTTACCTTGCTTTTTAAATTCATAGCAGAAAGTTTTTGTTCATCACCTTAACCCATGTACCAGGAACTTAAGAGTTTGTATGAATGAATCAATAAACTACAGTCTAATCGCCTTGTCTTTTATTGAGGCAAAATTCACATAACATACAATTAACTTTTAAATTTATGGTTTGGGGATAGTGTGTTCACAGCGTTGTGCAAACGCTAGTTCTTCTTAGTTTCAAAACTTTTCCATCACCCCATAAAAAGCCCTGCGCTCGTTACATAATCATTTCCTATTCCTCTTCTCTAATCTGCTTCCTGTCAGTACGGATTTGCCTGGCCTGACCATCTTGTGTATAAGAGGAGTCGCCCCATGATGGGCTTTTGTGTCCACCTTCTTTCACTCAGCAGAGTGTTGTTGGGGTGCATCCACGCTGTTGCCTCCATCAGTATCTTGTTCTTATTTGTGGCCGAATAGTACTCCATTGTGTGTCGCCACCAGGGTTTTGTTTACCCGTTCATCCACTGCTGGACGCCTTTGGGTGCCTTTGCCCTTTGGCTATGATGAATAATATGTACACATTTCTGTGGAGATGAATTTTCATTCTCTTGGGGACGGCTGGGGCATGTGGTAATTCTGCATTTAACTTAACTCCCGCCAGCAATGTGCTGGGATTCCAGTTTCTGCACATCTTTGGCAACATTTGTTTTGCCTTTCTGAGTAAAGCTATTTTAGTGGATGTAAAGTGGTATCTCATTGTGGCTTTGTATTTCCTTACTGACCAGTGGTATTGAACGTCTTTTAATGCTTTCATTGTATATCTTTCATGGAACAATGTGTACTCAAGCAAGCCCTTTGCCCATGTTTTAGATATATGATGTATGAATAGATAGAATAGATATATGATGTACAAATATTTTTTCTCATTTTGTAGGTTGTTTTTTTGTAGTCCTAATAATGTCCTTTGATGTTTAAAAGTTTTTAATTTTTGAAAAAGATTTTATTTACTTTATTTTTAGACAGAGAGTAAGGGAGAGAGGGAGAGAAACATCAATGTGCTGTTGCCTCTTGAATGCCCCCTATTGGGGACCTGGCCCTCAACCCAGGCACGTGTCCTGGCTGGGGAATCGAACTGAGACCCTTTGGCTTGCAGGCCCACGCTCAATCCACTGAACCACACCAGCTGGGGCCATAAAAGTTGTTAATTTTGATGACGTTCAATTTATCTATTTCTTTCTTTTGTTGCTATTGCTTTTGGTATGAAATCTGAGAATCTGTTGTCAAATCTGAGATCATGAAGATTTACTGTTTCAGAGTTTTAGCGTGTACATTTTGAGTTCATTTTTATCTATGGAGTGAGGTAGGGGTGCCGCTTCATCCTGTTGCTGGTGCTTGTCCAGCTACCCAGCACTGCGTGTGGAAGAGACTGCTCTTTCCCCACCGGATGGCCTTGGCCCCCTGGGGGAAATCAGTTGGCAACAGACGTCTGAATATTCTTCCGGACTCTCTAATTCTCTCGGTCTGTATGTCTGTCTTTATGCCAGTAGCATACTGTTGGTTTTTTTTTAATTGTAGATTTATACAAAGGTTTTAAAAAAGGTTTTATTTATTTATCGAGAGAGGGGAGGGAGGCCGAAAGAGAGGGAGAGAGAAATATCGATCGGTTGCCTCTCGCATGCCCCCAACTGGGGACTGAACCTGCAACCCGGGTGTGTGTCTTGACAGGGAATCAAACTGGTGAACTTTCGCTTTGTGAGACGATACCCAATCCACTGAGGTCAGGGCTAGAAAATTTCGAAGTAAGTTTGAGAAGTGTGAGTCTTCCAAGTTTTTTTGTTGTTTTTTTTTCCTATATGCTGTGGCTCTTTGGGACCCCTTGCAGCTCCATATTAATTTGAGATTCAGTTTTTTCTTTCTGCAAAAACGATCTGGAATTTCGATAGGAATTGCATTGACTCTGCTTAGGGGAGTTGGCTTCTTAACAATGTTCAGTCTTCCGCCCTGATTGGTGTGGGTCAGTGTGTTGGGTGCCACTGGTTCGATTCTCACTCAGGGCACGTGCCTGGGTTGTGGGCCAGGTCCCCAGTAGGGGGCATGTGAGGGGCAACCAATTGATGTTCCACTCCCTCTCTTTCTCCCTCCCTTCCCCCTCTCTAAAAAATAAATAAATAAAATTTTAAAACAAAACCAATGTTCAGCCTTTCAGTCCATGAATAGGATGCCTTTCTGTTTATTTACATCTTTAATTTCCTTCAGCAAGATTTTGTTGTTTCAGTGAACAAATCTTCATCTCCTTGGTTAAATTTATTCCTGGATATTATGTTCTTTTTGGATACCATTGCAAATGGAATGGTTTCCTTAATTTTGTTTTCGGATTGTTCATTGTTTATAAAACCACAGCTGATTTTTGCGTTGCCCTCACATACCCTGTGATTTTGCTGTGTTTTGTTACTACCTGTGGCAGTTTTTGTGGGTTCTTTGGGACGGTCTATGCATAGAATCGTGTCAATTATCGATAGAGATCATCCTCCGTCTCTCCGCACCGTGTGGATGCTGTCCGCTTCTGTTTCTGGCCTCGTCGCCCAGCCGGCACCCATGCAGCTCTGAACAGTGGCGGTGAGGGCCGGCGGTCTGGGCGGGCGCCTGATTGTGGGGGAGGTTTCGGACCTGCTCTGTTGACTACGAAGTCAGGTGTGAGTTTTTAAAAATAAATGCCCTTTATCATGGCAGGGAAGTTCCCTTCAATTCCTGCTCTGCTGAGTGTTTTACCGTGAAAGGTTGAAGTTTGTCAGACACTTTCCTGTGTCTGTTCATGAGATTGTGTGATTCCCTCCCTTCTTTCTGTTAGTGTGGTGTTCCATTAATGGATTTTTCTGTGTTGAACCACTCTTGCTTTCCTGGGATAAATCTCTTTGTTGTGGTGTTTAATCCTTTTAATGTGCTGTTGGATTTGGTTTGCTACTATTTTTGTCAGAACTTTTGCATCCGTGTTCATAAGGGATATTGGCCTTTCGTTCCCTTTCCCTGCCGTGTCTTTGTCTGGCTTTGGTATTAGGGTACCGACTGCATTTTGATGGTACCTCGTGCTTCTTCAGCATTTTGAGCCCTGCCCTCCCATAGCTCCAGGGTGTGTAGCAGATTCTAGGAGGGTTCCGAAGCAGACAGGAAAGCTCTCTGATGGTCGTCACGCCACTTACCTCCCCGCTTCCCCACGCCACATGCCCCGAAAGGGGCTTCTAGCTGGGAAGACGCCAGCTGACACCACCACCGAACTTGGTGTCCACCTGGGAGATGGGAGGAAGGGGCTCTGTGTTCCTGATGCCAGGACAGGAGAGAGGGGCCCCCGCCACTTCCTGAAAGAACCACACATGGTTCAGGCCCCGACTGCTGTTGACAAACCACACTAAGTGCCAGCGACCCGCAGCAGTCACCTGCCGTTAGCTCTCGGGTCCTGTGGGTAGGCCAGGCAGGGCGCAGCCCGGCACGCCCTCTCTCCTGCACGCGGCTTGAACTGCGGTCGCTTGCTGATGTTTCTCTGGCCTTGGGTCTGGTCTGGAGGGTCTGGACAGCTGTACTCACGTTGGGGGCCTGCCCTGTCCGCAGTGTCGGTTGCTGCAGATGGCTGTCTGCTGGGGCGGTCAGACCTCTTAGGTGCCAGCTCAGGCTGGGCGAGCGGCAGTCTCCAACCCCCTCCGTCTCATGGCGTGCATCAACTGTCACTGAAATTCTGTGGTACTTCAAAAAATATGTTCCATTTTTGCTGATCTGACAAAAAAATAGGTATAATTTTGATTCATTCACACCGCACAGCTACTGCTGTCTTGGCTGTTGTCATTTTTTAAAAAATTTGATAGTCTAAGGGAAAAGAGGTCAGTGCCCCTGATTAACTAGACAGGTGTCGCATGTTTCAGAAATCCTTGAGGCGCACCGGGTGAAAATGACTGCGCTAGAGAGATTGTTCTGGGAGAGGAGGCGGAGGCTGACAAAGCCGCCTGGTGTTACTCCTGCTGTCCGTCGAAGACCCCACCCGGTGCTCCCAGGTTTAGGAGGAAACACAGAGGCCTCTCCAGGTGAGAGCAGCTCAGAAACGTTCTCGGATTTTGCCCGCTCAGTGTAAGGCAGTAGATGCCGCGTGCTGTCTGCAGTATGTGCTGTGTGTCCTTGTTGAGACAGGCCGTTGTGGCCTAAAGTGGACACGCCAACTACTGTGTGTCATCGGTGCGCGAGAAAGTGCATTCTGGGTTGTGGACCAAGAATTTGTGAGTACACTTTGGAATGTGCCCGCTCGTAAAATGGCGACCGCTGGTGTGAAGCCAAGTTTTACTGACCTGATCAGAGGTGCCCTTGATCACCTTGTCAGGAGTTCTTCAAGTATGACTTCGGGTCCATAAAATTTCCCTTCCTGTTAGCTTATTTTAAAAATTATTTGAGCACTTGACTTTTATTTTGAAGAATACTGTGGAGTTTAGCCCAGACCAGCGCGCAGCTCAGTGGGTTGGGCAGTGTCCTGTGAACCAAAAGGGTCCTTGGTTCAATTCCCAGTCAGGGCACAGGCCCGGGTTAGGGGTGTGGCTCCCGGTCGGGGTGCATACAAGATGCAGCCAGTGGGCATTTCTCTTCCTCTCTTCACCCTCCCTTTTCCTATCTCTAAAAGTAAGTAAATAAAAACCTTAAAAAAGAGAGTATATGGGGTTTAAGCTTATACTTGTCTCTGTTCTTCAGTGAAGCTTCATTGAGAAAATACTAGTGCGCCTCCATATCCCGAATTTTCCTTTCTCCGCCCGACGTTGTCCCAGTAAATCCTTAGACACTTAGTGGAACACAGGGAGGGCTGCTGGTGCTGGAGAGCGGGGGGTGATTTGACAGCCCATGTGGAACCGTGGACGTCTGAGCTCTAATGCAGGCACCCCGCGTTCCGTGGCCCCCGCCTTGCCAGCCTACTTCAGCTGGCTGTCGCAGCACTATATGAGCCCGAGCAAACGGGATGGGGCCACTGGAGTGGGACGTGGATGTTAATAAGGAAACAAGTCTGCGTCTTTGGCATCAGGAGGGCACAAGCTGTGAGGGTTGATGAGGGCGGAGGGGGTCCACGTGCGTCCTCTGCTTGCACCTGCTCAGGGTAGTGCCGGACGCAGCGCCAGCTGCCCCACGCCCAGTGTCCCAAGCATACCTTGCCTTTGTTCCCAAATGCCCGCCACTCCCGGGCAGCTGACCTTCTCTCCAGAGTCAGCCACATCAGGTGGCCGATGTGTCCACGTGAGTGACCGACCAGGGCATGGAGTTTCGGAGAGTCCCGGGACGTCCCAAGCTCCTTCTGGTCCTGAGGTCAAGAACGCATGGCTGGGTGGTCCGAGGTCTCTGACAGCAGTGACGTTTTATGTCTGTTTCATATAATTAGTATATGTATTTAGTACAGGGAAGGGATGTCCGTGTCTCATTTTGTCTTTGTTATGAATTCCACAAGTGTGCTGGTCTTTGACATATCACGAGGGAGAAAATAATTGCTTTTTGTAGGTCTTTGGGAGTGCTTCTTTTTTTTATTTGAAAAAAATTTTAAATTGTTGATTTTTAGAGAGAGAGAAAGAGAGGAAGGGGTGGGGGGAGAGAGTGAGAGCAGCATCGATTTGCTTTGCACTGATCTGTGCATTCATTGGTTGATTCTCTTATGTGTCCTGACGCTGGGGATCAAACCCACAACCCTGTCGTATCGTGAGGACGCTCTAACCAGCTGAGCTACCCGGCCAGGGCTGGGGCTTTTGATACTACTTACCTTTTCCACCGCTGTTTCCTTCAGGAATCTCTATACCAGCGTATGGTCCATGTGGCGGGAGGCGGGGTGAGCTGCTTAGGGGCTGCGGTGGGGCAGTGGGACTGAGGACGGGGCGGGGTGGGCAGGAGGGCAGCCTGTTTCACACCGGGGATGACATGTCCTTTGCCTGTCTCCTCTTTGTGTTCTGACTCAGTAAAAAAGGTATTTCCTTGTGTTAAGACGAATTGAGATAGTGACCCTTGCTTTTTAATTTTGACTTGGGGTTCTTGGGAACCCAGTCACTTACATTTAGAGTGAAATAAGTGAGAGGCAGTTTCCCTGAAAAAACAGCTTGTGAGGCATCTTCGCGGAGGCCACAGTTCTGTGTGCCACAGGTAAGGGCTTTTAAACCTGTGACGTTCTGTCCTTCAGGTGTGAGCCTGCAGCACGGTCTCTCGGTTCCACAGCACGGCGGCCAGCTCGGGGCACCTGTCGGCCTGCTGGAGAGGCAGGTCCGCCAGGGGCGGCCCTGCGGCCCGTTACCGAGCTTTCAAAACGCCCGTCTCCTTCCGTGGTAGGTGGGGTTGATACTGTCATGGTTGTTGTGAAAATAAAACCATGAGCTTTAAAACACCAGATGCACCAGGAAGATGAAAATAGCATTGGAGGGTAAGGAACTTGTATATCGTAGCCTCGAGAAGGGAAGATGGAAGGTCCGTCCGCTGCATAGCCACCGTCCAGCGCGCCCGCCACGTTTGCATGCTCTGGGCCACGCGCTTGTGTCTTCGCGCGTAAAGAGCAGCCGCGCTGAGATGGACGCGGACCACGTTCGGTCGGGCTCAGCAGAATTTTACAAAGCGCTTCGTGAGTGCCGGCCCTTCTGCTCACGCGCGTGTGTTTGTATGTGCATGTTTATGTTGCCAAGGGAGACGCCGTCTCTTCTCAAGAAGTTCAGTCTGGGATGTTACGCTTCCTGAGGGAGGCACGTGCCAGCCCGCTCAGGTTGTCATGACAATATCACAGATTGTGTGACTTAAACAGCTGAGATTTAGTCCTCACAGATCTGGGGGCTGGGAGTCCAGGGCGAAGGTGCCGGCCGGCCTGGTTCGCACGGAGGGCTCTCTGCCTGGCGCGCCACGGCCGCCTCTGGCTGTGCCCTCACGCGGTGGGGGGCAGACGGGAAGCTCCGCGGGATCTCTTCTCATCACGGCCTCTGCTTGCTCCCGAGGCCGCTCTCTGAATACCATCTCATCAGGAGTTAGACTGTTAACATGTGGATTTTGAGGGGGCACAATTCAGTTCATAGCCTTCTTCCCTGAGCCCCCCAAGTTCATGTCCTTCTCACGGCAAAACATATTCATTCCATCCCCACAGCCCCAAAGCCTTACCTCCAAGATCACCTTGAAGGCCTCATATCACTTAAGTCAGGAGAGCCGTGAGCCATGACTCATCCTGACACAAGGTCCCTCCAGCTGTGGACCCGGGAAACGGAGTAATCTCTGTGCTTCCACAATGAGCGGCTGGGGCAGGCCCAGGGGAGACATTCCTGCCCCATGGGAGACAGGAGAGGAGGAAGGGGAGACAGTCCCGAGCACGTCCGCAGCCCAGCAAGGCAGATCACATCAGATCTTAAGGCTGGAGAAGAATCCTCCTGGACCTTTGGGGGTCCTGCGGGCATGGAGGGGTGGGGGTGTGGTCCTGGCCCAAGGCTCTGGGCAGCTGCCCCCTGGCCTGCTGAGACCCAGGTGATGCCACCCCCCTTTGAAACCGAGAGGCAGCCCCACGATCTCTGTGGTCTGAAAAGCAGTAGAACAAAAATAAAAAAGAGCAAACTGCAGAACGAGTAAGTTAGCAAGCTTGGTCGGCATAGGACTCCTGTTCCCGAGGAACTTCACCGGATGAGCCTCTCCGAGTGCGGAGATGGCAGAGGCGGCCGGGCTGGAGTGCACACTCCCTGTTAGAAACGACTCGCGCCCAGGGCTGGAGGACGAGGGCCAATTCGCAATTTTGGAAGCAGAATTAGAGTTCAAGTGGCCTTAGGGGCCGGCTGGTGTGTGGAAGGCCTGCTCGGAGTCCTCTTGGCACTGGATGTGTTCCGGGGATGCCAGCAGGCGGACGTTGGGTGGCGCATGCACAGCGCAGGTGCTGGCCACGGGGCCGCCAGCGTCAGCCTTTCAGTCTTTGGATTCGTGAGCATAATTTAAAATCACAGTCTGACTGCTGTGTGCAGATTCCACTCATTTCATGAGTCCGTGCCCATGGCGTAGCAGCAGCCTACGTGTGGGAACGCCTCTTCTCGTGGTCTTGAGCTCAGTGCTTGTCCTGTCAGCAGGCAGCCGCAGCGCTTCTTGATTTCGTGGTTGTGGGTGGCTGTCCAGTGGGACGTGGTCTTTGGTGTGGTGTGTCTAGGGTTTCACTGGTTTCAGGGGAGGGGAAAGTGCTTACGGTCCACAGAGCTGGGGTGGCCGGGACATCCACCCTGAAGGAATTTCATACCATTTCCTGGCCATCCATCACTGGACGCCTCCCAGAGTCCTGTGAGGGACGGAGGGGGTCTCTGTGGAGCTCCTGACGGGGCTTGCAGGCTGCCTTCTCCGAGCATTTGCTTTATTAGTGGTTTATTTTTTTTTCTTTTAATGGCTTCATGTCAGTGATTCTGAGTCCTGGCTGCACATTAGAATTAGTAGAAAGAACCACGAAAGCTGGGGCCCCACTTCAGACGCCGTCAGTCAGTCGAGGGGCCAGTCATCAGCCGCACTGGCTGTCTTCAGTACAGGCTCCGAGGGGAGGCTGACGCCCAGCGGGCCGAGAGCTGCAGTTCGCAGAAGAGACTGCATCCTCCTCCAGCATCACCTGCCCAGGTGCCTAGAAGGGCAGGGCCCGAGGCCTGCCCTCCTACCCGCTGCTTCCCAGTGTGCATCTCAGCAGGGTGTTCAGGGCTCAGACACTCAGGTGGGAGGAACCCGTGGGCCTTGGGCCTCTCTTCCTCCTCAGCTCGCAGTGAATCCAACCAGGTCACTTGACCTTCCCGCGCCTCAGCCCGTGCACGGAAACTGGATGATACTGCAGGCGCCCAGTGCCTCACACGGTTCGGAAGTCCCGGGGCCTCTGAAAATCAATGGTTTTGTCACAGATTTGGTGCCAAAGCCTGAACTGGCCTGATGTGATGCTGTTTGCAATCCCTGTGCCATTTGGTGAGACTGTCCCTGTATCTCGCTGCTGCGGTGAATTCATGTGTCTCCTTGCATGTGCTGCCCCAGACTTCCCGGGGAGTGTTACACAATATATACTATACACACTATTTCCTTTCTAAAATCCAAAGGATGCTGAACTCCGAAACACGTCCGTCTTTGGTTTTGCATGAGGGATTGTGGAGCTGTGGAGACTCAGCTGACAGGTGGTCCTGGGGGTCGCAGTGTCTGACACCCCTGGCGGTTTACAACTTCCCACATGGGCAGCGGGGTGGGGGGTGTGCTTCTGAGGCCTGGCCCCTCCACGGTGTTATTACCCTTTCCCCACTGGGCTCCTCTGTTTCCCCAGAACCTTTATATTTGGTGTGGCAGAGTCGGTTCTTCAGGTAATTCAACATTTTTTACAAATCAGAAGTCAGCTGAGTCTGCAACTGGGTATCTGTCATCCCTCTGTGCGCGTATCTGGGCCGGATGTCACCGGGGAGTAACTGTGTGTGTGACACAGTCCCTGCTGGCAGAGAGCTTAGAAATTAGTCCTAGAAAGAGAAAACGTGGGAAGTTTTTTTGAAAGGACCTGCTTTGGTTACATTTCAAGCCAGGAGGAGAAAGGGTGGCAGAAGGTAATGCGTGCTCCCGGCCTGGCCTGCCGGCCTCGTGGAGGTGGCGGGGTTCCTGCTTGCTTGGCCCTCCACTTCTTCTCGCCCGGAGGGTGCGGGCCTGCAGAGACCCCAGGGCAGTGCGGTGTGGGCGTGTGGGGTGCCCGCAGGCTGGCCCTGGGCGGTCTCCTGTCATTAGTGTCTGATGACCACTGCCTGGACCCCAGAAACACGCACAGAAACTATTCTTGACTTCGAGGAGGTGACCCTACAAAATTGGCTAAAAATTGTGGGCTAAAAACAGCCCGAGAAATAGCACATTTATTTATGAGCCTTTACAAACACCTCCTCCCTCCCTGTTTTACTGACTTTTCTCTGTAGAGACTTAGCATCTTGGGTTCTCTGGAGTGTTCCTCAGGATTCTTTTGATCCATGACTGTTGGCTAAGAGTATAATTGGGCTGTTTTCGGTATGTGGTGTAGTGGATGAGGTTTATCAGCATAGCCCAAACTTTCCACTCTGAGCCTCCCACCCCCTTGCAGTGGAATAGTGACGTGTACCTTGGATGCTTTCAGAGGGCCAAGGGTGTAGCGTACTGAAGCAGTCTGTTTTTAAAATTATTTGTTTATTTTTTTAGAGAGAGGGGAAGGGAGAAAGAAAGAAGTATTGGTATGAGAGAGGAACATCGATCAGTTGCCTCTTGCACCAGAGGCAGATTTAACAGCGGGTGCACTGGGCACGCCTCCTGGGCCCCAACTTCTGAAGGGCCCCGCAAAACCCCAACTTTACACTTTTTTCTAATGACACCAAGTTTGGTTTCATATGTGCAATACATATATTATATTCAAATTTTATTGGAAATAAAACAGTAAATATTTTTTATCTAAAAATATGATTAACATGTTATTTTTATTTTCCCTGTCTCTTTTTTTTTAAGGGGCCCAATATTTTCTTCTGCGCCCAGGGCCACAACCGACCTTAATCTGCCTCTGTCTCGCACGTACCCCGGCTGGGGACTAAACCCACAACCCAGGGGTGTGCCCTGACCAGGAATTGAACCGATGACATTTCGGTTTGCGGGATGACGCCCAACCCACAGAGCCATACCAGCCGGGACTAAAGCAGCCTGTTCTTAACACAGGGTTTTTGTGGGCTGTTTTATCTGGAATTCCTATGACTTGCATCTTGCTATGTAATATGTTTTAATATTACAGACCTCTCAAAGTCTTTCTGTGTATCAAAACTGACGCTCCAGGCAAAAAACGCGGGTCATTCCCCGGCCCCTGCATGCGCCCTGCCCTCTGAGAGGCACGGGCAGGGTTTTAGGCGCGCTCGGGCGGAGCAGAATCTGCACCGAGATGGACACGTCTTTAAACCCTTCGTTAGTGGTCCTCGGTTTTCTTCCTCTTTGGCCCTTGAGGAAGTATTGGGTTGGCTAAAAAATCTGTATGTTTTTTTCCATAAAGTAAAAGACACATTTTTCATTTTCACCAATAACTGTATTGATTCGGATATTTTGAGTATGGTGGCTATCTGCCATGTGGTATGTTGATTGTTCTCAGAGAATGTATCGATTTGACCACTATCAATTACAACTGGTCTACCCGACCGACCGTAGAGCATCATCCAGTGAGAAACCTCCAGCATGAAACTTTGCAAACCACTCTTGACACATGTGATCAGTCACAGCACCTTCTCCGTGCACTGCACAAGTCTTTTTTTGCATTTCAGTTGTGTTTTTACCTTTCTTGAAATAATAAAGCATAACATGTTGAAAATGTTGCATATTTCCTTTCATCTGCAATATTAAAGTGGTCACACAAAAATTTACCAATTTTGATGTTTTTTCAAATGCACAGCTAATATGACAGCTGTCACTACACAGTGTAACAAAATTGTTTCTAGTGAAGTTAAAGACAGCTAAGTGCTACTAGAGCCATCCTACGGATAAAACCAAACGACCTTTTTGGCTAACCCCGTATTTGCTCTACGTGTATATTTGGTGCCTTTTGGTTTCGATAACTTAGATGGTTGGTAACTAGTTTTGATCAGATTACCACCATCACCAACCCGTCCCCTGTGGGGGGGCACTGGGGATGCATGGCCCCACTGTGCGTGGGGGCCCCTCTTCTGAGGGCGGGAGGAGAAGTTCCCACCTCAGAACCCTGTGGACAAGCCATGTGGGGATCTGGCAGCCCCGACGTCTCATGTGATGAAAGTGTGTCAGGCTGGTGCCTTTTTTAAAGAGAGCAGTGAGCATAAAAACAGTCACAGGTGGCAGAGCACACCCAGATGGGGCTGTTGCCGCTCTTGGGGTGTGGGTCCCCATGCCAGAAGTTCCTCGAGTGGGGTTCATGGCTGGAACGCAGACAGACCCTCCTGTGGGAGGCGGGGGACTGGTGGCCTCTGCAGAGAGGGTAGCAGGGAGCCTCCTGTTCTCCGCCTTGGTCGCCTTGGTCCCCTGGTGGCACGTGTGAAGGAACAGCGCCCCGCGGCCCCGCGCCCCGCGAGTCTGAAAGGGCCTCGGCCAGCAACGCCAGCTCCTTAGGGATGTCCCTGCTGCTGCAGCAGTGGGGTGGCCTGCGTGGAGTCCCTCTCCGAGAGTGTGGCCGGCTGGCCAGCCTCCAGAACGTCGCAGTCAGACGCAGACTCTGCCCAGAGGAGGTGCCAGCGCGCCTGCACGCCATGGTTCACAGCTCACCAGGGTGGGGGTGTGTGCAGAGCCTGTGTGGCTTTCAGTTTCACTAGGGGGTGTAACTTGGGCCACTGGTTTTTAAGTGAGCACTTCAAATTTAACAGAACTTCCACCTTATTTCCTCGGTTATGTGAACAAGAAAAGACCGCTTGGTCTAGGATACTTGTCTTGGGGCGGGGTGTGCAATTTTTGTCCCCTCACGGGACAGTTGGCAGTGTTTGGAAGCTCCCCGGGGTAGGGGGTGGGGAGGGCTGCCGGCACCTAGTGAGCGTAGGCCAGAGCCCTGCCAACACCCTGTGACGCCCCGGACAGCCCCACAGCGAGACGTGCCTGCCCCCGAAAGCCAGAGGCACAGAGCCGACTGCCTTTTCTTCATTTCCGGTGAAGGTCTGACTGTGAAGGTCTAGTATTTTTGTAAGGTGCTTTCGACAAAATTCAGCCTTTAGCCATTAAGTGGGATCTTAAAGATGAAAAAATGTTTTCAATGTCATGAGGTCCTACTACAAGTGTGTATTAAGCAGAGTGGAGGGGACTGAGAGGCCAGAGAGCCTGGGCGGGAAGCCCAGACGTCCGTCCGGCTGGTTTGGATAAACCGTCCCTAAGAAGCCGTCATTTAAGGGAGCCTCTGGTCCGCAGAATGGCAGTTTTTGAGCAGGCACCCTCAGAAATAAAATAATCTTCCAGCCGTGCTTCCCAGGCTCCCCAGGTTTGTGTCTCTAACCCGTGACGCCCTCCGAGCTTCAGCCTCAGCCCGCGCGGCCAGCTGCTCCCACGGCCGCGGCGCCTGTGGCCGGAAGGCAGGCGGCCGAGACCACCGTGTGGACTGCGGGCTGGGGCTGCACTGGTGGGTGTCGCTGGGGCTGGCTGGGGGGGGGGCGGTGAGTGGGGGAGCCCATTGCCCAGGACCTGCTGGGGAAAGAGACACTGTGTCCGTGAGCCCCGAGAGGGAGTGACGAGGCCCGCCGGAGGAGACCTGGGACCCTCGCTTACGTGTCACCTAACCCGTTCCGCCGGGGAATGCTGACTCCTTCCCGCCGGTCCAGGTGCTCAGGCCAGGACGCTGGGGAGCATCCCTTGATCGCGCCCCGTCCCTCCCGTTGGCTACCTGCTGTCGGCCTTGCATCCGCTGTCCCCACGTCCGCGGGCCGCGCCGGGCCTCCTTCGCACAGCCGCCCGGGAGGCCCCTTGGAGCCACAGCCGCCTCCGCGCGTCGCCCACAGCCCAGCACTGGCTGCCCACCGCGCCGGGGAGCACGGCCCCCGCGGGCGCGCCCCAGGAGAGCCTCCCGCCCCGGGGCCGCGTTGGACCCCGCCCGCCCCGCCCGCGCCCCCGCCCCCGCCGTGGGCACTGCCCCTCCGCCCTAGATTCCTGTGGCCCGTGCCCCGCGGTGCCCCCGCTGGCCGTCGCGGGGAGGCGCTCGCCTGGCCGCCTGGCCCGGGGAAGGGGCGGCTGGCGGGGACACGCCCTCGGCCCCGCAGCCCCGGGGTTTTTGCTTAGGGGATTTTTCTGTCAGTTATTTTTTCCTCACCTCTCGGGGCACTGAGAGCTGCGGCGGGCGGGGGGCGGGGCGGCGGCGGCTCCTCGGGGCGGCCCCGCCGGCAGCTGGCCCGGGCGCCGCGCGCAGGCCGCCCCGTCGCGTCCCAGGGAGCGGAGCCCGGCGGCGGCGGCGGCGGCGGGGCCGCGGGGGTGCGGCGGGGGTGCGGGGCGGCGGGGGTGCGGGGCGGCGGGCTCCCCTGGGCCCCGAGGGCGCCCGGGGCGGGGCCCGGGGCCGGGAGGCGGCGGGAGGAGGGAGGAGAGGGGCGCCCGTCCGAAGGCGCCGCGTGCTGGCGCGCGGGGGGGAGGGCGGCAGGGGCCCTGGCGACCTGGCCCCGGCCCGATGGCGGAGAGTCCTTAAGTGTCCACGTTGGAAAGCGAGTGAGAAGGAAGGTCGCCCCCGATCGGGAAGGAGTTAGCGGGACCCCCAGGCGGCTCGGGAGAAGGGACTGAGGCGGCGTTGCGGGTGGTTTGCTGGCGACAGAGAGGCTTCTGAGTCTGCCTGGCAGGGGGTCCCGGGCATTTTACAGGGAGTGACAAGCTGGGAGTGCTGAAGGTGCATTCCCTCGAGGGAAAATACATCTGCTAACGGCTCATGGATGTTTCTAGAAAAATTGGAGTCCTGCTCTCAAGTTTTGTTTTTCGCTTGTTATGGTTGAGCAGGGTTTTTTTTTGTTTTTTTTTTTAATCTTACCTATCTTCTGGAAATGGAATGTCTACCACATGAGGATTATTTTTAGGTTTTATAATAAAATCTTTTTACAGCATAGAATTTTGAAGACCTGCGTAGACAAGAGCAGGTGTTTGAAGGGAAACCTTGATTGGGCTCCAGAGTTCGTCTAATTGAAGTTAACCAAGGAGTTCGGCCCATCTAATCCTAGACAACCTGCGTGTTTGAGAAGCTCCTAGAAACAGGCCTTACAGCCCTGACCAGCATGGCTCAGTGGGTTGGCTCTCATTCCATAAGGTCCAACCAAAAGGTCGCTGGTTCGGTTCCTGGTCAGACCCTGTACCTGCGTTGCCGGCCAGGTCCCTGGTTGGGGCGGTGTGAGAGGCAACTGGCCGATGTTTCTCTCTCTTTCTCCCTTCCTTCTCCTTTTTAAAAATAAATAAATAAAATTATTAAAAAATATTGGCTTCACCAAAAAAAGGTCCTTAGCTGCTTGTGATGGAAAATGCTTAAATAAGCAATTTAAAATTGAACACACTCTACTTAAAAATGATCAGCTTAAAAGATTTGTGGACAAAACACTTTTATTTACTAGTGTTATATGATAGGTGATTCGGGGATAGAAAAAGACCTTTCTTGTCTTTGAAGGAGGCGTCGTTGAGGAGGGGCAGGCAGGTAGTGCGGGGACTCTTGGACAAGCAGGAAGCGCAGCAGGTGTGGTAGAGTCGGTGGGGATTGTGACATTGCGTAGCGGGCAGGGGCATCGCAGGGCTGCATCAGAGCACAGCGTGGGGGGAGGGTGTTTAAAGGGTTGCAGCGACAGGTCTGAAGTGGTTTTTATGTTTGCAGAGGGTTGTAAAGGCGAGCGGAGAAGAATATGTGGCTGAGACCAGCAGTGGTCCACGAGGCCTAAAATATTTATCTAGACACTTAAAGAAAAACGTTTACTGACTCTTGGCTTTTAAGGAGTTAGAAAATGCGTTACAAAAACTGAAAATTTGAGCAGGCATTCCATAGGATAAATGCTTGACTTTCAGGGCAGTGGGGGGTCGGTATTGTGGTGGGAGGACCAGAGGTGAGAGGAGGGGCAGGAGGGAACACAGGTGCTGTGAATCAAACCGTGGAGTGAGCCCTTAGGGTGGGCTGGGTATTTTGGTGGGTCCTGGGGGCGGGGAAGGGCAAAGAGCATGGCTCACCTTTAAAAAAAAAAATCATCACTTGATATGTTTTATTGATTTTGGAGAGTGGGTGGGGGGGACTTCAAGGTGAAACATTGACCACTTGCCTCCCGTGCGCGCTCCAGTGAGTATTGAACGCGTAACCTTTTGGCATAAGGATGACACTCCAACCAACTGAGCTGCCTCGCCAGGGCCAGGGCCAGGGCCCACCTGAAATACCAGTAGGTGTGAACTCAGTGCTGCACTGACTCGTGAAACCATCAGAATTTTTCAAAAAAAATTTTTATAGTGCTGCAAATTCTTTTTTTCTTGCATTTATATTTTTAACTTTTTTAATTTTTAATTTAAATTGGTTGGGGTGACATGGGTTAATAACACCGTACAGGTGTGAAGTGTGCATTCCTACGGTGCATGGCCCGTGTATGGCGCCATGTGCCCCCGACGCCTTTGAGGAGGACGTCCGCGTCATTATCACAGTTGCCCAAGGGACGTTGAGGTGCGCATTCGTCTTTTCTGAGGCGTGCTCTTCACAAGGGCCCGGACTCCCCGGGCTAACTGAGGCCGACCGTGGGCTGCCGTGCCTGTTCGCATGTCCGACCCACAGCAGACACTTGTGAGGTCCCAGTGGTGCCATCAGTGGAGGGACTTGAAGAGTCTCGAGAAAGGCTGAGACATTCCTGCTGGGGTCAGTGACTGTGCCCTGCTGCGGGGCCTCGGCACGGCAAAGTGCAGCCCCTGTGTGCTCTGTCCCTGTCGCTCCCTGGGCACGGTTGTCTTCGTGGAGAGAGGGCCTGTGGCAAGGTACCTGGGTGCCAGGGTCGGTCAACATTCGCAGGGACAGGGTGACTCTGAGAGCGGAGCCCACAGTCGCCTCTTTCCAGAGTGAGGGCAGGGCCGGTCTGGGACATCCAGAGGAAACACTGTACATGAAGATAAACAGTAAAGAAAACACATTTCCCCATCCTCCTTACTGTTGACTGCAGGGGCATTGTGGTTGAGTCCTTTCTCAGCAGCGACGTGCTCAGGTCACGCTTTGTGAGGCCCCAGTCCCACGCTGCCACTGCACGCTTCGTGCCTGGCCATGTGGTGGAGTGTGGCGCGGCCCCGGAGTCAGGGCGGTGCTCCCGGGGCCTCCTGGCCTCCTGGCGTCTGTGTGGCTTCTCTTCCAACTGCCACTCTCACTGGTCCTGAAGCCTCGCTGGCAGGGACGTGGTTGGGATGGAAGTCAGAGCCCTGGCCCAAGAGGGCGGAGGTGACGAGGCGATCGCTCAGCCCTCTCGATTTACCCTTGGCTTCGTCCAGAGCTGCCCGGTGGGCTGCCACTGGAAGAGGCTGCTGCTCCGACCAGGCAGTGGTCAGAGCCTTTCTGAGCGAAGTCCTTTGGAGACGCCTCGTTTGCTCCAGGGCCAGGGCCCTGCCCCCACCATCTGGACATGGCCACACCGAGCCTCCCTTCCACCCAGCCCGGAGAACTGCCCTGGTCCTGGGGTGCCATCGTCGTCCTCCTCTCCGCGCGTTGGGGACTTGGCCTCTCCTTACCCAAGGCATGCTCTCTGGGAGATGACTCCTCTGTGTTAGCAAGGGGCACCTGGGACCTGTGGCCTTCGTTTCCAGGTGTCCGCACAGGACAGGCCCTGCGTGCAGCCTCCCTCTGGCTATGCTTCCCGGGAAGCAAGCGGCCTTCATGCTAGAATTTTGGAGTCCTGGAGAGAGGCCCGTGTGAGCGTCCTGTTTGTTTTAGGGAAAAAAGCCAGCGTGTTCATGGCAGACAGTTTAGAAAATGCAAATGTTTTCCATTGCTTGCTACTATTAATATTTCGGTATATATCATTCATCTCTTTTGGAGCATAATCTTATGTGATTAAAAAGTAGGAACATTTTAAATAATTTTTAATTTAAAAAAATCCTTTTAAAAGAAAAAAAACACTCACAACTTTTTATTAAAAAAGGAATGTCCATTCAGGAAAATTGCTTTAATAGGCAAGTCAAAAGATAAAAAAAAACCCAACACAATCCTGCCCTTTGAGATCACTGTTAAGCTATGCTTGGGGCACACATGTTTTCTTTTTATAAAAATAGAATCCTGTATAATAACCCCATCTTATAGTTTGCTTTTTTATGTTATAGTTTTATTGAGATGTAATTTACATATATTCACCATTTTCAAGTGTACAGTTCAGTCATTTTTACTTTATTCAAGAATTTTACCACGATCACCACTTTCTAATTTTAGAACATTTTCATCATCCACAAAAGAAACTTGTACCCATTAACTGTCACTTCCCATTTCCCCCTCCCCCAACCATAGGCAGTCATTAATCTGTTTTCTCTACTGATTTACCATTTCTGGAAACTTCATCCAAATAGAATCATACAGTATGTGGCTTTTTGCCACTGATTTCGTCTACCTCGCACGATGTTTTCAGGGTCCATCCGCGTTGTAGCATGTCTCAGTAGTTTCTTTTTATAGGCAAATGATACTCCATTGTGCGGATAGATCACATTTTGTTTATTCGTTCGTTAGTTCATGGGCATTGTGCTGTTTCCCCTTATTGGGTATTATGAGTAATGACGCTCTTACAAATAATACTGCTATGAACAGCCCTGTACAAGTTTTTGGTGAAAACATAAGTTTTTATATTTGTCGTATATATAGCTGGGTCATTGATAACCCTGTCTTAACATTTTCAGGGACTGCGGGCTGCTTGTCAGAGCAGCTGGGACATTTTACACCCCACCAGCAACGGATGCAGTTTCCAGCTTCTCCACATCTTCATCGGCCCTTGTTATTGTTTGTTCATTATACCTTAGACATCCTGGTGGGTGTGAAGTGGTCTCTCACTGTGGTTTTGATTTGCATATCTCTGGTGACTAATGATGTTAAGCACCCTTTCCCGTGCTTATTGGCCATTTAGGTATCTTCCTTGGTAAAATGTCTACTCGTATCCTTTTTAAAAGTTGGGTTATTTGTCTTTTTGTTATTGAGTTATAAGAGTTCTTTACCTTTTTTGGATACGATTTCTTTATCAGATACGTGTCTTATAAATGTTTTTTTCCCCATTCTGTGTGGTGTCTTTTCACTTTTTCTGATGGTGTCCTCTGAGGCACAGAAGTTTTTCACTTGGATGAAATCAGTTCATCTGTTTTTCCTTTGGTTCCTGTGCTTTTGGTGTGATGTCTAAGAAATCACTACCTAGTCTAGAGCATGAAGACTTAAACCTGTTTTCTTCTAAGAGTTACGTAGTTTTAGCTCTTCCTCTTAGCCAGTGGTCCATTTCGAATTAAGCTCTGTGTATGGCGTGAGATAGGGGTCTAGTTTTGTTCTTGTGCATGTGGATGCTCAGTTTGTCCATGAGTTGAAAAGACTACTTTTCCCCACTGAGTGGTCTCGGTACCCTTGTCAACAATTAATCCACTACAAACGTAAGGGTTTATTTCTGAACCATACATTCTGTTCCGTTCTATCATATGTCCATCCTTATGCAAGTACTCTCTTGATTACTTAACAGTGTAGTAAGTTTTGAAATCAGGACTTGCAAATCCTCCAGATTATTTCTTTTTGAAGATTGTTTTGTCTTTTCTGAGTCCCTTGCATTTCCTTGTGCATTTTAGGGTCAATTTGTCAATTTCTGCAAATGATAACTTTCTCTTTCACTTATAGACTAAGAGAAAGGAGAACGTTCATGACGCCATGCGCTGTGGTCTGGTACGGCAGCCACACGACTGGTGAGCCTGGCGGTGTGGCCAGTCCACACGAGACACGCTGCAAGCGTGGACCGACACCAGAGGTCAAAGAGTCAGGGTGGGTCAGAGGACAGAGAAGACCTCAGAAGTAATTTTTTAAATTGATTACACACCAGAATGACAGAATTTTTTATTGGGTTAAATGTACTTTACATAATTTTCCCACTTTCTACCTTTTTTCTTTATTTTTCTTTCTACCTTTTTAATGTGGCTACTAGAAGGTTTAAAATGATGTGATGCTCATATTTATATTGGACGGAAGTATTTTTTAATAGCATGGTGTTCTGTTATTTGGTTGATTACGTGATGATTATATGATTGTGTCAAAATTTCTTTTTATAATTGACATACATTATATTAGTTTCAGGTGTACAAAATAGTAGATATTTGTATATATTGTGAAATGATCACAATTAGTCTATTTAACATTTATCATTGTGCATATTTATAGATTTTTTTTCTAATATTTTAATTTATTGGGTTTTTTTTTTGAGAGAGAGAGAGAGGAAGGGGGGGAGAGAGGCAACAGTTTGTTGTTCCACTAATTGATGCATTCATTGGCTCTCTTTTTTTTAGACTTTTTATTTATTTATTTATTTTAGAGAGAGGAGAGAGAGGGAGAAAGAGAGGGAGAGAAACATCAATGTGTGGTTGCCTCTTGCACGTCCCCTACTGGGGACCTGACCCATAACCCAGGCATGTGTCCTGACTGGGAATTGAACCAGTGACCCTTTGGTTTGCAGACCCGCACTCAATCCACTGAGCCACCCCAGCCAGGGACATTGGTTGATTTTTGTATGTGCCCTAATGGCGGATTGAACCCACAACCTTGGCATATCAGGACGGTGCTCTAACCAACTGAGCTACCCAGCCAGGGCCCAGAATTATTTTTTCTTGTGGTGAGAACTTTTAAGATCTACTCTCTTAGCAACTTTCAACTACTTAACACTACATTATTAACTGTAGTCTCCATGCTGTAGGTTATACCCCCAGGTCTTGTTTACCTCATACCTGGAAGTTTGTTCTGACTCCCTTCATCCATTTAATCCTCTCCCTACCCCCACCGCTGGCAACCCCCAGCCTGTTCTTTGTGTCTGTGAGCTCGTCTTTTTGTTCGTGTTTTAGATTCTACTTCCAAATGAGACCGTGCAGCATCTGTCTTTCTCTGTCCGCCCTGTCTCGCCGAGTACCCTTCAGGTGCGTCTGTGCTGTCCCCGTGGCCGGGTGCCCTTCTTTTTCGCGTCCACGTCAGCGTTTCGTGATCGAGTTCTCCGCCGTCGGGCAGGTCGTGGGGCTCCTGCGCTTCCCGCGCTGCTGTGCTGAGGCCCCCGGGCTTGGTTCCTCAGGAGGCTGGGGAAAGGTGTGTGCCGTGCCCGCGGTCTCCTGCGTCACAGTGTTGAGTGTGTGAATGAAGCTTTTCAAGCTAACAGAAAATAGTGTTTCAGAATAAGGCTGTAAACAGACAGAACAAACCCTGATCCAGCCCCTCCGACCATGAGTGCCGTTCTGTTCCACGAGTGGGCAACGCAGTGGTGTCGCTTGTCCAGGGCCGGCCCTCCTGAAGTTTCTATTCTGGCGGGGTGGGGCGGGGCAAGACCCAGTGACTGCATCAGCCAGTGCCCATGAGCAGTGTCAGCAAGCGCAGGGGAACGGGCCGGCGCGGGAGGCGGGCACAACCCGACCGAGCCGCCAGGGCCACCCGTCTGAGCGGCGGCCCTGCCGAGGGACCGGCGGAGGCCCGCGGGGGCGGCGCTTCAGGCGGGCAGGCCTCCGAGTGGGAGCGTGCTCCGCCGCTCCGGGCGGCCAAGAGGCCGCGTGGCCGGGGCGCGGTGAGAAGTGGCTGCATTTGGGGCGCACTTGGAAGATGGGGCTGGCAGCCTTTGCTGGCGGGCTGGGCGTGAGGTCTGTGACCTAAGCTTCGGCCTGGCGTCACGTGCTGAGCCAGGGGTTGCTGGGGGCGGGTCAGCGGGAGGGACACCGAGGGCCCTGTTGAGGGGGCACTTGGCAGCAGCCTGGAAACCACAGGCCGCGGGGGCGGAGGTGCGAGGCCGGCGTTGGGAAAGCTGCTTGGGCAGCTAGCAGGCTGAGTGCGCGGGGACCCTCGGACCTGGGGGCATGGGGGTCTGGGGGACTTCGGCAAGAGTGGCGCCGCAGGCTGGGGGCGTGGTGGGTGACCCCTCCCCGGGGAGAGTGGGGCGTGTGTATTGGCCACTCCTTGGAAGCGTTTGCTCTGAGAACGGAATGACGGGGGTGGGGAGCTGGGACAGGCTGCCTCTTCCTTGCGCACGGGCGGGCCGGGGGGGCAGTGGGGGCTGCTGCCCACGGGACCCGGGAGAAGGCCGAGCAGGCCTTCCGTGAGAAAGTGCCGGATGGCCCGTCTCTAGAAGCTGAGAGTGACGAGGAGGGACGGGGTGTTGTGGGCTTTGTTACGGAGTTAAATGTAAAATTTGCATGAATTTTTAATAGGAAACATAAGAGTTCACATAAATTGAGTTACTTTAGAGTGCTTACCCTCGGGGTTGCCTCTCCTGTGCCTTTGGGGGTATTTTGGTGGAAAAGTTTGAGAAGCCATTTCATTATTATGTTGTTAAATCTCTCAGATGAGTTTTTAACCTTAAAGAGTTTGAGACTCACTCACCCATTTTGTTATCCTTAATAGAGCTTTGCAGCTGCTCCAGATATCCCTCCGCTCGTGCATCTTAATAGTCTCGGGCAAGCCGCTCGGTCCCGCACCCGGGAGGCGCCCAGGCTGCGGGCGGCAGGGCAGAGCCACCTCGCGCACCCTGGGTTCCCTCCCTCCCCTTGCCTTTCGGGGGCGAGGACCGGGAGGAAGGCAACACCCTCCAAGGGCACTTCAGCAAACCTTCTTCTGGTTTTCATCAAACACTTAACAGATACACTGCGCGTCCTTTAACTCCGGCGAGGTGGTTTGGGTGAGCCAACACCCTGCAGCACTTAACAGTCGATAGTGGTTACACTATTTGGCTTCTTCCCTATGCATCGCATTGCCTGCTTTCTCTTCTCTCCCTCCAGTCTTAGTATGATTAAGCCCCCCTCCCCCGCGTCCGGTTCCTCAGCTTTCCTCGCGGGAAGCCCTGTGAACCGTCAGAATCTCGGACCCAGCTCGCCTCCCGGAGAGGGGGCGTGTGAGAGGCCAGAGGCCGGGGCCCTCCTGTTGACAGGTGTGATCGCCGAGGCCTGCAAGGGGCTTGGTCTGAAACTGGGCCTTCCGTTGCGCAGCCAGGCCACGCTGCTGCCCAGTTCTCCGCAGCCTCGTGGCCCGGCTGCGTTGCGCGGCCCCTGCTCCGCCCCTCGCCGGCCTTGAATTCCAGGAGCAGGGGTTGCCTGCTGGGCCCTCCGCACCCCCCATTCCTAAGCTGGCTTCCCTGGCCCCTCTGCGCAGGCCCTCTGTGGGTGTCTGCCTTCATCCCCGCCCCCCGTGTTTGCTCCTGGACTGCCCCCTGGTCTCCCCTCTAGGCGGAGGGGTTGTGGAGGCGGGGCTGGTGGTCTCGTTTTCAGCCCCGTGTGCCCGGCACTGGGGAGGGCCATGGCACACTTTTGCTCAGAAAGCTTGTGCAACAAACAGATGCGTCCTGGTCAGGGAAGGGGCTTGGGCGTCATTCCCAGCCAGCGCCTGTCCTGTTGTCACTAGCACCCCCGTGCGAGCCCTGGGGCTGGAGGTGGTGGGAGTTTGGGGCGTTTGAGGTGTGAGAATGGAGCTGGCGACTATACTGCTCACCGTGGGACATGCCAGGCAGCCTTGTGCGCGGATGCTGCGAGTTTTGCAGCAGCACCAAGTGGCACGGAGGCGTGGAGAGCCGCGCCTGCGTCAGGCCGCTGCCCCGCGAGTCACGGATGCGTTTTCAGAGGCCCGGGGGTTTCAGAGTTGCAGATGAGGGGTTGTGGACCGTTCAGTGGATGTCTGTCTGTCAGGCCTTACGCCGCCTGCTGGAAGAGAAAGGGCGGCTGGCCTGGTGTGTCACGAGCACATGCCGAGGGACAGCGCCCTGGGGGCTGAGAGCGCTGCACAGCTGCTGACCGGCTCCGGTGTGCCGCCACCTGGCACATGGCACTGCTCTCCCGCCCAGGGAGAGTAGGAAGTGCTCGCCCTGGACCACCCTGCATCCCCTTCCTGTCTGGCGCAGGTCAAGGGCAGGGCGCCCCCCTTCCAACCCTTCTCTGCCCTCTGCTGTGCGCCTGGCCCTCGGCCCCGGACCGGCCTGCCTGCAGCCCACGCCGCCGGACCCTGGGAGGAGTTTCCACATTAGAAGAATTTAATGTACGTTTCCTGACTTTTAAAATAGGAATGTACTTGTATTTTAATGTTTTTAAGATGCATTTTTGATGTAGTTAGATATCTTTAAGTAAGGTCACCTGCTTTCTGAAAGGATGCTTGAGTTTTGAAGAGAATGTTTAGTTGCCAAGCTGCAGGGAAGCCTGCCCGTCGCTATGAGGGAATGAAGGGCGGAATGAAGGGCCGACCCTCGGACCTGTCCGGCTCGGTGTATTCCAAGCCTTTAGGGAGGACGCAGGGCAAAATGGCGTGCCCTGAAGTAGGTGTCACTCCGTGTTGTTCCTGAAGTCTTTCCGTGGACTTCGACAGCTTACGTAGATTGTGTTAACCCACATCTGAACATGTATATTAAAGATTATTCTTTCAATTTAGAATTTTGTCCAAGGTACTTGACTTAAGGTTTAAGGAGCCATGGTCCTCAGAAATACTTTCTTTCCGATATTATAAGAGATACTATGGTTTTGAAAAAGACTTAGAATGGTCTTTGGTAATATATTTTAAGATACTTAAGACTAGAGTTTGTATTGTAAAAACGTCCTTGCAAGACCCATTCTGGTGGGCAGCGACAGCAGGATGGGGGCATCACCCCGAGTTGCGAGGTCACTCCTTACAGTTTTATGATTACCCTTTCTGGGACCAGCCTGTATTGTAAAAAATATCTGGTGGCATTTTCTTTGCTACATATGTGTTATGTTTATGGATTAGAAATGTGCCTGTATCTTAGTTCAGATGTTTGCACCTGTGTTGCTTGAATAAACATGTCTGTTTCCAAGTGTGGTCTTTGGAGTATGGTAGTCTGTTTATTATAGAAGGCTTTTTAAAAGGTCCAGAAACGTGTCCTGTGTATAATTGCTTAAATATTTTCTTTCACTGGCATTAAAAAAGACCTTAGCGGTAACGTGGGAAAATGTTAAGTGGATGCAACACCGTCAGATTTTCCGCAGAGTTTCTAAGTCCCAGCGAGGCACAGTGGGGAGGCTCCGTTCAGATGGCATCATCATTTGGAAAAGCCACTTCACCGCAGGGGTGTTTACAGAAACCGAAGCCGTCCCTGCCCGGTTTTGGCGTCGTTTAGCTGCATAGGTGGCAAATGTTGTCAGTATGCAGATTTTCTTGATTCAGTGTTTAAACTACAGAACTTACCACCCTGAGTAATTTGAAATACAGTAGCATAAAAAGAATTTAGACCCGCGAAACCGAAAAATGTGTGCATATCTAAAGTAGTTTCTTTTTTTGATTTTGGTTAAGTTAACAGAAGTATCTTCACATCTGTAATTTCTGGTAACTTAATGAGAACACACTGAACTTTTGGGTCACAATAAATTTCCCGTTATGTAAAATATCTTATACACTGGCTGACTCACTGTGAACGATGAGTAGACACGTTTCTCTTCCTGCGGAAAACAGAAGCACGTTACCGTAGTGACACTTTTAGCCAGTTACACAGCTGTGCTCGGGCAGCCGCGTGGCTTTCTGCGGCTGGTGCTGGCGACGTGGAGGTGGACGGAGCGCGGTGGGAACCGCCAGGGGCTCTGTGGTTGGGCCTGGAGGACGCAGTCTTCATCTGTGTCAGTTAGGTGTTTATTTTATGCAGAAGCTCGTTTTTGTGAGTTTTATGTTCAGTTAATGAATGTGTTTTCTTTGAATTTATTGACTTCAAGTCATGTAAATATTTCTGGGTCTTAAAAGCTCAAGTGCCTCTATCTCATAGTAGGACTAAGTAAGTGAGTACTTTTTGGTGGTGGTGGTGGAGTTAATAGTTTTCCTAGTGATACTGTTTCATGGTTAAAAGTACTACTTTATGTGTGTGTGTGTGTGTGTGTATTTGTAATTGATATTTTACATTAAAGTTAAAATCAGTTTTTTTCTTGAAAAATTGTTGAGCTCTGAGATTTTTGGGGGAAAAAGTTACCAAAAACAGTTATGAGGCCCTGACTATTGTGAAGCATCGTCTCGCAAAGCAAGGGGCCGCCAGTTAGATTCCCAGTCAGGACACAGGCCTGGGATGCAGGTTTGGTCCGCGGTCAGGGTGCATGCGAGGCAACTGATCGATGTTTCTCTCTCATATCCATGTTTCACTCCCTCTCTTTCTCCCTCCCTTCCCCTCTTTCTCTAAAAATAAATAAATCTTTAAAAAATACTTATGAGCTGTTTTGAATAGCAAGAAACTTATTTAAAATCATTTGGAAGGGGTACTCCCCAAATAATGCGTTTCAAGGGGCACACTTTTTCTTTTTTGGTTGTTTCTTTAAGGTGGTGAACTGCATCTTAAAGTGATGTCGACTCGGCCGTTCGACCTTTGACTGCATTGGGTCGGCTTTTTAAGAGATAATTTTGTTGAGATGGTCACACACCAGGCTGTTCGTCTATTTTCTGCGCCCAGTTCCGTGGTTTTGCTATATTCCCCGAGTTGCGCAGCCGTCGCCTGTTTTGGACACTTCGTACAAATGGGATCCTGTAACACGTGGCCCTTTGCGACTGGCTTCTTTCACTCAGCGCCCTGTTTCCAGGGCTCATCCACGCAGCGGCTGGGGGCGGGGGCGTTGCCCAGTCGCGTTCCTTTGCGGAGATGGAGCACATTTTGCGTGTTCGCTGGTCCTTTGACGGACATCTGGGTCATTTCCGCTCGCGGCCGTTGGGAGCCATCGCGTACAGGGCTTTGTGTGCACGCGTTTTCATTTCTTTTGG